>CM076572.1:286253895-286415084 GCA_034641835.2 Pinus albicaulis | reverse complement strand
TTGCAGGGACTCGCTAGACGAATGTAGCTTGTAACTAACCATCCCAATGCAAATTAATTGTTAATTTGATGGATCCCAATGCATTTTTGAAAATGATATTTCCAGATGACTACACAATAAAAATTAAGAGCTTAAACGGAAGATGAGAGTTGGGAGTTGTTCCGTAATCAATTTCCTAATAATAATGAAAATATGCATTAGACATTGTAAAGCAATAGACCAGGTTGTTTGTGTGTAAAGGGCCTTCGCTTGCAATAAAAATAGCGGGGAGGGAAATGGTGTGCCACACTCATTCATAGCAGTCGAACTAGGTTCTTGACAGGCTAACAAAAGCATAGAGGTTTGATCCCTTTGGATGTTGCAAGGAAAATGGATGTACAACTCACAACCATCGTTCCATCAAGAGCCATACAATATTTTTCTCTAAAGTCCTCAACGTTCACTTTATTATTCACAATCGCCAACTTTGGCTAGTCATGCTTTAGGTTGGCGAGAACCCTTCCCTTGCACAAGGTGTGGTCATGGCACAATTGCGATGAAGTATTGCTCAACGTTCCACAGTTGGAATCGAATCCGATGTGGTGTTTGACATACTAGTCCAAACAATCATCAACATTAACTTTACATACACTTTTTTTAATACGGTATTGGATCCATGAACTGTTTACTTAATGTTTGCTCACAACAACTTAATTTAATTGTATATTTTTGTTAACCCATTGTGCAAAGAGATCGATTGTTTTGAAATTCATTAGAGTTGTGCATAGTTTTCACTGTCCGGAAAACTTCATAGTTAGCACAAACAAAACAAAACAATGGATCTCTCCCTACAAACAAAGCTCCCCACACTCCCTCTTCCCTAGTCTTTGACCAAATATCTATGTCTCTATGGTCCTTGGCTATTTTCTATTATGCATCTCATTTACTATTCTATCTAAATTTCTTACTGTTATAAAAGATTAAAAATTATTGGATAAAGTGATTTTTATTGAAAGAAGAAATTGATAAAGTGATTGTTACAACATAGAAAAATGGAAAATTAACATGATTGACTTTTATAATTTGGGTGATATATATTTTACAATAAATTTATGGGTTAAATCAAGATTTAATGAAATTTCACAAAATTTATCTTGAAATGAGAAATACTTGAACTCAAAAAATTTATTTAATGAATTAAGTTTGAGTTAATATTAAATATATATCAAATGTTTTGCAGGAGGAGATAAGCTCTTTTTTTGTTATTTCTTTATTTCTTTATATTCTCTTTTCCTTAAAGTACACACTTACCCCCAAAACCATTTTCTTTTTATGAAACAAGATTCAACAAAACTACACACAGAAACATGCAATAATTTCAAAAATATATGAAATTTTACAGTAATAGGTTATATTTTTGTTAGAATCTCCATAAAACAAAAGTTTTATATTTTTTTATTTTCTAAGATTACACAAAACACAGAGCAAAAGTGAAAATGTAAGAAAAAACACTTTATTTGTTTCTAATTTGTTGAGATCACACAAATCACATGGCAAAGAGCACATTGTTGTAAGGGTTATTTGTCTCAGTTGACTGTGACTTGACAATCATACCTTGTCAACTATAAATTTAGAGTATACATTAATCAATGCAAGTTGGGTTGAGCTACTAGGGTAGTTAGAAAATTATCTCAATAGACTAATGCTAGAAGAAGCAAGAATCAATCTTCATCGAGACCCATGAGAGATTCTCAATATCCATATTGAAAGAAACTGTATAATACATCAATCATGCTTGTAATGCATAGATTGATAGGTGATAAAAATTAAATGTTAAAAATTACTAATGGGGGTCAAAGAAACCTATACAAGTGGGTTGAGAATATTTGTAACAATTTTTGTGAAGAATAAGAAATAGGATTTTTAGTTGATAAGTAAAATTATACTTCGTGATTATTTTCATAAAAATTTCTCATGCAAAATATTAACTCTCCTACATAATTATACAAAGGATTCGGGCATATAGACTAATTCCTACCACCTCTAAATACTCTACCTTCAAATGCTAACTTGGACCAAAGGAAAAATAATTATCACATATTTTTACAATCCAACTATATAAATATGAAGGGAACTTAGGATTATTTATTAAGAAAATGATCTCAGTAAGAATGAGTAACCTCATCAGCTTTGACTAATTCAGTGCTAGGAATGGGGGGATTGTTGATTCATGAGATTCCTTAGTTAGACTTGAAAGTGTCACCTACACATAAGAAAATAATGCCATATTTAAGGAGGAAGTTAATTAAAAGGAAGTACACATTAGATACGAATCAAAAGAAAATACTACACATTGAATCTAGCATCATAAACCGTTAACTAACAATCATAAAATTTTCATTGAAAAATGACAAATAAAGGGAGATTGTGCAATGAAAATGACCCCAAAACATCAAGAAGGAATAAAATTTAGGCACAACGAGTTGATGCATTGGACTCATCTAATATTGGCAGAGGAAAATTATTGGGTGCCAGTTTTGCAAACTTTTCCTACATTTGTTTTCCCTAATTTTCCTCATGACTATAACCAATGGGACTATCTTTGCCTATTTTTCCTACCTTTCTATCCTAACTTGTGTTGTTTCACCTTATTTTCATTACTATGCCATTTCATAAATTATTATGATATATCATACCTTTTTTTATGACTAATTGAGGATGAATGTTTGGAGAATATCTATGGTCTTTGTGTTGTCTTTCCAGATGTCATTTGTAGCACCAAAGATCCCAAGCACAAGATATACAGGAGCAGTTAAGGGTGTGATGTTACAACGAGCTTTTTACACCATGATGTTGTTACACTTTGCTGTTACAGACCCACTGGAAAACTATTGCTACACTTTGCTGTTATAGACCCGCTGGTGAACTGCTGATATAGTTGTACTGCTGACTGGATCTCGTCAACTCATGTTTCTAACCTGTCCTTTAGCTGTTACGGTATAACTGTGGTTTCTCGTGATAGCTATAGAAGTTATTGAGCATTTTATTTTTGGATAACAGCCTATGGGTGGTTTTATTGTAATCTATAATTTTCTAGTTAGACTTCTATTAAGAAGTGGTTATAACCATATGTACTCTATTTCAATCAGCATGAGAATCGCATGACTGATCTATCCCTTGATTTTCTAAGATGTAACCACTATATAGTTCTCGGCCCTAGAGGTCGAAGGGTTAGCAGAGAACATCATTATTTAGGCTCTGTAATTTTTCTCATATTAATACAAATTATCCTATTATTGTTGTTACATGCGTTATTCGATTTAGTTTCTATTAAGTTCTTTCTATACCTGCACCCTGCTAGGGAGGAAGGGCCCTCCTTCTTAGTAGGGATTGCAGTGATTAAAGTAGTTGTGTATATGTGTTTGTATTTTGGTTTATGTATCAGTAGAGGTGTTTTTGCTGCTTTTTCAGCTATGAATATATCCACTTCAATTTCAGTATTTTATATGCTATTACACATATGATATTAGAGACACCAGCTGGATAATTGTTGTGTGGCGCGCTAGAACAGAATAATTGAAGTGTGATTACAGTCTTTTAGATCATTTTATTTCTGCATAAGTGATTTACGTCCAGCATTTACTTCAGCAACGATTTATTTTATTTGGGATTGCCGCTGGTTCGGTGTATCGGCACACACAGTGCAACTGTCATTGAAATAAAATACATCCTTGGATTGATAATTTATGTGTACTGTTTTAGTCATTTAACAGTGATTAATACATCCCAACATTTTGGCGCCATTGACGGGGATGGCAGTGACGATCCAATCAATCATAGTTATTTATTTAAAGTTCAATTTCCATGTGTTTTTTAGAGTGTCTCCAACGACACAATTTATGGGCAGTAAGATAAGAGGTAATAACCTGCACAAAACTCTAACGAACTTGAGAAGGCTCACCAATGTCTTGCTGGGAAACTTACAAGTGTGAATTTCTGAGCATTTTTTTTTTAGAGTGTTTCCAGCGACACAATTGCTGGGCAGTAAGAAGAGGGGTAAGAACCTGCGCAACGCTCTAAAAAATTTGATTGGGCTCACAAATGTCTTGCTGGGACACTTAGGAAAGTGAATTTTTGGGAATTTTGTTTTTTTTTTAGTGTCTCCAGCAATACAATTGTCGAGTGGTAAGACGAGAGGTAAGAACCTGTGAATCACTCTAATGAAATTGAGCGGGCTCACCAATGTCTTGCTCGGACACTTAGAAGTTCAAATTTTTGGATGTTCTTTTAGGGTGTCTTCAGCTATACAATCGTTGGGTGGCAAGATGAGAAGTAAGAACCTACGCATATCTGTAATGAACTTGAGTGGGCTCACTTCTGTAGAAACTAAATCAATTATAGGATGAATTGATACACATAGGGCCCATGTGTGCCGGTAGGATGACATCAACATCTACAAACACCCCCCACTCTACTGACTACAATAATTATGGGTCGTAAGAAGGAAAAGAAGAGTGCAGATTTGGGAAGAAAGAAATTCTTTGGAGATCTGATCTCAAGGGAAGAAAAGGAACATTCTACATCATATAGAGGCAATAAGAAGAAATGACCACAGAAAGCAGCTACCATTTAAAAGCCTAGGCCATCAGTGTCTTCCGTGTCTGGACCTCACCACCCTTCGGACACCATATCCACTCCTGATATGAAGACTCAAAATTCAAAACATTAGTGGAAAATCATTGATCAGGATCTGAGAAATGAAGGACACGGAGAGACCAGTGGGGAGCATTAGGGACCTGAGGAATAACATCTAATTGATCATCATTTTGACGCTGGTAGTGATGTTAAATAGCTGGTCCTGGAACAAATTGATCCTTTTATTCGTCAATCTCCAGTACACTTCGAGGTCAGTTCATCCCATTAGGAAAATCATCCATGGGGGATGAGAATGTCAATACAGATAGCTCTATTACTTTTGAATTCCCAATAGTAGTAACACAGGATGAGGCTCCTGTGAAGAATATTCCTTTATCATCCTTACCATCCTATCAAGGGATGGTTGTTGAAGACCCAGATACCTTTCTGTTCGAATTCGATGTGCTGTGTAGAGGTTATGGTTACACTTAAAAAGCCCAAAAGCTGAAATTATTCCATGCTACTCTGAAAAGGACAACATTAAGATGGTTCATGAGACTGGGTGTTGGCACGATTCGACCTGGAATGACATGAGGGAGGCCTTCCTCTTTAAGTATCAGGATTATTGTCAAACCAGGGATTTGAAGGACGAGATTTTTAGAATTGCACAGAAGGAGGAGGAAAGCTCGGAAGACTATATGGAGAGATTTCATTACAATTTACAAAGGTCTAAGTTTAGTAACTTAGACCTGGAAATTATAAAGTAAATATTCTTAAGAGGTATAAGAGATGATTTTCTGGAGCATCTGAACCTATTGGGAAAAGGAGACATATGGCAAGAACCACTTGACGAAATAATGAAGCTTTGCCTGCGTAGCTCAAAAGGATTGGTCAAAGGGAAAGTTTCAGTTCGGGATCCTTCAGTCCGGATACAGTAGTCCACGAGTGGAGGAGTAACCAAAGCAGAGATCAGGAATTTATTTGAGGAGTTTAAACCTGACCTCCTTAGCACTCTCTCTACCCATATCACTATGGTACAAGTTAAGAAAGCACAAGCAGAAGCTGAAGTAGCCTTAGAAATATTTTTTCCTCGATGCAAAAAGAAACATTTGGAAAGAGAATTATGGACCGAATAGTGTCAATCTGTGCAACATCTGTGAGTTGGCACATTCTACGAATTAGTGTCCTGAATTTCCCAGACTGAAGGCAGTACTTCAAGAATCAAGCGAGGATGTCCAATCTTCTTATTTCATCAGATCAAAGAACCATGGAAGCCATGACCTACATGTATGCCTTCATATTTTTCCTCTTTTTATCCTTGGAATAATGTTTATAATAGTCAGAAATATCCATGGCAGTATCCTACTACTCCCTCAACACAATTTCCTTCACCATGGAACCAATGGCCGTCTCCTCTACCAATGCAATATCCTCCAACAAAACTCAATCCTTGGGGTCAGAACTGGAGAAGTAATGGCCAAGGTCCAATTCCCCCTCCAATACCAATATAGGAGCAGTAGTTACAAATGCCTTCTATTCAAAATCCTACACCTTCTGTCCGTCCCCAATTACCTGTGCAACCTAACCCCAATCGAAATAATAAGGCAGCCTAGAGAATGAATGCTCTGGTTACCCTCCAGACTTATCTTATTACTCCTATTAGACTTAACGAGGTTCAAATTTGATCAGGGAAAGTAATCAGATATGAGCATACTCCCATTATTACCAAAGAATGTGAATCACCTAGAAAGGATATGGGAAATTTTGAGGCAGTTGCTACACATGTAATAGCTGATACAACACCTATTGTTACATCTGTAGCAGCCAGCTCAGGAGGATCTGTTGTTCCTACAACTACCAATCCAAGCAAGGTTGGTGCATGTGTGATAGTTGACTCAGCTGTTAGCATTTAGAATCCTCCATGCCCTCAACGATTAACTGAAATTGGGCTGGTCTCACAACCTGAATCCGAATTCCTCAAGGAATTGAAAAATTTGTATGTGTGAATTTCTTTATTACAAGCTCTTAAGGAAGTACCTATCTATGCTAAAACAGTGAGGGATATATGCGTCAAAAGGCCTAGAAGGAAACCTAAAGACCCTGTTATTATCCATGTCATGGGTAAATTGTTTAATCTCATGATTGATCAGCCTTCGTTGACTAAATATAATGACCCAGTGAACCCTACAGTGATTGTCCATGTTGAAAATCAACCTATAACCAATACTTTGATTGATCTAGGGTTAGCCATCAATGTCATGACTAAAGACCTCTTCATCTCCCTAGGACTTCATGGATTTAGACCTACACCCACAGTGCTTGAATTAGCAGATAGGTCCCATGTAAAGCTTGAGGGAATGATAGAATATGTGGTTATCACTGTGGCTTCTTGGAATTATCTAGCTGATTTTCTCGTTTTACAAACCAAATCCAACTCGGGGGGTCATTCTTTAATATTTGGAAGACCATGGTTGGCCACTACAGATGCATATATCGGATGTAGGTCCAGATCTATGGTGATCTCATATGGACAGGCCACTCACAACTTGAATCTTTACCCCCCAACAAAACCTCATACGAATTTGAGTAAT
This sequence comes from Pinus albicaulis, assembly GCA_034641835.2. Classification (NCBI taxonomy): domain Eukaryota; kingdom Viridiplantae; phylum Streptophyta; class Pinopsida; order Pinales; family Pinaceae; genus Pinus; species Pinus albicaulis. The sequence continues at coordinate 286,407,879 of CM076572.1, read as the reverse complement.
CCCTGGTGGGATGAATTTGCACCTAAATCTGATCTTTCCCTACCTCTTCTCACACTTTGAAAATAATAATAATTTAAGAATGAAACAGAGGATGATATCATTAATGGTTTTATTACTAATTCACTCTTTGTTGCCTCCATTAGAGATCTAGGGGAAGAAGATGAGGTAAATGATGTAATTATTGAACATTTGAAAACCACTCCGCATACTATTAGCAGTCCCATTGAAATCGAAGCTGGGAGATTTATAAATATCAATCCTAACCTAACTGTTCAACAAAACAAATTGTTGATACAACTGTTACAAAAATAAAAAAAGGTATTTTCATGGGACTATATGGATATAAAGGAATCCATCTTGGCCTATGCACTCACTGCATTTACCTTAGAGAGGACTGCAAACCAGTTAGACAACCGCAATGCTGAATGAACCTCACACTTAAGGAGATAGTGAAAGAAGAATTGCAGAAAATCCTTAATGCTAATTTCATCTACCCCATTTCTGACAACCAGTGGGTGTCTCTGATTTTCATAGTTCCAAAAAAGAACAACAAATGGATATTTTGTGTTGACTGTAGAGAGCTTAACAAGGCCACTCAAAAGGACCATTTTCCTTTACCATTCATTGATCATGTCTTGGATACTCTCTCTAGAAAAAATATCTTTTCATTCCTAGATGGGTTTAGTGGCTATAATAAAAAAAAGATTTCCCTGGAAGACCAAGACAAGACAACATTCACTTGCCCATGGGGTACTTTTGCATACAGAGTCCTTTCTTTTTGCCTCTGTAACAACCTTCCAGAGGGAGATATTGGGTATTTTTCCGATCTTTTGAATAACTGCCTTGAAATATTTATGGATTATTTTACATCCTATGGGGATGCCTTTGAGACAACATTAGCTAACTTGGAAAAATGTTGTGAACAAACTAATGTTGCTCTGAGCACAGAGAAATGCCACATGATGACGACTGAGGGAATTGTGTTGGGACATTTCATTTTGGCATATGGAATCAAGTTAGATCCTGCAAAAATTGAGGTAATCTCGAAAATCCTAACCCCTAGGACTCCAAAAGAGGTACACATTTTTTTGGGACATGCAGGATACTATAGGAGATTTATAGAGAACTTTTCAAATATTTCATCTCCTCTGTTTTCATTACTCATGAAAGATGCGGAATTTGTGTGGAAAAGGAAGTGTGAGCAGGCCTTCTTAAAGTTAAAACTGTGTAACATCAACACCTATTTTACGGGGACCAAATTGGGAATTTCCATTTCATATTGCTACGAACGCATCTGACATAGTTATGGGTGTTGTTCTGTGGTAGCTGGAGGAGAAGAAACCTTATGTCATTTATTACATCAGTAAGAACTTAACTCGAGCAAAACTCAACTACACTGTTACTAAGAAGGAATTTCTAGTAGTAGTGCATCCTATCAACCAATTTCAGCACTACATCACTAGGTATCAAGTATCTGTATACACTTACCATGCTACAATTCGATTTTTGATGAAAAACCCTATTACTAATGGTAGAGTTACAAGATGGTTATTGCTGTTACAAGAATTTGATATTATTATTTCAGATAAACCCAGAAAAGATAATGTAGCTGCTGATTTTCTTTCTAGATTAACTATAAGTGATGATTGCACTTCCATTGAGGATTCTTTTCCAGATGAATATATTTTTTCCATCTCTACTCACTCACCATGGTATGCAAATAGAGCCAATTACCTTGCTACAAGAAAATTCCCACACCAATTTTCTTCCAAGGAAAGAAGGAAGATTATACAACAGAGTGCTACCTACTCCTGGATAGAAGGAAATCTCTACCACATTGGGCCATATTTTAAGATTAGGCGATGTGTCAGAGAAGATGAATTATTTGAGATCTTGAAGGCTTGTCATGAGGGACCCTATGGAGGGAACTTCGCTGACAAAAGGACATGATATAAAGTAATCTCAACAGGGTACTGCTAGCCAACTATATTCCAGGATGCCAAGAAATTTGTGAAAGGATGTGATAGCTGCCAAAGGATGGGCCAACCTCTAAAATAAAATGAGATGGCGTTACAACCTCAGATAGTGATAGAACCATTTGAGAAATGGGCCCTAGAATTTTTTGGGCCAATTAATCCTTCATCGCAGCAAAAATCATACATATTGGTATGCACTGATTATGTCACAAAGTGGGTTGAAGAAAAGGCACTAATTAGAGCAATAGAGCAGGTTGTTTCAGACTTCCTGTTTGAAGATATTTTTGTTTTCTTCAACATACCCAGAGAGATAGTGATAGATGGGGGGCCTCAGTTCACATCTCATTTGATCAAGAAGCTAGTTGAAAAGTATGGAATTCATCACAGAATCACTTCACCGTATCACCCACAAGAAAATGGTCAAGTGGAAAGCACCAATAAATTCATAGAGGGAATCTTAACAAATACAGTAGCCAGCCACCGAAGAAACTGGGTTGAGAAACTTCGAGAGGTACTATGGGCTTATAGGAAAACATGGAGGAATACTACAAGCTTCTCACCATATGAATTGGTGTAGGGTAAGAATCCTTTATTCCCCATAGAGTTTGAAATAAAGACATTAAGAACAATATTGCAGGTAAATATGGACTTAAGTATGGCACAAACACAAATATTGAACTAGCTCAATGGGTTGGAAGAGAAACTACTGGCTGCTATTCAAAAAACATAGATTATTCAGCAGCAAAGAGCTAGATGGCATGATGGGTTAATTAAGAAGAAAATTTTGCAGAAAGGAGATTGGGCTCTTTTTTATGATTCAAGGTTCAAGAATTTTAAGGGCAAGCTCTGCACTAGATGGATAGGTCCTTATGAAGTGGACATGGTATTCGTCAATGGGACTGTAAAATTGGTCACCATTGACATTGCTAAGACACCGTTACTGGTTAATGGGCACCGCCTAAGGTTATATCATCAACCCGCTTCAATATCTTTCTTTAGCATATCACATGATCAGATTAAATCCATTGGTATACATATTTTTTGTATAATTTCTACATAAAGCTCAATTTACCTTGTCCAACTTAGTTCTCCTATCATTACCATTGCTCTAATAGCATCTCGAGAAACCAAGTGTAGTGGAATTCAGATTGATTTATCTACTTTATAATTACTTGTGAATATTTATATTTCTTATTTTATTATTTATTATGTCTTATTCATCAAGAAATTATACAAAATATTCAATATTCCAGGAAAATAAAGGGACAAGAGACACAAAAATTAGGCTCTAAGCTAGGGGCAAAACCAAACATTCCTTCTCTTATATAATCAGATCAAAATAATATATCCAATAACAAGACCAAGATATTGACCCAAAAATGCCACCAAAATGTCAAGTCGAATCCTACTCCAAGTCACCTCCAAATCTGGTCAACTCTTTCCAAAGCCAACAATGGTCAACTTGTCCAAATCTAGTCAACACCTTGAAATTTTGGACCTGTAGTTGAAGGCATAAATTTTTTCCTATGGAAACCTCATAAAATCTAGCCTTCTCCACAGCAATTACAGTCCACATGTGTGAGCTATCACTAGGTCAAAAATTCAATCAAACTTGGAATATTCTTCTTGGTTTTGACTTCGTCCTTCTCTCTCTTTTGAATTTTCTTTTACTCCTCTTCTTTGCTAGTTTAATATGTATTCGTATCAGTTGAATATATGAGCTCCAATACGAATATATGAGCTCCAATAGGGTCAAAATTCCTTCTTATATATGAATGTCCATGAGGGTAGAATAGGTGGCTCTTGGAGGTCCAGGCTAACTTGTTCCAAGTAGGGTCGACATTGACCATTTTGGTGGACTTTGAATCAAAAAGAAATATTTTTCTTATGAATGTCCAAATGGAACATGACTCATGTACATTTTATTTAACTCAAAAAGTTTCTTTTTTACTATTTTTGACTCCATAAGCATGAACAAAATGATTTGAACTAAAATAAATATAATAATGAATATGATAAATACATTAATGATAGTTTTACATTACATTATGAAGATTGACACTCATTACAATCTCAACAGAAAGTAATCAAGTTTGATTTCCTCTGTGGAATACAAAAATACATCTCCATAGCATCCAAATTATTCTGAGTTTTCTCTGTGGAAGAGTGACAAGTTCAAGACCAAAGTCTACCATACTTATGAAGAAAAATCCGAGTCAATCATTACTGTGAAAATGGAGTCTGAAATTTACTATAGAATTAGACATCACAATGAAACTAAATCTAAGTTTGCGGTCTCTATCAGTCTGAATTTCAAAGAAAGATCTGAAAGTTTTTCTACATACAAAGATTGAGCCTCCTTTATGTGTCAAATAAAGATCTATATAAAATGTAGTTATGAGTTCTATGATCTGAGCTAAATCCAATATCTATGAACCCATATTTATGTCATGGTTCGAATATATGGTATTATCCAATCCATATTATTCTATAAAATTATCAAGCTTATCTCTATAAGTCAAGTATGAAATTATATAAGGAAACTCTAAGATGGTAACCTAATGGAATTAGACCAACTTCTGCTGTAATCTATAATTAATCCAAGGGATTATTTTAGTAAAGAACTAAATTGGCATAAGGAAATAAATCTAATTTATCCAAGACATTGCAAGGATTTGGTTTAAATCTTTTTGAAGAAGCCTGAAGAAAATTTTAAATTTTGGCACTATACTTGAAGGAAGAATTGAAGGACAAGTGAGGTCAAAATATTACTTCAATCAAATCAGAAGTATGTTGCTAGCATAATGAGATATGCATAATGTTATTGAGATATGTTAGCAAATGATGATTCAAATATCTGTGTTCTTGGAAGTCTTCATCAATGCTAAATCTACTATGCTATGAAGGAATCACATTATGATATTGTCAAAAAAAATAATTAATGATATTAAATGTGAGCTAACAATCTTATGCTCCATTGAAATATATTGTTGACATATGATGTATTATGAAAGAGTTTGTAAAGATAAATTGTATGAGAGGTAGTGTCTTCTCTATTAAGGACAAAAACATATTCGATATGATAGGTGCTTGATTCCATCCTTGCACATGGAGACTAAGTACTAAAATCAAAGTTATACAATCTATGAAAAAAACATCAATGAAAATAGATAAAGAGGGCATGTCTATGACAATTCTAACTTTTACAACAATCACATGAATATAATTGAAAGACTTGCAAATCTAGAAGATGTAAAGTCTTGATGATTTCAAATAATGATGCATCTAGGGCTTGTAAACCCTAGCTAAGGTGTGAAGAATAAATCCCTCAGCACAAAATCCTAGGACCTATTTTTTCCACTAAAAGAAGAATCTAAAACTCTTGGAATGAAAAATGTACCATCATTGGAAGGATGGTGAAAATTACAGAAGGTCCAAGATTTTGAGGGAGCTGAATTTTATCAAAAATATAAGCATTCTATATCTTTCCCCTTTGATTAGGACTATTGTTATTTTCTTTCGATTAGTTTCTTGTTTATGTACTCTTTGTTTAAATGTAATCTTTCTTCAAGATCCTCCTAGTGAGGATTGCAAGTAAATGGAAAGTGTTGTAGAAGAATGACATGGAAGAATGAAGCATAGATAGAGGAATTTCCAGATTTATAGAAGACCTGAATATTAGAGGAGCAGACAACTTGAAGTATACCTTGTTTGTGCCTAAGATAAGTCAATATCTAGTATATGATAGCATAAAATCTAGAAGGTTCTCCCAGTAAGAGGGAGAGGATAATGTTAAGACAATTTCCTCATTTAGAAGAGTTACCCCAGGATTTTGAGAGCTCTAAAAGGAGTATCATGATTAAATAAGACCCCATACTTTGGATTTAATTAAATTATCTGTTTATGACAAACAATGGCTCGAGTTAGAGGAAAAGGTATTTCCTTCAAAGGGATTTGTAAGAAAACTTTTACATGAAGAATCTTGGATTGATACACTACTTTTTAGGGCTTAAGGTTAAGAAAGGATTTGATAAATTATTCTTTGGATAAGAGAAGCACATGATTAATATCCTCCTAGAGTTTGGATGATGGATTGTAAACCCATGGAAAACCAATTTGAAGAAGTTGAGGAACTTTGATTAAAATCTTGTTGATCCATCATTTTACTCGAAAATTATTGGTTCTTTGATGCATTTTATTTAATTACTAGGTTGGTAGTGTTGATGATGAGAAAAGTACTACTAGTGATTTTTTCTTCTTAGGATTTGCTATGGTTTCTTGGAAGAACAAGAAGTAGGATTTTGTTGCACTAAGCACTACAAATGCAAAATATATGGCAAGTTGTGTAGTCATTTGTGAATAAGTTTGAAGTTTTATAGAACGTTTTATGGTGTGGTAGATTTGACCATGATACTTTGTAATAAGTTGTATGAAGATTGATAGAAAACCATTTTTTTTATCATGGAAGGTTGAAGCACATTATGATGAAATTCCAGTATTTGAAACATGGTGTTGATGGGTGCCAAGAAGCTATAATAGATATCCATGTTTAAATAAGTAGTTGATGAAAGGAAAGCACGAGTATTTCTAAGAAAAGCGTGGACTTGTGGATAAATCATCCTATATTGAGAGGGAGTGAGGATGGACATCAAGTTTCTCCCTGTGTCATGTATTGTGACATATTAGGATTAAATACCAATGTTAATTACATTGACCCAGTTTAAGAATGGCTCGATGGACCGACATTTCCTTATGTTAAGTATTGTGACTGATTAGGACTAACACACCTAAGTCAAGCGTTGTGACACTTAATTAGGAAATGATCACGTGGAGGACATATTCCAAGTAACCTAGGTGGAGTATGTTCCTTAGGGAGGTAGTTGTGTGGTGTTTTTTTGAATGCCTCCTCACATTGTGCTTTGATCTAGTGGAGAGATAGAGCTTACTTGGTAAGGCCTTGGTAATTTTAAAATTTTAGTTATGATGATGTTATTGATGACACTTATCAATCTGGATCCTTTCTTATAGAATATTTCAACTTAAAAATATCTCGATGTGTCAATATGAATACCTCCCTAGTTAACAAGGAGTGTTGAAATTATAACTAGGTTTGGTAATCGTAATGTATAGTTTGTCATTGATTATAATTTGTTAAGCATGTTCTTCATGCTGAAGTCAAAAATAATTTTATTTGAGGCAAAATAAAAATTGAATTTTTTAAAGTGTATTTTGTCCCTCAAGTAGGCCAAATTATCCCTCCAAGAAGACAAGTGTGCTTAGCTTAAGTGGCATCCTTTACCTTGGAAAAGAGATTATTTATTAGGACTACTAACATTCATCCTTGTAACACATCCAATCATTACATCTATGATGTTTTAACTGAAGTAATCTAAAGCTCTTATTTCTTATTCAAGTAAATGTCTAGGCATACATCCATCATACTTATACAATGTTCCGGACAAATTTTTGTGGTAGTTCGAAGCTCCTTCTTGTGGCTCTGCGAGATCCCAAGATTGATATGGAGTTTTTTGTGGTTGAAGTAGAAGATTATTTTTGAACCCTAATTGAGTATAGACGTATGAATAATCCTATGGTTGAAATGTGGCATATTGTAGACAAAATTAAAGAATACTTGTATTGATTATTAGAGGGTGGACTTGGCACTTGAAGGATAGTTATCTTGCTACTTTATTGGTCATTTTGTTTATGAATTGGATATATCTCCCTTTGACAATGATTTTATAAGGAAAGGATCATTGGTTTTTCCCCTTTGTGGGTTTTTCTTCGCTCATTGACCTAAAATTTTGGTGTCTCTTATCTCATTGTGTTTTTTACTTCCTTTATACTTGCATAATTGAATATATAATTGCTTGATGACATAATTGAATGAACTAAATGCTAAAAATAAAACATATATATCAATCACAAGTAATTATCATTATAAAAAATTCAAATTGAAATTGAATTTCAACATAAGGATCAAATTTGTACAAAAGAAAAGGATTTTGAAGTCACTTAATCACAAGAGAAAAACCAACAGAAGTAGGGAACTCAAATTCCCAATTCGAGTCGAAAAATTTTCATTCGACCTAGAAAAGTGAATTTACTATGAAGTTGCCTCAATTAAAAAATTAAAAAAAAAAACAAAAAAGCTCCTTTTCCTTCACCAAATAAGTCACAAGAAACAATATGGTTTGCCCCCAACACATCAAAATTTATGAAGGTAATGGGGATCCAAGATGTCACTAGTCTGTTTGTGAAAATTTATGGATGTCACTAGACATAATGATGAATAAAAATAAATTACCCAATTCTTTGATGCCCTAAAAATAGAGTGCTAACCTAGTTCATGAAATTTATAGAAAATTATCAAAGAATTAAATGTGAAATAAAATCTAACTTCCTAACTTTTTTCAAATAACAAGATGTTAAACACCTTGTGTTATGAAACCAACTCCAAAAATATAAGAAAAGAGAGATCAACGCCTTAGAAATAAGCCACTTCGAGGGGGAAACCTCCTTTACATTACATAAATTAACAATTCTTGGATGATACAAATGAAAAAACTTCCTTCTATATATAGGAGTCCATGGGGTCATAATATAATCCTAGCCGACCTAACAATAATAATTTAAGGGCACAATAATAACAATATTGGGGTTACGGGGGTAAAAACATAACAATAAGGGGGTTACACTAACAACAATAAGGGACTATAATAGTAATATAGGGACCTAACATGTCCCTCTCCTTCAAAAAAGTGTTTTCCTCAACGCTTGAGTAGCTCCGGATGCTTCTGTATAAAATTACCATCCTCCCATGTAGAATCTTCAATGGGTAAGTTCTTCCACTTGATGAGATACTCTGAAATTGATTGATTTCGTAGTTGTCGAGTTCTTGGTTCCGTGAATGCTTTAGGTTCCAATATGATTTTTCCTTCCTCATCATGCTCTAGCAATATTGTTTGAACTGGAAGTTTTTCACCTATAACCTTCTTTAAGCATGAAACATGGAAAACTTGATGCACTCACGAAGAAGAAGGAAGCTCCAATTTGTATGCCATAGTACCAATATTTTGCAACAACTTCTAAGGTGTTATCACTCCAATAATTCTCAAGGGTTGTTAGTATTTTTGGTTTAAAGAATATTAGAGGTAACCACAAACCTGCTTTAAGCTTTAGGATCTAGCATTCCTAATGCTCAGAGAGGGCTCTCTCTATATGATTTATATTTGTTGATTTTAGGCTACTTATGTAAGATTACTTGGGATTTAATTTTCGGTTTGGTTTGGTGGTGGAATCACTAGTTCAAGTGGATAGATGTAGGTCTACTTACCATTGCGCCAATGGAGTCAATGTTTCAAGCACTCAGAGAAGAATAAGGGTTCTAAAGGGAAGTGTTCATAGGGAAAGATAGCTGAGCAACTTAAGATCTTTAGGCTGGATGATGAAATGGTTTCAATCGAGATGAGAGAACAATTAAGGGTTATCAGATCTAGATAATGAGGGAAATGATAGAGGTCAATCAAAACTAGGGAGAAATTAAGAATTCCATAATCTGGATATCAGTAGAAAACATAAAAATGATATAACAGTTCAAGACATAGTTTTTTTTAAACAGATTCTAAAATTACATTCCTGTTATACATTTAGATTTAGAAAACATGCAAGTTTGTGAAAACTTCATATAAAAACAAAGAACAATTGAGAGTACTTCACTGAAGTGGCCCAACACATGAATCCTTTAATATAATCTCTTTATTGTTCAATCCAATCTGCTGACTTGAAAATGGTACAAAGAACCCTCTGGTTTAGATCAATACATCTGTAGAAATGTTTAGCAATCCACAATCCACCCTCAATACTTCGAAATGTGAAGTATTTATACAAAAACTCTTACAAAATATCCTAAAACATACTTAGGAGTTATTCAAGGAAAAATAAATATCTTCATGTAGGAAGATAGAGACAACTATAGAACTAATGCAAGTTGTCCATGAATTTAATGATTTGATTGTTTGATGTTTGATCTTTTGCTAATTTTTCTCTGGTTGTTGCTCAACGAAGGGTGTTGTTGAGTGTACTTTATGTTGGCTGGCTTTAACTTTCAGCTCTGCTTTGAATTTAACCATTTTTACTTTCATTTGATACACTTTAAAATCTGATACTCTTTACTGTAACTGTTGTTTTTCACTTTAAACTGACTGCTCTATTTTATCCTGATTGATCTATTTTAACCTTTACTGCTTTCACAGTAAATCAGTCAACTTCTCCCAATATTTTGCTTCTGGTAATTTTATTTTCACCATTCTTTTGAATATTTCATTAGCCTCTGTATACTTTTCAAAAGTAGGCTTGTTAATGAATAAATGTTTTACCCCTTGTTGTAGGCAAAAGAGATTTTCAAAAATTTGTAGAGTACTTTCCCTATTGGAATTCCTTGCATGACCTAATTGTTTGCTTGTTCCTTAGCCACTTCTATGATTTTCTTATCATTGTCTTCTTGTTTCATCAATCTGCCATTAATAACTAGTGGATTTGGGAAGCCTTTCTGTCTCAGAATATAAAACTTCATCATGAACCGCGTTATGGAAATTTCCATGTTTCAACATTTTTCCTCTAGCTGCACCATCAAGCTTCTTTTAGAAATCACTTTCCTAACATCAGGAATTGTTTCTTTCTTGCCACTAATTCCAATTTCCTCTCATTCTTGCTTATTCTTGGAATTAAGAAAATTTATTATTTAATTAGCCTCTTCTGGCTTCTTACCAAGTTCTTCTTTGATTTTCTGGATGGCTTCACCTACTGCTTTGATTAGATATTTCTGTTCATAAATGACTTGAATGGATGGCCAAATATCATTGACAGATTCAATGATATTGATCCATAGTCGCTGCTTGGCTTGTGCCATTGGTTATTTCAGTTAATATTTATCTAACTTCTTCAATTTCTCATTCAACCTATTTTTCTTCTATACTTCATTGTTGTCCATAATCTGAACTAGTTTCTTCTCATCATCCAGACTTTTCAACTGTTATTTAAGTCTATTGATTTCATTTGTCTGAATAGACATTTCCTGCATTTCTTTTACTAGTTTACCTGCTTCATCACTGGGTTGTGTTGTTGTTGTATATGACTCTATTGCTGAAGTAGCTTCTGATGTAACAGGAAGTGCTTTAGCTATTGGAATTGATGGAGCCAATGACTCTGCTAATGTAGAAGGAATAGTTATAGTGACTATAGGAATAACAATGATAGGGACTACTTCTGAGATGGCATTTTTCTCCTGTGGATGTTTAGTAGGAGGCAGTTTGAGTTTCTTCTTTAATGCAACAATGTTTGAATTCTTTTTCTTTATGAGTTCTTTGTAGGTTTTAACCCTGTACAAAAATTATCTGCAAACGAATCTTAAAGACAGAAAATAAACAGTAGCGAGAGCATAAAACATAAAAAAGATAAACATAGAGATTTTCCCCTGGATCCCAAATCGGGACGACCAACTTGATTTTTCATCATATTCATTTTAGTGTTACAACACATATATATACATGCCGAATCATACATAAACCCCAATCCATTAACCCTGGATTAGAACATAACTGTAGTTCCCTTGACCAGATCTACAAAATACCAAGGGCCGAAAACCATCATGCCCCAAAACTATGTGCAAACCCATGCACAAAACCATGGGCGAGTCCGCCCACTGGAAAATAACGACAAAAAAAAATATCATGGGTGGGTCTGCCTAGCGTAATGTACAAGGGGGGTTATCGCCCCCCCTGTTACCCCCCTACACGTGATTAGTCGTGGAAAGAATATAACACAAACCCAAAATTCTCCCACTTGTTGTTTTATTTCCATAGGCGTCCATAGGAGAGCTGAGTCATTAGCCCAGCTTTGCAACACCCATTGTTTCTCTACACCAAGAGAACTTCTGAGTGCTCACATACTTTTTCAATGCATCTGCAACATTCTTCAAAGTTTCCACCTTTACCAGCAACACCCTTTTAGCTTCAACCATATATATCACAAAGTGATATTGAACATCAATGGGCTTTTTCTTTGAATGATAAGTAGGGTTCTTAGCCAAGAAAAAATCACTTTGGCTATCACAGTCTATCCTTATAGCTTGTTGCACCAACCCCATACTTGAAAACAATCTCTACAACCAAACTACTTCCTTTCTTCACCAAGATCCTTCATGTCGAATTTGGAGAAAAGCTGGGTCTTCAAATCTTGGATAATTTCTTTGTCATTTCCAATCAACAACATATCATCCACATACAAGACCAAATAAATAACATGGTCACCAATTAATTTAAAATAAACACATTGATCCTCCTTGCTTCTGGTGAAGCCAAGTCCCTGTATATAGGTATCAAATTTTTGATGCCACATCCTTGGTGACTGTTTTAACCCATACAAAGACTTCTTTAACCTGCATACTAGCCCTTTCTTCCCCTTCACCATAAATCCTTCAGGTTGTTTCATGTAGATCTCCTATTCCAGATCCCCGTGAAGAAATGTTGTCTTCACATCCATCTTGTAATGTTCCTAAATTAGCTAAGCTAATTGGAACATTAGAATTTTGTTTTATTTTTCATGTTTATGAATAATAGACTAATGGAGGACATGCAACACTCCTTAGATCTAAAAATAAATACATGCTCAATGTGAAAAAGATTAAATATGAGCTGGTTGCATAAAAATCACTTGTGTATGAATAGGGCTAAGCTATTGGACTGGGTCAACAGGACCAAATCACAAGATAGTCCAGGTGCATTGAACCTCCTAAGTGACCTGCACAGTTCTAGAAGGAGCTTCTAAGTGTGAAAGGGGCTAATTCAAGTGAAGTGGTTTAGGGTTTTGCATTTCCTCATTTTATAAAAAGGAAGGAGAGGGCTCAAGGGGGGTTGTTGATGATATTTCGAATTTGAGATTGCTTGGGCAACTCAAGTTCCCTTGGTTGTTTAGCCGAAGGGAAGAGGGTTTCCTGTTTAGGAATCCTATCTCCTTCCATGGAGTAGCCCTTTGAAGGAGGATGTGCTGCATTGATCCACTATCCGAAATTTGGCCAAGCTTCTACTTCCAACTGCAATGCAGATCCTGTTGAGGGTTTGATTGATTTTGTAAGCTGCAGCAAGTGGAGTCTAGATCTTTTCAGATCTAGAGCATTTCAGTACTTATTTTCAGTGGAGGAGGGTTCTAATCCATTGAAGGGATGTATTGGAATATTGGAGCTTCATTTCAGATCTTGGCATTAGGCCAATGTGTTATTCATGGTATACTGCTCATTTCCTTCCCCAGATCTACGTTATTGCTATAGGATTAGTGTTGCAGGGTTTTTGGCATCTTTATGGAGCTAGATCTCTGATGTGAAGGAAGCTTCCTTGCATCAAGGGTGATCCATGGATTGGCCAACCAATCCATGTCTATTTCAGATCTGAAACACTCACTAAATTTTTTGCTTCAGAATTTCTGAATCATGCTGCAGTAAAATTTAGATCTACTCCAACATTTTCATGTATTGCTGAAATCCCCAAGGGGAATGAAATAGAGAGCCCTTTGGGCATTTTGATTTGTTATAGATCTCTGTTTTCATGTAAATATAAATTTCAGATATGTAACTTAATAAAAATAAGCTTCAGCCTCCTTTCAATCACGCTGAAGAGTTTTCTGGTTCATCTCCTATGTTGCAGCACCTCAATCTTGAGGGATTTTCTATGTAAACTGTTGTTTATTCTTGCTTAATGATTATGTCATATTCCTAAACTCATTATCTGAATCTTAATACTGTTTTACATCCTACACCTTCAGAAAATACACTGCCCTTGCTTCAGTAAATTTCTACATCTTCTAAGTCATGGGAAATCAGGGTTTTTCTTGACTGGTCGGGAAGGAGGAACTGTTTAACTTAGCTAGACTTATTTTTTTGAGCTGAAATTCGACATGTGAATCCCTCTTGACCTAATATAACATATCCCAGAGCCATGACCCTTATGTTTATGCATATTTCTGAATAAACTCATTTTAGGGCCAAAATCATCACTTTTCCCCACCTTTTTGCCCATAAAAGCTGAGTAAAGGTTGCTTCAGTATTTGGAATGGGTTTATGAGTGTTTTTAAATACTGTTTATGATATATGAAGCATAAATTCCTGAAAATTTCATTTTTCAAGCATGTCTTTCTGAGAAATCCATCTTGGGAACATTATAGTGGTATCAGAGCATGTTCTTTGGCTTAGCCTGTGGCTTCAAGCCAAAGTGATGAATACCTGAAGAAGTAAGATTTAAAACTCTATATATATATTCTAAATTTGGCCAAGTAGCCTCTGGATCTCATCCTTTTTTCAAAGGTGACATATCCAGTAAATGCCCTTGCAGTCAATCTCTGGAATAGAATTTTGATATTCCTAAAGAGGGAAATTTATAGCAAAGAATAAAATTTTAGAATTCTGTAGAAGATGAGTTTTAACTCATCATATTTCAGATCCAAGAATAGCCTCTTCAAAGAGGTTAGACACAAGAAAGAAGGAGGAAGAAAATGAGACTCCTAGATGGTTTTAATAAGAAGAAAGTTGCAGTGAGACCTGCAGAAGGTTTCAAGAAGGAGAGGAAGACCCATGCACTTCCTATCCTCACAAATAAGGAGAGATATACAAATAAAAGCCAGAGCATGGCTCCACCACTTGGAAGAATGACAGAAGAGGAGATCTCCTTGCTCCTTTTCTAGGCCCTCAAGGGTATTGAGGAAGATCTCAAGGAGATTGAGAAGGTGGAGACTTGTACCAGCACTGGCACAACCTTGGAAGAGAAGCCTTCATGTTCAGTAATGAAGGAAGACTACATAGTTGCAGAAGAAGCTCTTGCTTCTACATCTCACCAAGGTATGATTAGAGATTCATCTATTGTCATTTCAGCACATTGTATGAAGAGATCCAAATCCTTGCATGCTGCTGATTTAGAGCCACAAGTTGCACTGCGTTGTGCCAAAGCAGTGAGGAAGAAGAGAGGAACCATTCCTCATCAGAGCATTCGCATGGAAACTTCATTCATGAATCAATAAAGGAGGGAATGATGGATGGTAGACATCTTGGAGTGAGAAACCCTTTCTCCCTTCTAGATGACTCTTTCTCAATGAGCACACCCTTGCTCAAAGAGAAACTTCTACTTGCAGCAAATCCAAGGCCCTTTGGTTTTGGAAGGTCATGCATGAGGCGGAGACCTCATGAGAATAATTCATTGGAGGTTCACTTTAGCACATCATGGAGTGAAAAGTTCTTCAACAGTTTGAGGAGGATCTTCCCTTCTCATAGGAGCAGATAGTAGACGGGGGACATCTTCGGATGGATAACATCTCTCATGACTGTGTTGGAAATTTCTTGAGCCATGCACATCATGATGGGAGGTTTTTTCCTACCACCTATTTGGATCCTCATAGGGTCAAATTGATCCTTGGGAAGATTTCATTTCAAGATCCCATGAAATGCAGAAATCTGATTTGGGATGATGGTATCCCTCATGGGAGGTGTACCAAGATGGAGGATGGAGAGCAAGAGGCTAGAAAGCCACTTGCAAATTTTTGATACCAGGTAGCAGGAGTCTTGGCTGCACTGGCTCCTCTTGGAAGAGTTTGATCATCACACTCTTTCTAAGGGTATGTCGCAGGATACTTGCATCATGGAGCAGCAAAGAGTATGGGCACATTGTGTTGGCATACCATTTTTCATGTCAAGAACCATGTTGTCACTACATGGATGGGATGATGGAAGTATGAGAAAGAAACAAAGGATTTTTTTGCTTAGGATGTTCTTGAGAGAGCAAGGGCGGGTTTGCTCTCACAGTCTTCATAATGTTGCAGGAGTAGAAGATGGCACTATCATGGTGCAAGGGGGTCACTCCTTGGTCTTGGATGTTTAAGAAGGACTTACTTTATGGGGAGGACTTCTCAATTGTAGCAGCATTATGGGAGATGCCTTTGACATTCCACATGTCAAATATTGGAGCTATGTGTTGATGGGAGCCTATTTTCATAGGCCAACAGCGTTGTCACTTTGGGAGCTGGGATTTATTGATGGAGTATTCCCAAGATCACTTATCATTCGATGCACTTGGTGAGCAAAGAGGAGGTGAGGAAGATGATGTATTCTTATTGTCTTGGGTTTCCAAGCATGGAGAAGAGGATTTGCATGCAGAGCTTGGTTCATTTCTCTTCATGGAAGTGTGCCAAACTACACTTGAGGGTTCACTCATGAATCCATGTATCTTCTTGCTTCCTACATATGGTGAGAACGATTTCTTGCATTCTCTTACCATCTCTTGGTAGTGCATTGCTCCACAAGAGGGCAAGCTATTTATTGAGCTCCATGAACTTAATTGGGCCAAAATACATGATGGAGATAGCCATCTATTATGTGGCCTTGGGAAAAGATGTTTTTCTTAAATATGAGTTCTCTATATTTATATGATTCACCATGTCACAGGAAGCATTTTTCCATACAATTTTCTGAAGCAGCAGTTTGAAAAACTGCATTGTGAGGACTTGGAAGACTGTTGGTACTCTCTTGCATTACATAGAACCTTCAACATTTCCTTCATTATGATGATGATAATGTTTTCTTTGCTGATATTTCCATTATGTCTTTTGAGAGCATGATTGAGAAAGAGACACATGAGATGAGTGTGTCCTTTTGGGAAGGAGATTCCCACATCTTCTACAACAAATGTTCTAATGGGAACATGGGAAAAATTGTGGCCACCATTGCCAAAAACTTGTTTCTTTTGGAGGTGAGCCCTGTGTGTGATGGAGTACTTCATGGTGATACTCTTCTATCCATCACATATGAGAAATTTTGGGCTGATTGGTTTTACAGCGTTGAAGGGGGGAACTTTGCAGATCTAATCCTCATGATGCCACTAGAGGGAAATGTACTTGCAGCCCAAGATCAGTTTGCACTCTACACTTATTTTAAGTGGAGAGGAGAATAGCGTAGGCTATCTTGTCTACCATGTGCAGAATTTCAGCCCACCTATTTTTGCAGGAGCTCAAGGTGGAGGAACATTTTCATAGAGATTCCATGTCATGAGGTGACTCATTTTTCGTGGATGATTGCTTGAGGATGGAGAACTCACATGGGGGATGTTATTTCCCAATACACTTCAGATTCCATGCCTCAAGGGAGCCTCTAGGTAGCACCTTATTGCCTTCTTGAGTATTTGAATGTTTCATGATAGCTATTCAGCTAACTTGCATGCTTGGGAGCGGCAATATGGAGATTCATTGTTGACACAACATCTCATTATTTGGATAAGTTCATCATATGGGGATGCTTCAGTTCTATCCTTGCAGTTGCTTGAGGACAACCAACATTTGGAAGGGGAGGATTGTAATGTTCCTAAATTAGCTAAGCTAATTGGAACATTAGAATTTTGTTTTATTTTTCATGTTTATGAATAATAGACTAATGGAGGACATGCAACACTCCTTAGATCTAAAAATAAATACATGCTCAATTTGAAAAAGATTAAATATGAGTTGGTTGCATAAAAACCACTTGTGTATGAACATGGCTAAGCTATTTGACTAGGTCAATAGGACCAAATGACAAGATAGTGTAGGTGCATTGAACCTCCTAAGTGACCTGCGCAGTTCTAGAAGGAGCTTCTAAATGTGAAAGGGAAAATTCAAGTGAAGTGGTTTAGGGTTTTGCACTTCCTCATTTTATAAAAAGGAAGGAGAGGGCTCAAGGGGGGGTTGTTGATGATATTTTGAATTTTAGGTTTCTTGGGCAACTCAAGCTCTCTTGGCTGTTTAGCCAAAGGGAAGAGGGTTTCCTGTTTAGGAATCCTCTCTCCTTCCATGGAGTAGCTCTTTGGAGGAGGATGTGCTGAATTGATCCACTATCCGAAATTTGGCCAAGCTTCTACTTTCAACTGCAATGCAGATCCTGTTGAGGGTTTGATTGCTTTTGTAAGCTGCAGCAAGTGGAGTCTAGATATTTTCAGATCTATAGCATTTCAGTACTTATTTTCAGTGGAGGAGGGTTCTAATCCATTGAAGGGTTGTATTGGAAGATTGGAGCTTCATTTTAGATATTGGCATCAGGTCAATGTGTTATTCATGGTATATTGCGCAGTTCCTTCCCCAGATCTGTGTTATTGCTGTAGGAGCAGTGTTGCAGGGTTTTTGGCATCTTTATGGAGCTAGATCTCTGATGTGAAGGAAGTCTCCTTGCATCAAGGGAGATCCATGGATTGTTAAACCAATCCATGTCTATTTCAGATATGAAACACTCACTGAATTTTTTGCTTCAGAATTTATGAATCATGCTGCAGTAAATTTCAGATATGCTCTGACATTTTCATGTATTGCTGAAATCCCCAAGGGGAATGAAATAAAGAGCCCTTTGGGCATTTTGATTTGTTATAGATATATTTTTTCATGTAAATATCAGTTGCAGATCTGTAACTTAATAAAAAGAGGCTTCAGCCTCTTGTCAATCATGCTGAAGAGTTTTCTGGTTCATCTCCTATGTTGCAGCACCTCAATCTTGAGGGATTTTCTATTTAAAATGCTGTTTATTCTTGCTTAATGCTTATGACATGTTACTAAAGTCATTATATTATTTTTCATAATTTTTTACATCCTACACCTTCAGAAAATATGCTGCCCTTGAATTAGTAAATTTCTACATCTTCCAAGTCATGGGAAATCAGGGTTTTTCTTGACTAGTCGGGAAGGAGGAACTGTTTAACTTAGCTAGACTTATTTGTTTGAGCTGAAATTCGACATGTGAATCCCTCTTGACCTAATATATTTTTACGCAGATGTCTGAATAAACTCATTTTAGGGCCAAAATCATCACTTTTCCCCACCCTTTTTCCCATAAAAGCTGAGTAAAGGTTGTTGCATTATTTGGAATGGGTTTCTAAGTGTTTTTAAACACTTTTGGTGATATTTTAAGCACAAATTCCTGAAAAATTCATTTTTCAGGCATGTCTTGCTGAGAAATCCATTTTGGGAACATTACACATCTGTTCTACCTCAAAATCAAATGAAGCAGCAATAGATAAAAGTAATCTAATAAAAGTAACTTTGGAAACAGGAGAAAAATTATCACCAAAATCAATTCCCGGCACCTGGGAATAACCTTTTTCTACCATCCGAGCTTTGTATTTCTCCACCTTGCCTCCTACATTCATCTTCTTCTTAAACACCCATTTGCTCCTGATGGACTTCCTTCTAGCCGGAAACTCCACCAGATCCCATGCCTCATTTTTATGCAAGGATGCCATTTCATCAACCATGGCCTCCTTCCAGAGTTTTCCATCCTCTAAATCTACTACCTCCCTGATGATTTTTGGATCATCATCAATTATGTTTAAAGAAAAATTTGAACATAAATCAGATGGACTATACCTTTTTGGTTGTCTTCTTTCTCGAACTTATCTTCTCACAATTGGAGTTTGTGAGAATATATATATATATATATATATATATATAGATATATATAGATATAGATATAGATATAGATATAGATATAGATATATATATATATATATATATATATATATATATATATATATATATATATATATATATATATATATTAGTATGAATCCTTTGTCGAAGTGTACGAAAAAAGACCACTTTAGCTACGCATAACTAATAGCCCTAACATCAAAAGTGGCTGCCAATATCTTCAGATTTGTAGTTAGTTGATCAAGACAAAAGTTGCAAAAAACCAGATCTATACATAGAAAGACATTAAGCAGTAAAAAGAAGGGTTTGCTCCATATATCCAATAGACAAGACAAGAACAATTTTTGAAAGAATTTTTGTATTAAGGGCACCTGGGAGGAAAACAAGAAGGCGTATCCAATTATCCTCAATGGGATGGGTTCTTGGAAGTCCTCAGCACTTCGGATCTAGAATCTCTCTCTCTTGTTGGTGTAGAAAACCCAGACAAAGATAGAACTCAAAGGGAGCTCACACAGCAAATAATGTAGAAAAATGTGACCAAGTGTATAGATCCGGAGTGATCTAATAGGCAACAAAAGGTGAAGAATGGTAGGAAAAACCCTCCTATTTATAACAAAATATTGGGTCATTCTAGATCTTGGTGCATGATTAAAATAATGTTAACCAAATCTAGATCCACCTTTTATGGAATATTTTATTATATTTGTTGGAGGAAAAAGTATTTGACTTGGGTCAAATCCCTTTATTTGTTAATAATAAATAAATAAATGATTTATTTATCTTTTTAAGGAAGTGGTTGAAGGATAATCAAATAAATAATGATTTATTTAATTATTTGTGGGTGATTTGGTCATATTTAAAAAGGAATATTATCTAAATAATATTTAAATAATTATTCCTAGAAAATAATAAGATAAATAAAGGTTTATCTAATTAATTTCTTTGTTTTTGGGTTAAACATGACTGGGAATAATAATTAAATTATGGTTTAATTAATTATTCCATGAGGAAAATTAAACAAAATAGGGTTGTTTAATATTTCCTTTTGGGGTTTCCTGTTTAGACCATAAACAACCTAATAAATGTGGTTTATTAAGTTATTTTACATAGTGAAAGCAATTTTACTTAGGGTAAAATTGGTCTTATATGGTGTACTTGGGTCCATCTAATGATAATAGGTTAGATGACCAAAAAATGGTGTAACAGATTGCCCCCCAGCGTGCGAGTGTTAGGAGCAAATCGTATGACCGAAGTACGTTGTAAGAACTCAATCACTAGACATCAAGAGGGAAGTCAGAGAGAGAAATGTAAGGTAGACGAGTGTGCTGAAGAACTAGACCCTGAGGAGACGAGACCTGCCACTTCCGCCTGGTCGAGTATGGGGGCCCGATGGTAAGTGACAGATTACTATTCTTGTATGGGCATGTTAAAGTTATTGAATAGTAGATATGGTACTGATTCATGTACTTTTGGTATGCAGATATAGCTCCGGTAAAACCGACCGGATATATGGGATGCCCGGCAGCCTGTGGAGCTGCAGGGTCGAGTGGATCGAGAGCAACGCGCAATGAGGATGCGGCCGCCCTTCTGGAGGACATCCGCCGTAGATGCGAGACGTTGCTGACCGGAGTTTCAAAGCGTGGGTGGCAAGACTTAGACGACCAGTACGTGGAGGCATGCATTGGTCTTCCCTCGGAATGGCGAGGTGTCATGCGGCGCATGGCGATGGCCGGTCAAGGCATACGTGATCTACGGGCTGCAAGGGCAGAGCCATTGGCTCGGGATCCGCCAGATAGTGAGTAGGTGTGGGACATGTGGTACCCCCTAGTGTGTATGTAGGGGCAGGTGGTGCCCCCAGTTTTGAGTTTTTGTAACATGCTATGGGCATGTCATATGTATCAGAGTAGATGGACTCTAAACACATGTTTTGCGAGACATATTATGGATATGCATCTTTTTTAATGATTCTGAATGTTATTGTCTTGTATGAAATGCGTGTGATAAATGCCAATCTAGAACATGGTTTGCAATACTATCTACATAGTGATTTTGTTCTCGAGGTACATGGTTGAAAGTTATGGTTTCAAAGTCACGTATCAAGAGTTTCACTCGTAAATATTGTCTAAACAGCACAGGGTAATGCACACGATAAACACCATTTAGTTGCATGACAAGAAGTAGGGAATCCAAACGAACATGCAGATGAAGGATGCGATGAAAGAGGGCATCGGCTAAGAGACCACTCACTGCATCATATTCGGCATAATTGTTGGTGGCAGTACCAATACAGACCCCGTTGGAGAGAAAAAGAGCATGTAAGGGGGTGAAAATGGCCCAACCTGTCGAGGCTAGATTCCGGGAGTAACGACTTGCACCATCGGCGTAACCGATAAAGGCCGGGGACGGGAGGTCCTGCGGAATGGTGTTACAAGACAACAAATGGGGAGAGGAGATACAATGACGGCAGCGTGAGTGTACAGAAGACATCGAGCGGCAACTGTGGGAGGGAGTGCAATGAGCAGGATGGATATGACTCATATATAAACTAGAGGGTGAGATATGAGGGCTATAGGAGGTATGGCGGGGACTCGGGCTGCGAATGTCAACAAAGATACGGGTGGAGTGATCTCGTGTATGGGTAGAAAAGAGGAGGTCAAGGGTGGTCGCTGAAGAGGGGTCAGGTGAGACAACAGGGGAGGATGTAAGGGGACTGGGCTCCAAAGGTCTCACAGAAGAAGATAGGTAAATAATGGTCGTAGTAGCCTTTGTCATCTGAACATCAGGGGGGGGAATGTCGATGGGAGCGGGAGGATCCTCAAGCTGGCCCGAAGCATACTGCACGAGTATGGGGGAGGTGGATTGATTTTTTTCAACCTCATACTCTCAGACTACTTCTAAAGAGGCGCGGTAATGCATCAGGTGAGGACAATGGTGGGAGTAATGGCCATGGATACCGCACAAAGCGCAGGGTTTGCTAATGCGAATAGTTTTGGGGTTCTTGGTTACGGATGAGGACGGAAGAGAAGGGTCGGAGACCATAGACTCAGGGAACACGACTTTAACCATGGGTTGAATGCGGGGCAACTCGGGACAAGTATGGGTGGCGTGACCGACGACATCACACAAGGCACAAGGCTTGGCGGGCGGAGGTGGAGCAGGGTCAGTCGGACTGGCCTTGTCTTTAGATGCCCCCTTGCGAGCTTTTCCTTTCTTTCCTGAAGCTGTCACCACAGGGGTAGGGTCCTGGCAAGGTGCAGGGGGCACGGTAGCGATGGAGGAAGCGAGGGGGACCGGTTGAACCGGTGTCAAAGCAAGATAGGGTTTGGGGTGACCAGGAGGGGTAGCGGCGGAGGGTCAAGGTACCAGACGGGTATACCGAGGGTCAGGTTAGGGAGAGAGAGAGTGGCCATGACGAGGACCAAATAGACTCCGGGAGGGGGATCCAGGAACGGTATCTGACCAGCGGGATAATGACAAGGAGGAATGGCTCCGAGATGGTTAAGGCTTGGGGGAACCGATCCAGGGGGATAAAGGGGTTCAGGGACACCAGCTGTAGGAGAAGGGCCAGAAGGAGGAGGTCCGGCTGGTGGAGATGAAGGGCTAGGAGCGGGTTGCGGTGGGCAAGGTTGAGTCTGAGGTTGCTTACTAGCCGAAGCGGGTCGCTTAAGGGCAGCCCGAGACGATTATATCATGCAAACATTCGATAAGCTGGGGTCAGAGACGTGAGGAGGGGGAAGACCAGGAAAAGTTCCAAGCAGGGAGGAATCTTTGTAGACGCCGGGGGAGATGCTGGTCAAGGAATCAACGGTTTTCTTATTGGCTACAGAAGAGATTGTCGTCTCCGGAGAGGTCTGAGACGGCGGCTCATGGTAAGACAGCTGGTCAATGGTGACTATCTTTCCATTGTGAGGGAAATACATCTTGTGAAAAACCGCGGATGGGACAACAGACATGGCATAGGTGTAGCTTCGCCCCAATAGAATTTTGTAGTCTAGAGGGGCGTCAATAACTTCGACGTCAATGCAAACAGTCTTACCAGCAAGGGTGATAGGAAAATTACGGAAAAGGCCAATGGGCTGGGAGGCGTGGTCGTCCCACGCTCGAAGGGTGATCGTGGAAGGGGCTAGCTCAGGAGATCTGAGTTGTTTCCAAACTGAAGCAGACATCACATAGGTAGATGCCCCCTCATCAATTATACACCGAGAAACATTGGCGTTCCGGATTTTGACCGGGATTTGGAAGGCGACGGAAGCAGGAAGAGGAGGATGGTCTGATTGATGGGCGTCGAACAAAATCATTTGGCCATCAGTAGGATCTACAGCGCCCACGGCAGATAGTAGAGCCTTTTTTTGGGAAGGGCACGACTGGAGGAGTTCCAGTGTGGAAATGGCAGTAGGATATTGCACCAAATCATCTACTATGCTATACAAATGAGCGGCTCGACCAGAAGTAGCATTTCGACGTAACGGTCCTTTAGGAATCTTGGTATGGACCTCAACTTTGGGTTGAGGGATATGTAAGGGACCATTGGTTGTTGAAAGAGGCTCTGTAGAACCAGAAGAAGGAGACTCGGGGGCAGACTGAGCGGGAGGCTTGGGGTACTGGCGAGACTGAGTTTGAAGGTGAAGGTCGACGGTTGGGGAAGGATCAGAGTTCATCATAAGGATCTGGTAATCGGAGGAACCAGAAAGGGAAGGTGGAGTGGTGACCTGGCTGTCAGGTGGTTGGGTAGCCACGAATCCTTGCTGAGGGAAAGGATCAGTAAAAATAGCTGGTTGGGTAGGGGCCACATTAGGAGGAGCATGAGGGGAGGCGTGTTGTCCGCACAATGTGGCTTGAGACTCCCACATCTGCCGCATCTGAGGTAAGAGGGGAAAATCGTGGGTGTAATGACCATAAACACCGCAACACGAACAAGGATTATTTGTGCGAAGCGGCCTGTCCGGCTTGGGCTGAGTGCCCTGTTGCTGGTTAGCAGTGTTAGGTTCAACACCTTGAGGGTTGGGTCCACGAGTACCAGGGGAAAATTGATTTGGATTTCCTCTCTGCCTTCTTTGAGAAGAAGGGGGATTAGTTGCACCCTGCTGTGCAAATACTTGCCCTGGAGGGGGCTGTAGGTGCTGTTGCTGGGGTTGAGGAGGCAAGGGAGGTGGAAGCGCATATGCTGGAGGAGATGGCACACTAGGCTGCGGATAAGGATAATGGTTAGGTTGGGAAAAGTGCTAGAGGTACTGGCCCCTCCCTGAGGGAGACCATAGCCCTCCTTGACCAGTGTCTCCCCCGGCGTCTACAAAGATTCCTCCCTGCTTGGAAATTTTCCTGGTCTTCCCCCTCCTCACGTCTTTGATCCCATCTTATCGAATGTTTGCATGATGTAATTGACTCGGGCTGCCCTTAAGCGACCCGCTTCAGCTTGTCAGCAACCTCAGACTCAACCTCGCCCATCGCAACCCGCTCCTAGCCCTTCATCTCCGCCAGTCGGACCTCCTCCTTCTGGCCCTTCTCCTACAGCTGGTGTCCCTGAACCCCTTTATCCCCCTGGATCGGTTCCCCCAAGCCTTAACCATCTCGGAGCCGTTCCTCTTGGTCATTATCCCACTAGTCAGATACCGTTCCTGGCTCCCCCTCTCGGAGCCTATTCGGTCCCCGTCATGGCCACTCTCTCTCTCCCTAACCTGACCCTCGGTATACCCGTCTAGTACCTTGACCCTCCAGCCGCTACCCCTCCTGGTCACCCCAAACCCTATCTTGCTTTGACACCGGTTCAACCGGTCCCCCTCGCTTCCTCCATCGCTACCGTGCCCCCTGCACCTCCCCAGGACCCTACCCCTGTGGTGAAAGCTTCAGGAAAGAAAGGAAAAGCTCGCAAGGGGCCATCTAAAGACAAGGCCACTCCGACTGACCCTACTCCACCTCCGCCCGCCAAGCCTTGTGCCTTGTGTGATGTTGTCGGTCACGCCACCCATACTTGTATCGAGTTGCCCCGCATTCAACCCATGGTTAAAGTCGCGTTCCCTGAGTCTACGGTCTCTGACCCTTCTCTTCCGTCCTCATCCATAACCAAGAACCACAAAACTATTCGCACTAGCAAACCCTGCGCTTTGTGCGGTATCCATGGCCATTACTCCCACCATTGTCCTCACCTGACGCATTACTGCGCCTCTTTAGAAGTAGTCCGAGAGTATGAGGTTGAACAAAATCAATCCGCCTCCCCCATACTCGCACAGTATGCTTCGAGCCAGCTTGAGGATCCTCCCGCTCCCATCGACATTCCCCCCCCTGATGTTCAGATGACGGAGTCTACTACGACCATTCTTTACCTATCCTCTTCTGTGAGACCTTTGGAGCCTAGTCCCCTTGCATCCTCCCCTGTTGTCTCTCCTGACCCCTCTTCAGCGACCACCCTTGACCTCCTCTTTTCTACCCATACACGAGATCACTCCACCCGTATCTCTGTTGACCTCCGCAGCCCGAGTCCCCGCCATACCTCCTATAGCCCTCATATCCCACCCTCTAGTTTATATATGAGTCATAGCCATCCTTCTCATTGCACTCCCTCCCGCAGTTGCCGCTTGATGTCTTATGTACACTCACGCTGCCGTCATTGTATCTCCTCTCCCCATTTGTTGTCTTGTAACACCATTCCGCAGGACCTCCCGTCCCCCCCCTTTATCGGTTACGCTGATGGTGCAAGTCGTTACTCCCGGAATCTAGCCTCGGAAGGTTGGGCAATTTTCACCCCCTTACATGCCCTTGTTCTCTCCAATGGGGTCTGTATTGGTACTACCACCAACAATCAGGCCGAATATGATGCAGTGCATGGTCTCTTAGCCGATGCCCTCTTTCATCGCATCCTCCATCTGCATGTTCGTTTGGATTCCCTAATTCTTGTCATGCAACTAAATGGTGTTTATCATGTGCATAACCCTGTGCTGTTTAGATGATATTTACGAGTGAAACTCTTGATACGTGACTTTGAAACCATAACTTTCAACCATGTACCTCGAGAACAAAATCACTATGTAGATAGTATTGCAAACCATGTTCTAGATTGGCATTTATCACACGCATTTCATACAAGACAATAACATTCAGAATCATTAAAAACGATGCATATCCATAATATGTGTCGCAATACATATGTTTAGAGTCCATCTACTCTGATACATATGACATGCCCATAGCATGTTACAAAAACTCAAAACTGGGGGCACCACCTGCCCCTACATACACACTAGGGGGCACCACATGCCCCACACCTACTCACTATCTGGCGGATCCCGAGCCAATGGCTCTGCTCCTACAGCCCGTAGATCACGTATGCCTTGACCGGCCATCGCCATGCGCCGCATGACACCTCGCCATTCCGAGGGTAGACCAATGCATGCCTCCACGTACTGGTCGTCTAAGTCTTGCCACCCACGCTCTGAAACTCCAGTCAGCAACCTCTTGCATCTATGGTGGATGTCCTCCAGAAGGGCGGCCACATCATCATTACACGTTGCTCTCGACCCACTCGGCCCTGCAGCTCCAGAGGCTGCCGGGCGCCCCATATATCCGGCCGGTTTTTTCGGAGCTATATCTGCATACCAAAAGTACATGAATCAGTACCATATCTACTATTCAATAAATTTAACATGCTCATACAAGAATAGTAATCTGTCACTTACCATCGGGCCCCCATACTCAACCAGGCGGAAGTGGCAGGTCCGGATCTCCACAATAACTCATCCCACTATAGGGATAGTCGTCAATGTATAACGGCATCTGATCCCAATGGGCAAAGAACTCAGGTCGAAACACTCGCCCGACCGCCCCTCCTCCTCCTCTGCACAGTAGCCACCCCCACCGGCGCATCCTAGGCTCTCTCGGGCCCCCATTTGGGAGCTGTATACGAGGTCGTAAGGTCGGGATCTTCTCAAAGAAGAAGGCGCACAATAAAGTCCCATACGCACAGTCGTGGTTCACTTGCCGCTTGCAAAGCGACAACTGTCATTTTAGCGACACCAGCATCATTTGGGCCCACCCATAGTAGGTCCCACTCAACACACTCTCCACAATCATCATCTGCCCCCCAGTGATGTGATGGAGAGCCTGGTTGCCCAAGATACGTAGCACCGCTGCGGCCACTGCGCGGGTCTCTAATCTCTCTAGATCCACGATCAGTATCCGAGTCCCCTTGACTTGGAGACCCGGTCGACAATGTCGCTCCACAAACTCCATGATATTCCGCCCCCGCGGTAATACTGGCTGTGTGTCTCCCACCATCCCCAGTGGCGGGAGACCCATCAGGAAATACACATCCTGGACTGTCAGTTCAATCCTGTGCCCCTACACTAAAAAAACCTCATGCTCTGGATCCCAGTAACTGATAATCCGGGCCAACAAAGGCTCTCTCGCTCTCATCAAAGGGTTCTCCAAAAACTTTAGAACCCCAAACCTGGCCAACACACGACGGACACCCTGATCTGCCCGTAATGTACCCAGGTCTCTCTCTCTCCAGTTAACCCGTATATCTGCCATATCTGCAAAAAAACATCATCTTTGTCAGCATAAAGATAGGGAATACCATAACCAAACACAAAAACCCAATTCTCAGCCATAAAACAGCACTAAAACCCCCTCATCTTCCAGGTCGCACTTTTTTTCCCAATTCTGGGATAGGTCGCAGTTTTTGCCCTGAAACCTGCTTCCCAGGTCGCACTTTTTGGCCCAAAAAGTGTGACCCGGCCGTAGAGATGAAGGAGGGTCTGTTACTGATATTTTGGGCCCTAAACTGAACTTTCAATCCATAAAAATGAAAGAGTAAGGTTAGGCCTCTTACCTGCAACTGACGGATCTCGATTCCAACGGTCGGTTTGTCCGCTACGCTCGCCGCAAGATTTAGGGCCTTCTCTCCTCTCTACATTCACCACAACAACACTAGCAAATGAGTGAATTTGGAGGGAAAGCTGCCTTATTAAAAGAGAACCCTTGTTTCTTCTTTCGCTTGCTGCGACCATACCGTAGCCCCGTTTGACAAACCGTCTGCACCTTTGGAAAGCTCTCACCGAGCCCTCCAATGGGTATCTGTTAGTTTTTTGTGATTTGATACTTCAACAGGACACATTTTGTCCAAGTAGGGTCACTTCACCTCTCCTTAAAATCGCATTTCTTCACTTACGACACTTGTACTGGGGGCACCATTTTGCCTCCTTACTTGTCTTTGTTCATGTCGATTTTCGTCATGAGTTATCATCTTGTACTCATGTTTTCATGGTCCCCCATTGGGCCTTTACTATGTGGCAGCACCATCGAGTCACCCTTGTTTAGAGCATCCAAGTTGAGTCATCATTGCATTCATGGAGCCTATCCCGAGTCCCTTTGAACCCTGCTATAGCCCTCCATCCTTCATTGCTTGGTCTCTCTCTTGTGTCGCACATTATGGCCTTCAGTCCCACTTTCCCTTATCCCTTATGGTATTGTGTCAGTCGCTGCCATGTCATTCATGCCCTTTGTGCTCTAAAAAGGGAAGTCGTCCATTCGCTACTCAGTCCCATCTCATTGCCTCACCTATGGCGGACCTCCTTCTGTCAACATCAGCTCCTTCATTCTAGAAGACAGGTCTAGAGGGCGGTGTACCTTGGTTCCAGCTCCCACTCTTGTTCGGTGCCTCAAATCAGGCAAAGGGCTCTCTCATTTCCCTTTGACTTGATTGTTTCTCCACTCCAGCTCCTTTCAACATGATCGAGATCCGTATACTTGATGGTTCAGTGATGCAGTAGCAACTCTTGGTGATTCCCGAGTGTGTGCGAGATGTCTCAGCCCTCATGAGGGGGTGGCCCTGCAGGTAGCCCCACACATGCCCGGATGACCTCTTAATTGTAGCCCTTGATGTCGCTCCATATATTTGATGATGTCGGCCTTAGCCGCTTGCAGCGCCTCTTTGATTTGCATGTATCAGTCATATTTTGCAAGCCCTTCCCTATTTACAGGGGGGCATTTGGGTTGTATTTGTATCTCATGTACTCAGATATTATTGTATAAGTCCTAGCTGTTATCCCAGGCACAGCATGTATGTGGGATTCTTCATTGTATTATTATCTGGCTCATGTTTATGCCGGTTGTACTTTATGGTTCGGTCCCTTGTTTACTGGACACACTATTCTTTTGTACTTTGTCTCGGCGGGCATAGGTATGCCTCCCCCGCCGCCTTTAGCACAGGTACCCTCTCATAAAAAGAGACTTGTTGCACCTGCGAGTCTCGTCTTCTTAGGGTCTAGTTCTTCAGCACACTCGTCTACCTTACATTTCTCTCTCTGACTTCCCTCTTGATGTCTGGTGATTGAGTTCTTACAACGTACTTCGGTCATACGATTTTCTCCTAACACTCGCACACTGGGGGGCAATCTGTTACACCATTTTTTGGTCATCTAACCTATTATCATTAGATGGACCCAAGTACACCATGTAAGACCAATTTTACCCTAAGTAAATTGCTTTCACTATGTAAAATAACTTAATAAACCACATTTATTAGGTTGTTTATGGTCTAAACAGGAAACCCCAAAAGGAAATATTAAACAAACCTATATTTGTTTGATTTTCCTCATGGAATAATTAATTAAACCATAATTTAATTATTATTCACAGTCATGTTTAACCCAAAAACAAAGAAATTAATTAGATAAACCTTTATTTATCTTATTATTTTCTAGGAATAATTATTTAAATCTTATTTAGATAATATTCCTTATTAAATATGACCAAATCACCCACAAATAATTAAATAAATAATTATTTATTTAATTATCCTTCAACCACTTCCTTAAAAAGATAAATAAATCATTTATTTATTTATTATTAACAAATAAAGGGATTTGACCCAAGTCAAATACTTTTTCCCTCCAACAAATATAACAAAATATTCCATAAAAGGTGGATCTAGATTTGGTTAACATTATTTTAATCATGCACCAAGATCTAGAATGACCCAATATTTTGTTATAAATAGGAGGGGTTTTCCTACCATTCTTCACCTTTTGTTGCCTATTATATGATTATGGATCTATACACTTGGTCACATTTTTCTACATTATTTTGCTGTGTGAGCTCCTTTTGAGTTCTATCTTTGTCTGGGTTTTCTACACCAACAAGAGAGAGAGATTCTAGATCTGAAGTGCTAAGGACTTCCAAGAACCCATCCCATTGAGGAGAATTGGATACGCCTTCTTTTTTTCCTCCCAGGTGCCCTTAATACAAAAATTCTTTCAAAAATTGTTCTTGTCTTGTCTATTGGATATATGGAGAAAACCCTTCTTTTTACTGCTTAATGTCTTTCTATGCATAGATCTGGTTTTTTGTAGCTCTTTTCTTGATCAACTAACTGCTGAAGATATTGGCAGCCACTTTTGATGTTAGGGCTATTAGTTATGCGTAGCTAAAGTGGTCTTTTTTCGTACACTTTGACAAAGGATTCATACTAACAATATATATATATATATATATAGGCCGTTTTGTGTAAGAATATCAAAATTCATCATGAACCTAGTTATGGAAATTTCCATGTTTTGACATTTTTCCTCTAGTTGTACCATCAAGTTTCTTCTAGAAATCACTTTCTTGACTTCAAGAATTGTTTCTGTCCTGTCACTAATTACAATTTCCTCTAATTATTCCTTATTCTTGGAATTAAGAAACTTTATGATTTCATTAGCCTCTTCTAGCTTCTTACCAAGTTCTTCTTTGATTTTCTAGATGGCTTCACCTGTTGCTTCGATTAGATATTTCTATTCATAAATGACTTGAATGGATGGCCAAATATCATTGACAAATTCAATGATATTGGCCCATAGCTGCTGCTTGGCTTGTGCCATTGGTTATTTCAGTGTTAAACCTTTCTCTAACTTCTTCAATTTCTCATTCAACTTGTTTTTCTTATGTACTTCATTGTTGTGCATAATCTAAACTAGTTTCTTCTCATCATCCAAACTTTTCAAATTTTATTTAAGTCTATTGATTTCATTTGTTTGAATAGACATTTATTGCATTGATTTTACTAGTTTACATGCTTCATCACTAGGTTGTGCTGCTGTTGTAGATGACTATGTTGCTGAAGTAGTTGCTGATGTAACAGGAAGTGTTGTAGTTATTGGAATTGATGGAGCCAATGACTCTGCTAATGTAGAAGGAATAGTTGTAGTGACTATAGGAATAATAGTGATAGGGACTGCTTCTGAGCTGGCCTTTTTCTCCCGTACTAACTTATCCATTTCATTTTCCATTTCTTTCAGTTAGGAAGTTAACTGAAGAATGAGGTTCATCATCTCATATTTTTTCCTTCATTTTCTAACACTTCCTTTGCCTGTGGATGTTCAAGAGGAGGCAGTTTGAGTTGCTTCTTTAATGCAACAATGTTTGCATTCTTTTTCTTTATGAGTTCTTCTGCAACTTTGACATTATTAGGATCATATCCTACTTCAATAACCAAATCTTCTAGAGATTTAATTCTGTTATATTTAACCTATGAGGATGCCTTTTCTAGCTTTAGCTGATCTCTGATGTTCCCTAGAGTATTTTGCAGCTTTTGTACACTCATGGGTTTGCTTTTCATGGTAGAATACAATATTTCACCATCTTGTTTGTGAAATTCTATCTGGTCTATTGGATGAAGATATTTTTCTTGAACTTCATATGATGTCTTTTTATAACCTGCTGATGATTTTGGATGCTTCACTGTTGGCCGTAGGAGGGTCATCCACATCTTCCTATTCTTGTAGTAAAATGCAGAAAGCAATCTGCTTTGGTCACTAGGTGACTGCTTCTAGTATTAGGTATATGTATCAGCCTTTAATGTCTCATTTCTTAGCTTGATTTCTTTAGAATTCTACATGATATTCTGCTCTTTTTATGCTAGCTTAATAGATGAAGATACTTCAACACTATGATGTTTCTGAATCAACTAAGTGTTAGATGTTGAGGGTTGGTGAGTTTCTTCAGACACTGCAAGAGGTGCATTGTATTTTTCCACTGTACATGTGTCAATCACTTCAATATTTTCCACTTCTTCATTTACAAGATTTAATTTTGGCTTCTTCCTATACATCAGTTTGAATTTTGTTTCAGTTGTAGTTTGTGTTAAGTATGATCCTTCTTCTCTGACTCTTTTAGAGTTCCTATCCTGTGGGGCTGGAGTCTGCAATATGGAACTAGTATCACCTTGCTCCTTTGCCTCTTTTAACGTGTTCTCCAACCATTTATACTGATTGGAGTACTTCTCTATGTCTGGCTTGGATTCATGTACATAAAGAGTTAATCTACATTTGACTCTTAACTTGTTTATTACTCCTAAAGGATCATAATACCACTAGAAACTCTGACTAAACTTAAATTATTACAAATATTTTTCTTCTTGTGGACCTGCATCTCTACTGTTACAAAAAAAAGGATCGATTTGATTCTTTATCTTAAACCGTGTCTTCTTTTTGGCTGACAAGAAATTTATTCCGTCAGAGTTAAGAAATTTCCTAATATATTCAAGTGCAAATAACCTCATTGGGAGGTATTTGGGCAGCTTATATGGAAAGAGATTAGATCCATATACCCTAATTTCTTTGTGGTTCTGATAAAGGTACCAATCTCATGTCCTATTATGTTCTGATAACTGTAGGACCTTTTTAATTTACTCACTGACTCTTGGTTGAATTTTGTTGCTCAACATGTTGACAATTGGATGAATGAAAGAGTCAATGTAGTCTGAATATGTGAACTCTGTTGATTCCTTCCTAATTAAGGAAGTCCAAAATATTACTGACTGTGGATTACCTTCAACATCCAGTTTCTAAAAGTTGATGGAAAATCTTTCAAGTTGAAAGTATAGAAACATGTGAAACAATACTAATGAGTACTTAAAGACACCTTCTCCGGGTAATTTGACTAGCTGTTCATGGATTGTATCAGCAAGGTATCGGGAAAATTTGAATATGGTAGTAGGAGGCTGACCAGGTGTGAAAGTAGATAGGAAACCTAAGACTGAAGCATCAACATTCTCATCTATGAAATAACCCAGAATACATGACAGCATAGTGATGATATGCTTGGTTCTCTCAAAAACTATTGCAGATGGGTAAGGAGGATTAGCCTTGGGAGTTTCCACTAATGAGGGAATGAAAGTTTGGAATATTTGGAACCTCTTGGGTAAGTTCAAGTTTAGATACAACTATGTGAGGGTATCAATAGAAAAAGGGGTTTCATCAGGTCTAGGTTGGATCTGCAACATTTGATTTATTGATTCAACTGTGATAGTAAATAAAATCTCTTTACCAGGGGTTATTAGGGCTCTTTGGTTAGGTAAATAACAATTTTGGAAAAGTCTAATCACCTATGGACACTAGAAGGTCTATGGGACAATGTACTTAGGCAAATTGGACTCCCAAATGAGAACCTCATCATCTTGGTCAATTGATTTTTCATGTCTCCAGCAGTGGAGCTCAAGAAGGTTAAACTCAATGACAGGGTCTTTAATTTTAAAGTCTTTGTCTCCTAATGAAGTGTGTTCCACATCTAAAACTGGAGGATGCAGGGGAATTACAATTACAATACCTTGGGAAGCCATTTTTTTGTTAATTTTTATCAATTGATTACTCTTTGATTCAAGAAATAGGATCTGGCCCTTAAAATACTTGTGGAAAGATTATTTACAGTTTGAAAAAGGGTTTGGACTGAAACTTTGGCTCTTCCTATGGTCTAAAATGTTTCAATTGATGAAATAATTAGTCTCTATGATCAAAAAAATGGTCTCATGCCTTTGGAATTCAATGAAAATATGCCTAGGTTCAGCAGACAAAGGATTGGGAAGCAACAAGGGCTTTCTTTTGGTCTGCAAAGGCTCTTAAAATGTTTCAATTACTTTGTTACTTTTTTATAGCTTTAGGAATATGCCTTTACACTGAGGAATACCTGGAGAAAACGAAGCTTTTAGTTTACAGAAGGGGTTTTGAGGTTGTGGAAGCTTTCTGAGGCTTCGATGATCTTTATAATGCTTCTAATTGGTTCTGTAGCGGCTTCAGTAGTAACAGGGTTGAATTTTGGTTGAAAAATAGCTTGAAAATAGGTTGGTAACTATTCTTTAGCTTTGGAATAGGTCGGCAATAGCTCTCTTTTGTGCAAAAATGTAACAGAAATAATGGTGAAAAGGCTGAAAAGGGCAGTCTTATGCATTTTTAAGCTATAGTGTTTAAACATTAATGCGCGGGGTCAACTCAAATGGGAGCGATAGTTTTTGATAACGGGCGGAAATACTGTTTGGCAGTTTTCGCATCGGTAGAAGGTGGTAGGTAGTATTATTTTCGAGGATGCGATACAATGAAATACTGCCACGTAGGAAGGAGCGGGGCTCCGAAAACTGCTCATTTCGCAAGGTCTTGGAGTGGTTAATGATCGTGCTTTCGAGCGTGCAAAATGAGTTATTGGCCATTGGATTTGATCAATCAAGATCTGACGGTTGGAAAAATAGCATTGAATTGTCTGGGATTAGATAGGCATGGGGCCCAAGTCTTAAGTCAATGTGGGTTATCATATACAAAGGTTATGGATATACAATGGTCGTGTTTAGCATAGTTTATAAGTGGG
Organism: Pinus albicaulis; assembly: GCA_034641835.2. Taxonomy (NCBI): domain Eukaryota; kingdom Viridiplantae; phylum Streptophyta; class Pinopsida; order Pinales; family Pinaceae; genus Pinus; species Pinus albicaulis. The sequence continues at coordinate 286,372,813 of CM076572.1, read as the reverse complement.
TCGGGACTTTATAAAGTGGGGTTTTAATAAATATGTGATATAATAATATAAGGGGTTGGGGACAATATATATATATATATATATATCTGTGTGTGTGTGTGTGAATTAATTAAATACAGGTTTAAGGTTTAATGGGAGTTAATATATAATGGTGGTTAATAAAATATACAACGAAATTTTAATAAGTGCGGGATTTTAAAAGACACTAAGGATAGTGTTTAAAACTAATATCGGGGTGGGATTTTCATAGTGGGGCCCGATATTATTATTTTAAAATTGAAACTTAGGATAAGTGTATTTTAGGGGGTATTATGAATGAAAATGGAAGTTAATAAGGGATTTTACTTTTCCAACGGAAAATATTGCATTTAAATTAAGGAAAAGGGGTTTTATGTAGGGAAAATGAGTGAATTAAGGGTAGAGGGTTAAAATGAAGGGGAAGGAGTATTTTTACAGGGGAAAATGAATTTAGAGGGAAATTAGTAAGTATGAAATGATCAATTTATGCTATCCATGCCTTGTGAAAACTTCTTCTACCTACCCATCATCTACCCTGTTGTGGTGGATTATTCGCATGGGTGTACGAAATCACACCAACTTAAAGAGTGTCGTGTACTCTTTAAACTATTGGTAACAGGCAGAAAGTGGTGGAGCTCAAAAGCACACAATTTAGTGAAAAAAGTATGCGAATGTATGCTCTAAGTAAATTTTGGCTTGAGGGGTCCTGACCCAGGTTCGGTGTGCAAGGTTTTCCAACAAACCCCTATACTACTGGTCCTTTCGGCAGTGACCTGCTTGCGCAGGTCGCAGTATCACCCGAAGTAGTATGGGTGGGTACTGGAACCAGGTTTCCGCACCCTGAGAAAGGAAGGGTAAGGCAAGAAGGGCTGCATTCTGCTCAAATTATCTCTGCGCAAGATCAAGTATAGGTCCAATTGCATCCACGTGCACTAGATCTACAATTATATGTTTTTCATAACCTTAACACAACATTATATATCCGAACATAACAGATCTAGATTTACTTCAATACACATACTTTCGAAGGACAATATAACCAAAACAAAATATATTCGAGCATTCAATATATAGACCTTCGCAGTGCAAAGATAGAGAAATGCATAACACAGTAATTAGTAGAAATACATTCAATAGTACTCACAGATTCAGATCCAACAATCTTGCATATTCATTCATTCGTTACCCTTACAGTTCCCTTCACAGCCTGCGCACACAATAGCAGGGTCTGCACACAGCTGGACTAGGATCTCCGTGCACACAGCCAGTATGAGTCTGTTCCCCAAAAACCCCAACAGATCGCTTACACAATAGATCACATCAATAGCTTAGCCAATTCTTACCTCTTACAATTCAAAATGCCTCTCTATTTATAACAATCTAGCATTAACATTCCTATGGTCCGCAACCCACAGTTTTCGGACCCCTAGTTTACCCTTTAACCCCATTACAATTATTTTTGGGGCTTTTACCCACCCCAAAACCCCTATGCTATACTAAATATAACAAAAATAACCAAAATGGATTGGTTTCGTAGCTTACAAGGAGACCCCGTTCCAACAGTCCCCCAACACAATCTTGTGACTCGTCCCGAGTCATGGTACTATTGCGTCCTCCTGATTCGTAGCCCGGTATGGTTTGAGTCATCCTCCATTGACAAGACCAGGGAGGAGGTCACCACACAGGGTAGCTAACTGGACTACGCCACAGTTCATAACCTTCTGAGCTATGTAGGGACTAAGCCAGTGCTGTCGGAATTTTTCAGGATGTTTCGCAAACTGGCTGTCGTATAATAAGACGAGATCACCTGCGACAAATGTCTTTTTACGAATATGTCAATAATGTCAGGATTTATCTCTGGCTTTTTGTACCTGCTGTTGAAACTAAGAAATAAACCAATCTTAAACTGAGAAATAAACCAATCTTCTTCCAATGCTACTAGTTGCGTCAGGCGTTCTTCTATGATATCAGAGTCTGCCATATCTGTAAATGCTGCGATGCGTAGGCTAGGAACAATGTATTCTATGGGAATGATGGCTTCCTTGCCATAGACCATTCAGAAAGGTGTCCTACCAGTCAGTTTTTTGCAGGTCGTCCGATAAGCCCATAGGACCAAAGGGATGTGAATATCCCAGTCACTTCGATTGACATTACAAACCTTCGTTAGTGCCTGTTCTAGAATTTTGTTGAAAGCTTCCATCGTCCCATTAGCTTGGGGATGGTATGGTGTACTCTTGGCATGGTGGATCCAGAATTCATCGTTCAGAGCTTGAATTTTTTGATTAATGAAATGCGTACCTTGGTCGCTCATCAAGATTTTTGGGCATCCAAACCTGGTTAGAATCTGCTCAAAGATGAAATGCGCAGCAGTATCGGCGGTACAATCCTTCACGGTCTATGCCTCAGCCCATCGAGTGACATAGTCAGTGGCAGTGATAATGTAGCGTGCGCTAGTTTTCTTTCCTGGTGGATTAATGGGTCTTATAAAGTCAATGGCCCATTTATCAAAAGCTTTTAGGGCCATTTGGGGCTGTAATAGGATATCATCGCGTCATGAAGGGCGGCCAGTTCGTTGGCAGGTATCGCAAATTCTACAATAGGTGTAAGAACCCTGATGCATGGTAGGCCACCATAAGCCAGCCCTAAAAATATTTTGCGTTGTAGCCCTTCCTGCGTAGTGGCCGCCAGAAACTCCCTCATGAGCTTTTGCGAGGACGACGGTTCGTTCATGTTCTAATACGTATCTGCAGAGTATTTCATCTGTGCCTAGCTTGTATAGCTGTCTTGCGATGATAGTAAAGTCTGCCGCTCAAGTGACCAACTCCTTTTTTTGTTGGACCGAATATGCAGTGGGGGCCCTACCCATAGTAAGGAACTCAAGGATATCAGCAAAGTGGTCATCCACCATGTTAATGGTAGACAACTACGCATCAGGTAAGCCTTCATCCAAGTTAGTGGGTTCTTCCCCTGTCTCAATACGTGACAGATGATCCAAGCCCGCATTCAACCTTCCAGGCTTTAAAATGATCTCAAAATCATATTCTTGAAACATCAAAAACCAACAGCAAATATTCCCCCCCAACATAGGCTTTTTGACCAAGTATTTCAAAGCCGAATGGTCGGTAAACATCTTAAAGTGCCCCCCAGAAGATAGTGGCAATATTTCTGTAGCGCATACACCATAGCCAGTCCTTTGCGTTCAGTGGTAGAGTAATTTTGTTCGGCACCTGAAATTTTTCGACTGGAAAAGGCAAACAGATGATCGATATCCCCTTCGCCGGGCTACGTAAGGACTGCACCCAAGGAAATACTTGACGCATCAACATGTACATGGAATTCTTTGGACCAGTCAGGGAATATCAGTATGGGCACAAAAACCATCTTCTCTTTGAGAAGTTCAAAGCTCTTCTGAGATTCATCATTCCAAAAAAAAGGAGACATCCTTCTTTAGCAGTTGTTCCATGGGTGCTGTGATCAGGGCATATCCTTGAATGAACTTCCTGTAATAGCCTATGTGACCGAGAATGGAGCGCAGCTATTTCTCCATTGTAGGGGCTGCCAGGTTGATAATTATAGCTATCCTCGCAAGATCAACCATTAGACCCTGTTGATAGAATATATGCCCTAGCAAGATTCTAAACAGTATGCAGAAGATGCACTTCTTGACATTCAGGGAGATCTGGTGCTTTTGACACACATCCAACATTGATAGCAGGTTCGGGACATGATCTTTTACTAAGCCAAACATCGTCCAGTCATCGAAGTAAACTTCCAGAAACTTGTGGATAAATTCTTTGAAGACGAACACTACGACCCTTGAAAAGATAGCAGGTGCATTCTTAAGACCGAGGGGCATGACCGTGTACTGGAAGGAGCCCCATTTGGTGGAAAAGGTGGTCTTACTGTGATATTTTGGTGTGATTCTGATCTGATGGTATCCCGAGAATCCATCTGTGAAGGAATAGGCCTCCTGGCCACCCACGCTATCCAATATTTCATCAAAAAAGGGCGTAGGAAAGGGGTCATGAATGCAAGCATCATTTATTTTTCGAAGGTCCACACAGATACGTATTTCTCCTTTTGTCTTCTTCTACTGAATGACCATCTGGCTAATCTAATCCAACTGTTCAACTGGTTCGATGATACTGGCGGTCAGCATCTTGTCCAACTCTTCTTTGACCTTTTGTTTATATTTAGGATTCAATCAGTAGGGCCGCTTCTTGATGGGTCGTGCCCCGGCTTTTAGAGTGATGTGCATGATGCCAAGGTCCCCCGTGATTCCATTGAGCTCAGAGAACTTCGTAGGGAATAAGTCTTGGTACTCTGTGAGGAGCTCGACAACTTTGCCCACAGTGCCTTCATCCCAATAGCCCCCAATGTTCGTCAGTTTAGGGTGTTCATCTATCCCAATATTAACCTTGCATAGCCTGAGAGGTTGTGTCACATCATTATTGACAAGCGATGGTCCAAGAACGACACGTTTCCCTTCAGATTTCGGCACAGAGAGATTTCGTGGGTCCTCTTCTTCTTCATTAATCGCCAAGCTCTTGCAGTTGACTATGTCTTGCATCTAGGCCTCCCATGTCAGAATGGCCAGCGGGGTGTGAGGGTGAGGCTTCTTAAATATGAACGCACCAATGTCTTGCAGGGCTTCATCAAGCATTTCTATTCCCCCAATGAGTCCGAATGTTCTAAGGAAATCCTCTTTTAATATCTCCTAGTGGCAGGTCCGCTGGTGTAACTCGGCATCTAAGTACCAAATAGTGGGGATGGGGCCCAGTGCATGTATAAATAGATGGATCCACTCATTTGGGGTTCGGTCGGCCCACTTGGTGGTCCATATGCGTAGATGCGCATGGGGATCTCTGGGCCCCAGGAATATCTTCGTGTGTACGTTAGCAGGGGGTGTGAATTGCAACACCATCCTATCCCGACACATCTCCCAATTCTGGAAAGATTTCTTATGGGTATCCCACCATCGGGCTAGCATGCCGCGTAGCGCCAGATTGAGCGCCCAGAGTCGTTGATCCTTGGGTACCCTAGCTTCTAATGTCCTTATGAAGTCTTGGACAATACTAGACCCATCAAAGTGGGGGAGGTCCCTTACCTCCGAAGTGATGCAGTAGAGGATTCTTGTCATTCGAGGGTATCCTAGAGTTGAAACATCATGTAGCTGAGTCTGAAACTTCTCAAGTTCTTCATCTGGATTAGAAAATTATTTACTGCTCTTTTCCCAGTGGAATACTCTACCTGTTGCAGGGTTATCCCATTCCTCATCCTGTGCTGTTATCCTGTAGATTTGATTGAGCTCCTCATCTTCATACAATGGTTCGGTATAATGTACACCCTCAAAGGGATCCAGTGGTATTATTACACGTGTCCCATTCTTCTCAAACACCATGCTACATTTTTTTAGATTAATGATACCTCCTACGTCAATAGCCCAGTCTATCCCTAGGAGCGCAGGGTAGGGGTCCATATCTTCCACAATTTCTATGACCTCAAAGTCAGCCAGGACCTTTACTCCTATGATATCAACCATAACCCTTGGAAATCGTCCCAGAGGGATGATATTTTGTTGGTTCTCCATTCACAGCTGGATGGAGGACCAGTTTAGTTTAGGTTCTCCCATTCGTTTCCAGGTCTGTTTTGGTAAAAAATTCGCATCAGATCCAAGATCAAGAATAACCTGATCTATCTCATAGTCACCAATCTGTGCAGTCAAGTGCATCTCTCCTCCGGTGCGCTTCTTATAGTTGTGTAATTTGTGTATTTCCTTAACCTCAGTCGTCATGCTAGGCTGAGCTGCGCAGTCCTGCAGCAATACTTGAAGACTGTCCCCCACCTGCGGACTGCGTAGGAGCTTCAAGCATGCCTTCAAAAGGGTTTCAACTTCTTCTTCTGGCAACTACACAGGGGTTTCCAGTGGTTCCTTCTTCCTGGGAGTTGGTTCCTTCTGATAAGAAAGCCCCTCTCCTACTTTCTGGAAGACCATGTTGCATGTTATGCTTCTTAGCTCTGTTTTGACTCTCTGTATATTTCCTGTGGGAGTAGACTATTTGTGCTTCATCCTTGTTAGCAAAATTGGGCAGTCTTCAAGTTCATGGTCCAGCTGTCGGTAGTATTTACTAGTTTTCTTAGTGGGATTTGAGCAGTCCCGGGTGAAGTACCCTACTTCTTCATAGTTGTAGCAGATTAGTTGGCCCTGTCCTCGCCCAACACTTCCTCCCCGCCCCCCTGCCCCATGCAGGGGAGCCACCAAAGCTCGCGGGGGATCTCGGAGATGCAGGGTCAGATTGTACCCTATAGAGGGTTCCCCGATCTACTAGTAAGTCATATGTGTGGTAGTTATTCTCATCATGTCCTATAGATCGGCAGAACCTGCACCATTGTTGCTTCAATTCACCTTTATTGACTCGCAGACACTGGATTGTGTCATGCGGTCCTGCCACTTGGCAATCCTCGCACCAAAGGTCTATGGTTACCCCCTTCCCTCATTCCATTCGTAGGCTCTATATATCCATGTGCATGGCCCTGAGCTGCTCCTGAATTTGTTGTACCCCCTCCCTTGTATCATCCTTAGGTTCCGCTTCAAGTTTCATGGTAGCTTCCAAGGCTTTTTCTTGCGATTCAAAAGTCTGATGGCCCATGGGTGTACACAAGTGAGGTAGGAGCATAGCGATAAACCATTCTATGTGTTGTTTTTTATCGTACTTGAACTCACCTTCCTGGATTGCTTTCTTTAACCGCTGATCAGCCTCCCAGACTGACTCAGATGCTCCCTGCTTGAAGTCTTTTACTTTCAATACCAATTGGGAATAGGATTTTGGTTTCCGGAATTGTTGTTTTAAGGCATCCTTAATATTTTGAAGTTTGGCGCTTTTGTTTTGAGATATGTACCACATATACCAATCCAGCGCCCTTTCCTAAAAAGCCAAGGATAGCTATGCTCTTTTTACCGTATCACTTACCACCCCTTGCACCGTCCATACCGAGTCGACCACGAACCAAAATCGTTCTAGGTCTTCATCGACTGCTCCTTTAAAGGGTGGTAATTTTAAGTGTACTGCCATGGGTTCCTCCGATTTACCTTCTTGAAGCCCTAGCATCAGGGCAGCTGATGAATTTTTTGTAGGTCTCGACAGAATAGGGGTAGGGTGATCTTCCTCTCGCCTGTTCCACACTGTACCTTGGCTCATTCATCCCTATGGTAGATCTCTGATGCCACTACCCAATCCCATTATCAGATCTCTTCCAATCCCGGCGACTGAACCATTTGTTGGCTTGAGGGATCCTAACCCAGGTTAGGTGTGCAAGGTTAGCCAACAAACCCCTATACTACTGACCCTTTCGGCAGTGACCTGCTTGTGCAGGTCACAGTCTCACCCAAAGTAGTATGGGTGGGTGCTGGAACCAGGTTTCCGCACCCTGAGAAAGGAAGGGTAAGGCAAGCAAGGCTGCGTTCTACTCATATTATCTCTGTGTAGGATGAAGTATAGGTCCAATTGAATCCACGTGCACTAGATCTACAATTATATGCTTTTCATAACCTTAACACAACATTATATATCCAAACAGAACATATCTATATTTACTTCAATACACGGACTTTCATAGCACAATATAACCAAAGCAGAATATATTCGAGCATTCAATATACAGACCTTCACAGCGAAAAGACAGAGAAATGCATAACATAGTAATTAGCAGCAATCCATTCAATAGTACTCACAGATTCAGATCCAACAATCTTGCATATTCATTCATTCGTTACCCTTACAATTCCCTTCCCAACCTGTGCACACAGCAACAGGGTCTGCACACAGCTGGACTAGGATCTCTGTACACACAGCCAGCAGGAGTTCATTCCCTAAAAACCCCAACAGATCGCTTACACAATAGATCACATCAATAGCTTAGCCAATTCTTACCTCTTACAATCCGAAATGTCTCTCTATTTATAACAATCTAGCATTAACATTCCTATGGTCCGCAACCCATGGTTTTCGGACCGCTAGTTTACCCTTTAACCCCATTACAATTCTTTTCGGGGCTTTGACCCACCCCAAAACCCCTGCGCTATACTAAATATAACAAAAATAACCAAAATGGACCGGTTTAGTAGCTTGCAAGGAGAACCCGTTCCAACAGTAAACTAAAACTAGAACACAAATATACAGAAGCTATCAAAGAGAGTTAAAATGATAATAATACTAACGATGGCTCAAAGACCTCTTCTTATTAAACGTTTGAAATGGAGAAGAAATTTTACCCACTTTCCAAAGGGCACCTAGGCAATGGCTCTAGGTCTCGATGCAAGGATGTTTCCTTCCAAGCTCTTCCTCTGATGCAGTCTCCCTCTCTCTCTACCATGGTGGACTAGTATTTTTGGGTGGCCAACGATCGAGTCCTCTTCAGCTCCAGTTTCGGGTCACACACTACTGGTGTTTCTTGGGCAACTTTGGCCAGCATAGCAATGTGATCACCATTTCTTCATCTCTTGGAGGCTTTATATAGGGGGGTTTCAAATCCTCCTTCCCTCCCTTGGTACATGATGGATGGTGACCCAAGGGAGAGGTATGATTCCATTATGTGTTCAAATATTCCTTTGTGTGCTCACATAGTGTCTAAGGAGGTGCTGGTGGTTGTCCTTAGGCGACTTCATATATGGAGTAATTGTCCTTTGCTTGGTGTGGTCTAGGAAAGCGACATTTTTCCATTTCTAGGAATGCACGCTTATCGGGAAAAAAGGCACACAGAAGGCACTCTTCTTGAAGGATTAAGTGCACATTTCAGCATTTAAGACTAGTTCAAATATGATTTTCTCAAAACCTTAGAGATTTTAAATACTTCTTGATTCCATAATGTGTTCCTGCCCTGTAAATCCTTAGGCTTGACATTAATGAATGTCATCTTCTGCTGTACGATTTTCTAGTGTTAACAGTTGCCCCCTAATGTGTGACGTCTAGGAAGGATTGTATAGCCGAAATACATTATAATTTCTTTCCTGTATCATGCACAGAGAGAGAGAGAGGCATGTGTGAATCTTGGAATTGACAACACCTTGCACCATTTCCGAGATGAACATGGCCTAAGGGACCCATGCAAGAAGATAAAATATACAACATATATACAAAATTTCAACGAGGCGGGCATGTCCCATTCTTGTGATGCTTATGGCTAGTTAAACAAAATTGATAGATAGATGTGCTGTCTGTGTCACTACTGTGGTAGTGATGTTGACGGTTGTTGACAATGACTGTTGACGCCCTCAGGGGCATTTTTCTTTGACGACAGGTGGAATGTGATACCAATATGTGTAAAATTGGTATGGCATCAAGTTGTGCAAGGTACGCATATGTACTGACTGGGACCTTCCTGTGTAAGAATTGTCGACAGAGACGCTTATGGAGGCATGGGTCTTCGACGGATCTAATAAAAGTGCAATGGTTGTAAGGTAAGATACCATCATGACATGAAAGCTTTTGATGTAGTTGAATTTCAGGAGGAGGATCGATGACATCTATGGACAATGATGTCTCCCACAGTGCCACCTGAGGATACTCCTTTTCATGGGGAGGGGTGATCCAAGCTACCGCTTCCTTTTTCGAAAAAAATTGTCGAGGTAGACAAAAAGGAAGTCTTAACCGAACCATGGGCCGCCGACCTGAGGGGTTAGGGACTTAGATGTGATGGGTTTAACACAGGCATGTTGGTGAGAGGTGACTGAAAATGGATGGTGGGGATTCAGTGGCCCGAGGTCAGAGTATACTTTAGCATCTTGGCGGCAGTCATAGGTATTTCTGGAGGGAAAATCCCTGGAGTCGGTAGGACTTCCAGGGCGGGTGTGAACCAGCTATGAGTGTTGTGATGGTGCGTGCGTGGGGGTGAAATACTCCGACCAAGGGGAATGAGGGACTGCTTCCATGGGGGAAAAGATGAAATATGAGGGTGAAGAGGCGAAGGGCATCGTTGGCGGTCTTTGTACACTTACCAAAAGAATAAAATAATGAGGTTTGGTTTTTACAAAACACAAAGACAGGTACCCCAAAACATGAAAGGGTGCACTCACTGAAGGTGTGAGGATGGTGTTTGCTGGGGGTGGGGGTCCCATTGGTTGGTCTGATGTGTGGGGTTGATGAAGCAGATGAAGAAGTGTCGCAGATGGGATTATGCTAATGGAGCCATGGTGGGCCAAATGCGATGCGCAGAGGTGCGCTTTCAATCTGCTTGTACAACCTGATCATCTGGGAAGGGGGTTTTTTAGTTTGAATGGTAAAATTGACCTTATGCATGATGAATGGATGGGCATGAGGTGCTTCTTGGACTGAAATGGTATGGCCATGGCATCACTTGTGATGTGATATATAGTCTACTTTGGGTGACGAGCGACATGGAGGGCAGGCTCTACCGACCAACGCGAATGTTTATCCTGTGCAGCGTGAGGTGATGATAAACGTGGTTGGGTATGAGGACCTTATGGTTTATTTATGATGGAAAAATGATGTCAGGATATCCAGATTTTTCTGGGATTCTATCATGCTGGGGGTAGAATGATACCTGCTTCGGTATTTCCAATGGATGTTGTTGTAAGTGGGCTGCGGGTTCTTCCTGCAAAAACACCTACCTCAAGTGAAAGCATCTTCTTTTCATCAAATATTATTGAAATAAAAGAGTGTTTAAAAAAAATATGGGAGAGGGCATACCTTCCGGTGCTGAAAAAATATTTTTCTTGGAAAGCGAATGTGTGGCATCGCTTTTGTTTGTTATGGAGTGTTGATTACAATGCTTCTTTCGGTCTGGTGATCAGATACTCTAAGCTCCAATTTTCCATTGGGAGTTGTTACTTGGCTCCTAGTTTTGATTTCAGTTGGGGTTGACCCCAGACTGAGATCAAGGGGGGCATTGCCAGTTACTACCCCCTATCCAGGATCTCCATTTTGTTTGTTCCTCGGCTTCTTTTTGTAGCATTTGGAGGATTTTCATAATTCTCCTGGTTCTATGGTTGTTGATGAGCCTAGGAAGGGTTGCACTATATTGAATGACGCATTAAGTTGTGTCATTGGTCCATTCTGTGCAGGGAATGGGGAATATCGGTTCTCTTGTCCCTGGTTGGTATATGAGTGTTGGGATGACTTTCATGATAGCTAGGTTGTGATATGTTCTAAGTAGAATCGTATGAGTATCCAGGGTATTGATTACTGCTACCTAGGTGTCCTTGGACCAAAGACTCGATTGAACCGTCTACATAATTGACATTCATGGTGCTAGGATATTGGGTCAAAGACCTGATCAAGCCCTCTGAAGAATCTATCTACCTGGTAACTTCCTGAGTACCATGGGTGTTACTTTTTCCTAGGAGATCTTGGATCAAAGACCCGATCAAGCCGTCTACAGAATCAATGCGCATGGTCACTCCCCAAATACAGATTACTTCTACCTAGGTAACCTTGGGTCAAAGACTCGATCAAACCGTCTGCAGTAATCGATGCGCGTGATAACTCAAGAGGATGAGGCAACCAGGTTCCCCTGTACCTACTTGGTGTATGGTGTCTTGGGGGGAGGAGGGACAAATGGTTGTCTTTCTAGTGACTGTTGCTCCTCTTGTAGGTACGTGATGACATGAGGTTCATTTCCTGAAGACTGGGTGGGGGGATCCTCTTGATAGGACTACTCAATGGCATGCAAGGTGTCCCTATACAGCAGTATCTCTGGAAAATGGTGGTTATAATTCCCATAGGTGCCACAGAGAGAGCATGCATAATTGGTACACAACGATTTTCCTTTACCTATGGTGGTAGGTCCTTTTTTACGGGAACACGGCATCGAGGCGTCTGCTTCGGAGCCAAGGAGTGGTTTTAACTCATCCAACTCCGAACATATGTGGGTTGGATGGCCTATGACATCGCATATGGTGCAGACTGGTGATTACCTTTGAATGGCGGGGGTCACCATCTTCTTCTCTCTGTTTGTGGTTTTCTTGGCCGTGATAACCAGTTTCACAATGGGAACTTCCTTTGCAAGGGCGGTCTTGACCGTTTCTCGAGTTGCTTGGGGCTCCTCAGGGCTAAGGGGCTTTAACCCTGTGGCAGTAACGTTGGTGGCTCCTATTCTGGAAGGGGAAATGAGGTACCAAACTGGGAATGCCAATGATATGTTCGGTAACACAAGTGTTTCCAAAACCTGCTGAAAGATGAAGCCAGCTGGGGGGTAGAGGAAAGGGGTTTGGGAGGCGACGTAGGCTAGAGAGGTTGTTGTGGCCGATGCCTCAGTGTCGTTATTGCTTGAGTCCGTATCTTGATTGACCTCTGTGCTTGATGTGGAAATCATGCAGACCGGAGCCCCTGTGGCATCGGGTGATACCTCAGGGATAATGGAAGGATCTCCTAGGAATGACCCTAGGATGAATGATGGTTTCAATTGGCCGGGGCCATATTCTTGGTACCTTGAAAGACCGTTTGCAGCTATATCTACATAGGGTAGAATTACATCTGTGTTGGTTATGGGACACTTCTTGTTGTGCGTCAACTGGTCAACAGTAATGATGTGATCCTCGTGGGGGAACATCATAATGTGGAAGATAGAGGAGGCTATGGTGGACATGGCATACATATAACTCCGCCCAAGGAGTATATTATAATCCAAGTGAGCATCCAAGACTTTGATTTCTATGTGGACCGTCTTGCCGGCTAAATAGACTGGGACATTTTGGTAGAGGCCAACGGGGGTTGAGGGACGACCATCGTAGGCTTGAAGCGTTATGACCGAGGGTTTTAGTTCGGGAGAACCCAACTTCTGCCAAATTTTTTTTGACATGATTCATGTCGATGCACCCTTATCTATGGCACATCGGTGAATAGTGATATTCTATAATGATACTGGTATCTGGAATGTGACCATGGAAGGAAGCCTAGGGGTGGCTTTGCCTAAGTCAAAATCCATCATGTGTGTATCGACAGGGTCGATAGTGCCTAATGCAAAAAGTAGGGCTTTCCATTGTTTTGGGCACAACTGTAGTACCTCCAATGCGGACATAGTAGTGGGTGATTGAGCTAAATCATCCACAATGCTATAATTATGGGCCGCTTTGGAGTAGTTACCTGCTCGCCTATTGGGTCCCTTTACCATATTTGGAAATGGTTTTATAGGCATCTTTGAAATGGTCAAAGGTGTAGTCAGCACACTAGTACTAGCCCCTGATGTAGTGGAGTCTGGTGGGGTGTCGTAACTGTGATTCCATGTTTGGAAAAACATTTCTTCTCCAGTCATGTAGATTTCATGGTTTTTTTTCAAGGAATCTTCTGGGTTTTGTTGCTGAGTGTTGACCGTCCCTTGGTGGGGGAAAGGTTCTTGTATAACAGCGGGTTGCTGGGAAGATCCTCCTCGTCCTTGGTTACTCTGAAGCTTTTTTATCTCAGGGAGATCAGGACAGTGGTGAGTATAATGCCCGTACTCACCACATATTGAACAAGAATGGTTTGTTTGCAGAGGTGGCCTTTTGCCTTGCCATTGGGCATTTCTTGGCTCCTGGTTTTGATTTTGGTTGGAGGTACCTCCAGCCTAGGATCGCGGTGGGCGTTTTTGGTTGCTGCCCCCCTATCTAGGGTTCCCTTTGGGTTTTTATTTTTATTTTTTCTTAACCACGTTAGGAGGGTAGTTCTCCTAGTTATACTAGTGTGGTTGATTCTGGGACAGCTGCACAAAGTTCACCTCAGCATTGGTTTGTGTAGGTGTGTCGTGTGCTTGGGACTGAGCATAACGTTGTCCCTTTTTTTCACCTGGTCGTTGGGGGGGAGCTCTTCCGTCAGTGTTTCTTCCTATGTACTGGGTCCCCTCAACCAAAGGATAGGGTCCTCCCTGGTGATATGCTTGCGCCCTACTAGTCAAATCTTGTTGAGGCATGTGATGACTTTGAAATCCAGGTTGAGACATGTTTTGGGTAGAATTCTGTGCGTAACCAGGATTGGAAATACTGCTGCCTAGGTATCCTTGGGTCATTGAACCAATTAGTCCGTCTACATAGTTTGACACGCCTTGAAATTCTTGATAATTTTGCAAGCGTGGGGCATTAGGCAGGATATTGTAAATGCATCCAGACTGCGTATTAATAATTTCAAGAATATGGGCTTTACTGATTGCATCCTCTTTGGATGTGGGGTATTGCTGCGCCATATCCTTTGAAATCTCCGACGTCAAAGTTTTCAAGAATAAATCTAAGAGGACCCGATCTTCGAGCTTAGCTTTTCATAAACTGTGACGCTGCCTCCACTCATGAATACGGTCAGAGATATGGATGGTGGGGGTTTTTCTAAAATGAGTCAGTAACTCCATTCCCGAATCATGATGAATGGGTATCTGAAAATAATTGAGGAATGCAGTAGCAAGGGCTCTAAAGGTTCCATGTGAAGCGGGAGTTTGCTCCACGTACCATTTCGCAGCCACTCTCGTAAGAGTGCGTTGAAATAGCCTCAATCGAATAGTTTCATCGATGATACTATTCAATGAGCACCACAGGTGAAAGGTCATTATATGATTACCTGGGTCCTCCGCTTGCTTGCCTTCGAACTTTGGTATATCTTAAGGGAGATTCGTGGGCATGGGAGGCCATGAAGGATCGTGTGTGATGGGGTCATTTGTGAGCTTGGTTAAATCGGGTAGATTAAATGCAGCTAAGAAGGGTGACTAGGAGGTTGATGCCATGGAAACATGTGAAGACATGAAGTTCTGGTTAGAACAAGGGTTAGTCTATGACGTACCCTGATGTGTGTTCAGCTGGCTTCCCAAATGGGATGTGCTCTTCTGCCCCCTAAGGGTCGAGGGGGGAGTGGTGTGCGGTGTGGTGTTGGGGGACCGACTAGGGTTCCAAAATATGGTTGATCCAATGAAGGATGAACCAATGATGGTGGGAGAATTCCATCTTTTATGCCTAAATGGCGAAAGACCTGGAACCCCTCCCTGTAATGGGGGGAGGTTCAAAAGACGCCTGGATCGACGAGGTTCCATTGGGACCGTTTGGGTGTCAACCAGGTTAGGTTTTGGAAAAATTTGAGGGGATATAGTCTAGGTTAAAGAAAAATTATCGCCACATACATAAAACAAAGCGAAAATAAAATGATTTTCCCTTTAACTTAATCTATGTGATCAATCAAGCGAAAATATGGTTTTTGTTTGTTTTGCGCATGATACTAAAAATCCTAGAAGACCTATGCATCCTCACAAACTCAAAAGTAACTGGGCCTTGAGAATATTTCTTGCGAGTGCTGGCACAACGTCTCGTAAAAGCTGGTGACGCCCCCAGTCAGCCAAAGAGAATCCACCAAAGTAAGGGTAGAGGGTCTGGCGCTTGCCTGCACCATCACCTATAGGGTAAAGGATGCCCAAGTTTTGGCCAATAAGAACCACTATCCCACATGAGCGTTCGAGTCTTGGGATTCTTGGTAGTTAGCTAACAGTATTGAGTATCAACCGGGTGAGGTAGCCCCAACTGATACCACACGCACTGTGCCTAAGCCTAACCCCCTCTGAATCGAGTCTCTGCCATGCTCGAGTTTTCTTTTTCGTGGGCTGATAGGTGAAAGTTGAAGCTTCCTAAATACACAGATTCTATGTTTCAATATGAAGTGTGATCAAGGCGGCTTATTGGATGCCTACCCCCTTGATCCTAACTCAATCTATAAATTCTTTTGTGGCCCCTGTGGGGAGAATTTAGTGAGTTGGTTTAAGTTAGTTTTAGGTGGCTTTATTTTCTTAGTGGGTGAGTGTGTGTGATCATAAGGTGAACAAGCTCATAGTTTGAACATTTGGAAATCGGTGATCATTTACAAAAAACCCCTAGTTAAACTACGTTATCTTGTTCCTAGCTCAAAATGGAAAAAGTGTGCGGATAATGGGCCGCTTTCAAATCTTCCTAGTTAATCTATGTGACTAACTAAGGGGAGATGGTGAATCGCAAAAATAGAGTGTTCATATGCTTGCCTAGGATCATCGAAGGGTGCAAAGGCAGTAGAGTTTACTTGCTCTAATCGACGATTCAGACCTAGTCCCGCAATTTCCTAAATGCAAAAATTGAATTAAACTAAACAATTTCTACACTAGAAAATAAAACTAGCTTACTTGGACTAGTTAATCTAAGTGTGCATACCAGAATTTGCAAAACTTAAATCGTTCAGAAAGCAATGGTGAATTCAACCCCTACTTAAACTCTGTGAATATTTTTTCAAAAAATCAACTTAAAGAGAAACTAACTCTATGCCTATAGAAAGAAGCAAAAAGTGAGTTCTCAGAAGTTGTGGGGTATCAACACAAGTTCTGGAAGATACATTAGGGGATGCCCAGCACACTACAAGCAGAAAAATGCAGAATATAGGGAGAAAAATCTCATTCTGCCATTTGCACACAAAAATCCTTAACATGTGCGCCTTCCTACACGCAGGTCAGAGATGAACGCGTGCCCTGCGCATCTGTGAGGAAATACTCCGCGCAAAAATCTTGCAAGTAAAAAAAAAATAGGAGTTGCATTCTTCAGTCTATCACTCCAGTGAATCTAGGGACTGTAAGATGGGTCAGAGAACTGTTAGGTCCACTCCAGCATAGACAAAGGGTCTCCTGCGAAATATGGCAATACCACATAAACTTGGAACACGTTAGTGGAGTCGCCAATCCTATTGTGGTGAATTATTCACATGGGTGTACGAAATCACACCAACTTAAAGAGTGTGGTCTACTCTTTAAACTATTGGTAATAGGCAGAAAGTGGTGGAGCTCAAAAGCACACAATTTAGGGAAAAAATTATGTGAATGTATGCTCTAATTAAACTAAAACTAAAACACAAATATAATAAAGCTATCAAAGAGAGTCAAAATGATAATAATACCAATAACGGCTCAAAGGCCTCTTCTTATTAAACATTTGAAATGGAGAATAAATTTTACCCACTTGCCAAAGGGCACCTAGGAAATGGCTCTAGGTCTCGATGCAAGGATTTTTCCTTCTAAGCTCTGCCTTTGATGCAGTCTCCCTCTCTCTCTACCATGGTGGACTAGGATTTTTGGGTGGCCAACGATCGAGTCCTCTTCAGCTCCTGCTTCGGGTCACACACTACTGGTGTTGCTTGGGAAACTTTGGCCAGCTTAACAATGTGATCACCATTTCTTCATCTCTTAGTGGCTTTATATAGGGGAGTTTCAAATCCTCCTTCCCTCCATTGGTACATGATGGATGGTGACCCAAGGAAGAGGTATGATTCCATTGTGTGCTCAAATATTTCTTTGTGTGCTCACATAGTGTCTAAGGAGGCGCTGGTGGCTATCCTTAGGTAGCTTCATATAAGGAGTAACTATCCTTTGCTTGGTGTGGTCTTGGAGAACGACATTTTTCCATTTCCAAGAATGCGCACTTATCGGTAAAAAAGGCACACAAAAGGCGCTCTTCTCGAAGGATTAAGCATGCATTTCAGCATTTAAGACTAGCTCAAATCTGATTTTCTCAAAACCTTAGAGATTTTAAATACTTCTTGATTCCATAATGTGTTCCTGCCCTGTAAATCCTTAGGCTTGACCTTAAATAAATTTCATCTTCTGCTGTACAATTTTCCAGTGTTAACATACCCTAACATTTTTTATTCATTCATTTGGGTGCATTTGAGCTTGCAGAGCCTTTTTTATTTTTCTTTTAACTACAAACTATCTAATTCTAACCTTATAACTTCCAATGGCTCAGATTAATTTGTCGAGCTCATTTATTATTCTCTACCTAACTACTGATCTACCAATATTAAACAGTTTGGCTAGATATTTATTCTCTATCTATCAACATTAAATTTAAAGCATGAAAGATCAAGATTAAGCAGTTTAAGCACACAATAGTATTTTGCAAAGTAAAGTAAAAAGTAGTGGCCTTTGAATTTTCATCACTTTCATGATCTATTTTTATCTCTTTTTTGTTTGGGTTCATATATATATATATATATTATATTTTTATTTTCAATCCCATGATTTTTCTTTTAGGACTTTTACCCTCTTTACATTTTTTAATATGGAAAAACAATTTGCAAAAAGAAAAGTATGTACATATTACAAGACTAATCATAGTCAATTCAAAATTATGAATCCTATTATTATAGGACCCTAGCATAAGGACCATAGTACTTCGGTGATAATTTATTATCCTTCTTAGCTTGCTTAAGGGACATTTGTTTGTATGGTTTTAGCCGTAAAAATACCCAGTCTCCTACATGAAAACTTCTCTCGCTGCGATGTTGATCTACCTGTTGTTTCATTCGATTTTGTGCCAAATTTAAGTTATCCTTTAGGATTTGGAGAACTTCTTGTTGATGCTTGATGTGATCTTCCACTTCTTTAACCTTAGAATTTTCTCTTAAAGATGATGTGATGGAGAGTGGATGATATCCATAAAGTGCCATAAATGGGGTCATTTTTGCTGCAGTATGGAAGGAAGTGTTATACCACCATTCAGCGAGAGGTAACCACTTGACCCATTGCATTTTCTTATTAGATACAAAGCAACGAAGATATCCTTCCAAAAATTTATTCACTATCTCAATTTTACCATCGGATTGGGGATGATAAGATGAGTTATGAACTAGTTGAGTACCCAAATAAGAAAATAATTCCGTCCAAAAATTTCCAGTAAAAATGGGATCTCTATCACTTACAATAATCTTTGGATTTCCATGTATCTTTTGAATTGTTTCCATAAATGCAGTAGCAATTGTACTTGCTTTAAATGGATGAGATAATGCACCAAAGTGTGTATACTTGGTAAGTCTATCAACTACCACCATTATGACACTGTTTCTTTGGACTTAGGTAAAAATGTGATAAAATCCATTTAAATATCCTCCCAATGTTGACTTGGAATGGATAAAGGTTGTAGAACACACAGGGTTTTAATTGTCTCAACTTTATTTTACTGTAAAACCAAACATTCCGCCACAAACTTTTGAATATCATATTTAAGGCAATCCCAAAAAAAAAAATTCTTCATCCACTGGTAAGTTTTTAAAAATCCCGAGTGTCGTCCTAAAGGAGAAGTGTGCAATTCCAAAAGAATATTTTGTTTTAGTTGGGAATCCTTACAGATATATAAGCAATGTTTGTACCATAAGGAATCATTTTTCCAACTAAATGTATCATATGTACTAGGATCTTGCTGCAACTTTTGAATGAGTGTCCATACATATTTTTCCTTCTTCCATTCATCTCTTGCTTCGGTTATCCAATCTGGCTGGATAATAGAAATGGCACAAAGCAATGCTTCCACCTCTTCATTCTTTCTTGAGAGTGCATCTGCAACAACATTAAGCTTTCCTTTTTTGTAGATTATTTCAAAGTCATAACCCAACATCTTTGTGACCCATTTTTGCTGCTCTTCTGAAGATAGTCTTTGTTCCAAAAAGCGTTTAAGACTATCATGATCAGTTTTTACCTTGAAGTGTCTTCCCATTAGGTAAGTTCGCCATTTCTTTAGTGCATGCAGTATTGCTAACATTTCCTTCTCATAAATAGATTTTTGTAAATACTTTCCTTTGATTGGACGACTTTCAAAAGCAATGGGTCTTCCTTCCTGCATTAAAACTGCACCAATTCCATTTCCTGAGGCATCACATTCCCCAATAAAGGTTTTTGTGAAGTCTGGCGTAGCTAAGACCGGTGCTAGGCACATTGCCTCTTTAAGATGTTCAAAGGCCTTAGTTGCTTCAGAAGTCCATGAAAATGCATCTTTCTTCAATAATGTTGTTAGAGGTGCTGCTATTCTCCCATAATTCTTAACAAACTTGCGATAATACCTTGTTAACTCGAGAAATCCTCGCAACTGCTTTATGGTTGTGGGGACTTTCCATTCCTTAATGGCTTTAATTTTGTTAGGGTCTACCTTAACACCCTCGTGAGATACAATATGGCCCAGATATTCCACCTCTTGTACTCCAAAGAAACATTTGGATGTTTTTGCATATAATTGTTTCTCCTGCAATAGTTTGAGCACCCTGTCAACATGTTCAACATGATCCTTCCAAGACTTGCTGTAGATTAGCATATCATCAAAAAATACTAGCACAAATTTTCTAAGGAAGGGTTTGAAAATGGAATTCATCAACCCTTGAAATGTAGAAGGTGCATTGGTAAGGCCAAAAGGCATGACCAAAAATTCATAATGACCCTCATGAGTTCGAAATGCTGTTTTTGGAATATCTTCAGTCTTCATTCTAATTTGATGATATCCTGAACTAAGATCCAACTTGGTAAAATAAATTTCTCCATGTAATTCATCCAATAATTCATCAATCACAGGAATGGGAAATTTATCTTTAATGGTGAGCTTATTGAGCTCCCTATAATCCGGACACATGCATCATGATCCATCCTTATTGTGCACCAATACTACTGGAGTAGAGAAATGTTGGAACACCTAATCCTCTATGGGTAGGTGTGGAATGAAAAACGTCACAATGGAGTCCAAGTGACCTTGGAATGTGAAACCAAGAGTCACACCATTGTACTATAAATGTACATCTTTGTATAATGGAAAATAAGAAAGCCTCACGCTTATCCTTCATTGTGTTGAGTCTCTTGTGTGTGTGTGCTCATCTTCCTCATACACCATGTGTGTGCTTAACATGGTATCAGAGCGGGCGATTGTTGGCCCTACTCCACATTGAGTGAGCCATTTGTGTTTATGGCCTGTGCATATCTGCATTTTTGCAGCATTTAGAGAGTTTTTGCAGCAGTGTTTTTGTCGCCACTCAGAGGTGTTTTGAAGAGGAGCAGCATTCAGTGATTCTGCAGCATTCAAAAATCTTCTTTGAAGAAGAAGAAGCATTCAGAAATTGGTTTTGAAGGAAAGGCAGCACTGCCCATCTGAAGGTTTTCATTCTCATTTTTCCTGCAATTTCTATTAATTTCTGCATTGAAGAGTTGCTGGAAAACACTGTTTAAATTGGGTTTCTGAAGAAGAAGTTTCTGGTTTTTAATGGAAAAGATTTCTGAGTATTTTTAAGTTCTACATTGAAGAGCTGCTGGAATATTATTCAAAGTGGTTTTTTTGAAGAAAATTTCTGAGTTTTTCATTGAAAAAATTCTGCAATTCTGGGTTCTTCTGCTGCTGGGCTATTGAAAAAATTCTGGGTTTCTCTGCTGCTGGAAATTTGTACTGTTGCTTTCATTTCTGCAATCTGCTTCTTGTATTTCAGAGTTTAAAAATCCGTTGCTGTTTCAAAGGTCTTCTACTCTTCTTCTCTGCTGTTTTAACATTTAAAAAAAAATAAAAAAATAAAAAATAAATAAAAACCAAATTTTGGCCTTTCGGCCCCCTTCTTTACCTCTGCAACTCCATTCCTCACCTCTGCAATAAGTTCCCATCACAATTACCTCACTAAACTCTGCAATACACCCTACCACTGCTCCACATTCCAACGCTGCTCAGCATACGCTCACACCTGCGCTATTTCCCCAACGACTCCCTTCACCCTACAATTACCACGCTCCATTTGCTGCTACTCTTCACGGCCCCATCCCTCGGCTATCTCTCAACGCCGCTCCTCCTTCCCCACTCTCATGCGGGCTCCCTTGCTGCATCTACCTACCAACTCTACTCCCCACGCCACGCGTTACCTCACTTCTCTACGCTCCTGTCACCAATCGCTTACACCTGCTGTTCGACTTCCCCATATTTCGACTTTCAAATTTTTTAAAAAATCTATCCCCCCCTTTTTTATAAATATCCCCCCTCCATTTTAATTCGATTCCATTTATATTAATCCACCCTTATTACTCCGCCTTCTTGTCTATCCCCTACGCCTCTACTCCTTTTAAATTTATTTTAATTAACTCCCCTCCCTTCATATAATACGTCCCACTCCCCCTCTTTAAAGTCATTTTTACCCCCTCACATATTTTTTATAATATCCATCCTCCCCATTATAATAACCCTTCCCTTTTTTAATTTATTAAATTCCCTTTTCCCTTTGTTTAATTACTTCCATTTTTAATTATTAATTCCCTTTCCCTTTTTAAATTTATTTTAAGCCCCCTCCCATTTCAAATAAATTTCCCATACTTTTTTAAAATTTCCCCTCTTTTTAATTAATCTCCTTTCCCCATTTCTAATTAATTCTCATTAATTTATTTTTTAATTAATTTTTAATTAATTAAAAAAAAAAAACAGCAGAGAGAGAGAAGAAAGAGAAAATTTGAACAACAGAAAATGGAAAATGGCATATGAGGAGCACATGGACTGAAATTTGCAGATTTACATTGTGATTTGTGGCATTGATTTGAAGGGTGTTTTTCTGAAGAAATTGACATTTGAAGACAGTTTTCCATGATTGAAAACAACTCTTTGAAGAAAAATTTCAGCTGCTTTAAAGGCTTCTTTCATAGTGTTTTTAGCTGCACATATTTTTGCAGAGATTTTGTACTGAACTCACATTGTGAGTGAATTTGCCTCTTCATTCATAGTTGGAATCAGAAAATTTGAGTTGTTGGATTGTTGATTGCCCTCCATCATTTGAGGAGCACACTTTGTACTTTGAGAATTTCTTGAGTCATTTGTATTTGTTGTTGAATCACATTGTAAACGGGTGCATTTTCGGTTGTAGCCGACGCCCTTTCATTTTTTGAGCCTAAGTTTTTGAAAATGGCTAAAATCAATGAGGCATTAGTGTTGTTGAATGACCTCATTCATTCAAATGTTCATGATATGATAAAAATGAGCAAGGATGCTCTTTGTAAAATTCACAGTTGTTTGCAAGATGCACATGAAAAGATCAAGTTTTTGCAGCTGGAATCTCAGCTTCAGCAAGATGAACTTCAGCAAAAGAGTCACCATTCTGAACCTGTTTCTGTTCAGAACATTGTGAAAGACTCCCATCAGCAGCAAGTCGGCAAAGTTCCAGTTGATCCACATTCAGTTCATTGCACTAGAGCAGATTTACATGCAGATGCAGCAACCCAACCTGCACTTCCTAAGCCCATCATTAGACCTTGGGAAGAGCTTGTCCACAACAAGCACAAAACTAGTCTTGGATATGACAAGGATGTGTCCTTTCATACTCTAGACTACACCAAGCCTATCATATTTCAGAGTGTCGGATTCCTATATGACAGTTCACCTGCAGCTGTTCCAGATCCCGTTCCACAACAACATCAGATTGAGAAATGCCAACACTGTAATCGAGTTGGCCACATGAAAGATCACTGTTTTGATCTTCATCCATGCAAGCACTGTGGTCGGCACACCCATTCTTCAGACAGATGATTCAGACACAAGCCTCCTGCAAGAACCAAGATTCATCTTGGATTGATCGCTTCTTGGCAATGGGCATCAGCAACCAAGAAGATGTTTAAGTCGCATGTCAGAACCTGTTCACGGATATTGAGCAAACTTGCAGTTGAGTTTTCGCCATCATCTCACCTTGTCCCTGACAGGGGGGAAAATGGTGGTCATGTACAAGCTTCAACGACAGATCAAGCGAGCTTGAGCCACACCTCCCATCCATACCCAGAGCTGGGAGTTAATTATTATTCCGAGCCACAGTCATTATTCCGGATTCAGAGATGTAGCCAGAGACACGGATTCCCATGAGCATGCCTTCGGTTGGTGGATAACCTAAAACCATCATTTTCGGTTGGTGGATAACCTAAAACCATCATCTTTGGTTGGTGGATAACCTAAACCATCATTTTCGGTTGGTGGATAACCTAAAACCATCATCTTTGGTTGGTGGACAACCTAAAACCACCACAGGTAGTAGACCTCCCTTCTTTTAGGTCGAAGGTCTTCCTTTTTTATGAGGGACAATTCCTCTAGCAGAAGCCTTCAGCTTCTTGCCAGTTTTGGAAGAGTTCCGGGAACTGCAACAAGTTTTGCGTTCCAGTGTTTGTGGTCATCCTAAAACCACTTCTTTTTTCCAACATTTCAGAGAGTTGATTCAGCCCAAGTGCTGCCATGTATACTTTGCATATTTGTATTACAACTCTTTTCTTGGACTCACACATACCCTTCGGATTAAGGGGGGATGTTGGAACACCTAATCCTACATGGGTAGGTGTGGAATGCGAAAAGTCACAATGGAGTCCAAGTGACCTTGGAATATGAAACCAAGAGTCACACCATTGCACTATAAATGTACATCTTTGTATAATGGAAAATAAGAAAGCCTCACGCTTATCCTTCATTGTGTTGAGTCTCTTGTGTGTGTGTGCTCCTCTTCCTCATACACCATGTGTGTGCTTAACATGGTTTTTAACAAGAAAGAACTTTGAGTAGGTTGAATTATACCAGCCTCTAACATTTTTGCAATCATACGTTCAATTTCGCTCTTTTGGATATAAGGATATCTGTCAGGCCTAATGTTTGGAGGAACACTTCCTCGAGTCAAATGAATAGTATGATCATGATCACAAATAGGTGGGAGTCCTTTGGGAGTTTCAAACACCTTGGAATGATTTTCTAAGGCTTTTTGGAGATCTGGATAAATAGATGATTTTGATGTTGGAACTTCTAGTGAGAATAATTGTGCAATTACAGCTCGTTGTTCTTTCTTCATAAGCTTTGTCATGACATTAGAGCTTACTATCTTTCCCAGATTCCCTGCGATACCCTGTAATTCGATTTTCTTTCCTTCTAAAAAAAAATTCAAGAAAATTTATTGAAAATTAAAAGCTATCATCCCCAAAGATTGTAACCATTGTACTCCTAGTACAACATCAACACCTCCCATTGGAATGGAAATCATTTTACTATTCAATACACATTCCCCCATGGTTAGCTTGATATTAGGGAATTTTCTAGAGCAATTTATAGTTCCTCCATTTGCAACCATCACTTTACATTTTGGTGCTAGGTATAGGAAACAATTCAATTCCTTGGCTACCTTACAATGAATAAAATTATGGGTACTACCTCAATCAATCAACATTATTACCTTTTTCTTCCTGACATGTCCTTCTATATTGAGAGTTTGAGGAGTGGTAATTCCTGCCAATGCATTGCACGATATGGTTAGACTCATTTCCTCTTATTCTAGGGTTGGTTCCTGGTGTATATCCTCTTCTTTTGAAGTTTCTTGTTCATTGTCTTCCTCCTCTTCACAATGTATGTAAAATAATTTCTTCTCAGGGCACTTATGACCTTTAGTGTATTTTCTATCACAACTGTAGCAAGGCCCTTTTGATATTTTTTCTTCCAATTGTTATGGTGTCAACCTTGTAGGTTGTGGAAGTCTAGGAGTATCATCACTTCCATCTTTATAGATGTGAGTGGTAGGCTTCCTTGTCGCAATAATTTTACGTTCAATTTTTCTTGCCACTCTGAATTCCTTCTCCAATGAATCAGGTTCCCAAAATTGAACTTCATGTTGGATGTTATACTTTAAAGTCCCTACGAAGACATCAATCCTGTGTTCCTATGGAATATCAGTTACCCTTATATTCAATTTTTGGAAGTCCTAAATGTGCTTTAGCACTAAACCCTTTTGTTTGAGATTTATCAATTGGCTAAAGAAGGTGTCGCTCTTTGTATCGTCATAATGTGTTATCATTTACTGCGTAAAAATTGACCAAGTGAAAAAAATTTTATGGGAGAAAAGCCATCGATACCATAAAAAATTATTTTGTTCTAAATGTAAAGTGTGTTTTGCACATTATTGAGATCAAAATATTGCTCCATCTGTAGTATCCATGTTATGGGATCTTTGCCATCAAACTTTCTCATATCCATCTTTGGAATATGGTGGTTCTTCTATCCAAAATTAGAGTTTATGAAATCACGATTAACATTTACTTTGTTCTCAGCATGAGTTTCCTCTACTATCTTTTCGCCAGTAGGAAACATTTCTTGTATCAACTTTGTCAAACCTTCCACATATGCTTTTAGATCATTCTTCATGTTTTCCATGTTGTCTTTAATTTTTTTCTTCCATATCATCCATCTTAGCTTCTATTCCTTTCTTCAAACCATCCATATTATCTTCCACGCCTTTCTTCAAAACTTCCATTTCATTTTTTGTTGCTCTTTGCGAGAGAGAAATTTGGTGCACTTGCTCTTGTAATTTTGATATGTCATGTTGCACTTCTTCATCTTCATGAGTCATAGTAGAGCCTTTTGAACGATTAATGGGTGTTGAATTCTTTTTAGGGGGGATTTTAGAACCCAATACTGATATCTATTCTACAATATTCCCTTGGAATCAATTCAAATTGATTTTTCACACAAGTCTTATGCAAATTGAAAAAAAAAATACACACCTTTTTCTTGCTTTTGAGGAGCTTGATATTGAAACTGAATTATCTCTGTGATTTCGGATCTTCAATATCTGAAATTCAGCCCTGTTTCATCACTCTAAAGTTTATTTTGAATGCCACAAGTCTGAACTGATTTAGATTCTTCAAGACAAAGTTATCCCTAATCTCCCACAATGACCTAATTATGGACTGGTTTAGTAGAGTGAACTTGTATGACGTTTCACGTGTCATTGTTTCCTCCTTCGACTCTAAAATGGATACAAAGGAAATTAAATTCTGTGTACTTGTAGCTACTTTTTACATAATTCCAATCCAATGCTTAGAGAGAGAGTTATGACGATTTTCCACGGTCGCCTATTTAAGATGAAATTCGGGAGCCTGGAAAAACCCTAACTTCCATAGATCATATCTCCATAGATATTACGAACCAAGATCTGAAATTTTTACACGAAGTTACTTGGGATTTCAACTTTGCATGATAAACATTTTAGCTTCTAAATATTCATAGACCAAAAGTTATAGTGAAAATTCCACGATGACTTGTTTGGAGCAACGAAACCCTAGAATTCAATGCTCTGATACCAAATGTTATGAAACCAGCTCCAAAAATAAAATAAAAGAGAAATCCACGCCTTAGAAATAAGCTAGTTCGAGGGGGAAACCTCTTTTAGATTACATAAATGAACAATTCTTGGATGATACAAATGTCAAAACCTCCTTCTATATATAAGAGTCTAGGGGTCACAATATAATCCTATCCGACCTAACAATAATAACACTATTGGGGTTACAGGGGTACAACAATAAAAATAAGGGGGTTACACTAACAACAATAAGTGACTATACTAGTAATATAGGGACCTAACACCTTTCTACAAAAAGTATAAAGGAGATAAATGAGAATTAGTTCAAACTTTTGAAAAAATATTTAGTTGATAAGTTAAATCTCCTTTCATATAGATGAATAAATACTAGTACAATGGTATATATCAAGCTTACTACAAAAAAATAGAGGACCGTTGGAGATGCATGATATCAACTGATGCATAGAAGAATTCCATAGAGAATAACACATACTATCCAATGAGGACCAACCCTTGACATCATCATTGTTGGCTAATAGAAACATTGAAGAATATATAGAAAAAATTCAATAATCATACAAGAGTTTTTCTATTCAAAAAAATAAAATGTCACATAAATTGTATTATCACGTAGAAATCTCCCTTCTTGTGGAAGGAAATAACTGAGGTAACCTCTAACCAATATTTTGAACTGAAATCTAGCCCTTTCAATGTGAAGGGGGATCCCTTCTATAACTTATTCAAACCTAACTGGTTATGTAGTTAACACAATGACTAGATCTAATTTGGATCATATGATATTAATTTTGGAAAAGAAAGGTAACACCATTGGGCATGGAGTCTCTAATACCAAAAACACTAGCTATAAGTCATACAAACTAGTCTAACAGAAGCAAGAAGATGCAAGTTTCTTAGACAAATCATTAACAAAATATGGTAGGAGACAATAGAAGTAAACATACAAAATAGAGCAACCATGTGAATTCTACGATTAACATTTAAGTTGAAAAACACATAAGAAATATGAATAATCCGAAACAAATAATTTACAAAGAATTATGTTTCATAATCTTTACTCAAATAATTTAAGATATATGGATTCAAGTTTTTATCAAGAAAAATGAAGAACACAATAGGAAAATGACTGGAAACTTTCAACACATGAATCTCTGAAATTCTGTAATAATTCTTGCATCGAGTTCTATTAATATAAAAAATAATATACACCATGTCTGATTTTCAAAATATTTCGAACCCTTCTTCATTCTATAGAGCTTTTATTTATATAAAAGATTACAACTTATAACAGATTTCTAGTATGTAATTAATTGCAAATTGCTAAATAAAAAGAATACATATTTAATCCAAAATAAATACATTACATTTGTGCCATCATAAAACAAAGAAATAATGTTCTATATCTAAAGATCATGTTATTTCTAGAGTCATGGAGAAAGCTAAGGATCCCCAAGTCGAATTTGATGAGGTGGATCTCCAATTGATTGGGCATTTTTTTTTCTAAAAATAGAAAAACAATAATTTTGGTGAATTACTAAAAAATAGGCTCTAATTATTCCTTCGTATATCTGAAAAAGTGATATATATGAAAATTGTGAGAGAGTTTTTTTTAATAGGCCTGTTACCAAAGAAAACCTCTTTGGGTTTTCAAAAATTATTCTCCAGTTGTTTGGAAAATTATTTTTAAAACAATGACTAAAACATGATTGCAAAATCATGAAAATTAGGCTTCAAATATCCCTTTGAAAATCTGAAACAGCGACACCTGTGTAAAAAAAGAGAGAGGTTTTTGTTAATGGGTCTGTTTTTGACAAAATCTTATTTCATATTAGGAAAATTAGTTTCTCTATGTTCGAAAACTGCGCCTGAAGTTACTGTCTTTTACAAGAAAAAATGTATAAAAAAACAGAGTTTTTTCAAATGAAAACAAAACATGCTTTGACATCTTTTTCTTTTGACTGCTGAGTTTGGTTCATAATTTTTTAAATAGTAATTTTTCTGTGACGCTTGGGCCAAATCCACCAATATAGGAGTCATTGATTTGGCTGGCACTTGCTTGATCACACTTTCAAATTGGCACTGATAATCCAGTTGTCAACACTTATACACTATTTTTTACAAATTGGCGTTGACACTCCTGTTGTCAATATGTGAAGTTGGGTTACACTTTTTACTCTTTTTTGAGAAATAAATATCATTTTTTTCTGTTCTTAAACTTTCTACAAGCCAAAAAAAAATTTCTGTTTATAATTTCATTTTACGATAAAAATAAAAGTTGAATTTTTTATTAGCTTTCTATTACTTATTTTTTGGAATTTTTTTATACACGTTTGATATGTCAACTTAACATTTCTTTGAGTGTGTGTTCTTTAACAATAAAAGGATTCATAAAACATCATGTTCAAACGCGTTGGTGTATTCTTTGAAAACTTTGTGTTTTTTAGAAACAAAATGTGTTACAACAATCTAGACATAGTCCACTTCGTTTTTGTTATATTTACGAAAATAGCTGATGCATATCATAATTACTAGAATTTTTTGAACTGATCCAATATGAACAAACTGCATATTTTGAATATGTTTCGACTCGCACAAAATTTCTCAACATATAAGTTATAAACTAAAAATATAAAAGCTATCCATTGCAGACGATGGACCAATGTAATGCACCATAATTTTTTCAATTTTTTTTACAGTGTATTTTGGAAGATAGAGAATATTAATTTCACTGAATCATAATGACCTTCAAGATATTGTTTGCACCCGTTTTATTACAAAATTAATTAAAATTAGTAAATATTTATGAAATTCTATAAAATTTATATTTCCTGAAAGTAGATTGAATTCTTCAAATGGTTGTCTTGGTTCTGATAGTTAGTTCATAAAGTTTCATCGAGTTTAATCAGTCCAAATTTGAAGAAATGTGTTCAGAGCTCGACTCTGTGTAATTGTAGACATGTTAGTTCGGCCAAACTTTTAAAAAAAGTTCGGCCAAATTGTTTTTTGTCCCGATGGCCCGTCAAGTCTAACAACACAAAAGTTCGGTCGAAGTTTTCACAAAATTTCGGCCGAAATTTTAATTGAATTTATTTCAACTGAAAAATTCAACGAAGCAATATAAATAGACATAAAAGGATTCATTATTTTCGCATAATTTTGCACATTTCTTCATTTGGTCTGATTTTGAAAAGGACTTTTTTTTGGCTTAATTTTCAAATGACTCTTTTTGGATTAACATTCAAAGGATATTTTTTGGAGGTATGTGATACATTTTTTGGATGTTTTTTGGGCTTAATTTTCAAAGGACATTTTTTTGAAGGTATTTTGTTTTTAGAGGTTTTGGGCTTAATTTTCAAAGGACATTTTTTGGAGGTATTTTGTTTTTTAAGGTTTTTGGGCTTAAATTTCAAAAGTCATTTTTTGGGCTTAATTTCGAAAGGACATTGTTTAGAGGCTTTTTGGGCTTAATTTTCAAAGGACATTGTTTGGAAGTATTTTATTTTTAGAGACATTTTTTTAGAGGTTTTTGGACTTAATTTTCAAAGGACATTTTTTGGAGAAAATTTTTAAAATGACATTTTTTAAGAGGTTAGGCTTAATTTTCAATGGACATTTTTTGGAGGTATTTTTTGAAATGACATTTTTTTAGAGTACGTGTTTTGGGTTGAAGTAAATCTTTTATAATGAGTTTTTGTCTAACTTTTTAAATGAAACTTTTTTGCAGGACTTGGAAGGAAATATTTTGAGCTTCATTTCATTTTTAGAAGACATTTTTTTCTCAGATATTTTAAAGTGTTTTGGATTGAAGTATGTCTTTTGTGCAAAAAATTTAAAGTGAGTTTTTTTTAAATTAAATCTTTTGTGATGTTTTTTTTAATTGAGTTTTTTTCTAAATTTTTGAAGGAATTTTTTTGAGCTTCATACTCAATTATCATGGGAAATTGAAGGAATTGCAAGGGAAAATATGATCAAACAAGAGACCCTGAGAAACGTAGAGAACAGGGGAAAGAATATCGCAAAAAAAAGAGAGAAGAACGCTCAAATATTGAAAGGGAAAATAAACCTTAACTAGAAGTTGAAGCAAGTATGTAAATGTAAATATTATAAATTTGATATTTAAAATTTTCCTAGTGTAAATTGTGAAACTTAATTTTTATTTGATGAACTAATTTGAAAAATATTTTGCAATGTAAACAGAGAGAGATATTCCTCAAAACATTGATGACGAGATACAAAATTATGAAAGAGAAAGTGAAAGAGATATTGAATCAATGACTGAAGATGGTGAAAATGTTGAAAGAAATTCAAGTGAAGAAATTGAATCACCCCGTATATATATATATATATATATATATATATATATATATATATATATATATGTTGAGCATGTGTATTATTGAAATTATACGTATTTATTAATTTAGTTATTTATTGAATATGTAAACTTATTATGTACATTTAATTCAAATATGTACAGATGAAATCAATATCGATGATGAGATGTTAGAAAATGTTGACACTCACACATATGGTGATAAAAAAATCTGACCATGTTATACGATATCGTGTTAATCACATTTTTTATTCGTTCTTCAAAAAGGAAACTGTGGTAGGTCAAGCCCAATTTTTGAAAGGTCTCTTAACATCAAGGAAATTAAAAGAAGCTACGACTTTATTGGGTATTCGAAAATCAACAAAAGATAAAAAAAAAAAATGAAGGAAAATGTGATACAAAATATAAATAGTGCTCTAAATTCAATTATAATATCTAGACAGAAAAATGTTTGATATGCACGTAGAGAAATACATATGGCAATGGTTTCATCAAGTACTAAAGAAAATCGCTTGGTAAAATCTATGGCACGAGCATTAGGAACCTCACGAAAAAATTTACACAAACATTGGAAATTTCAGTTACAAATAGATGTAAATGATGAACTCTCTTGTTGGACAGCTATTTGTAGGCAACCGTACAAATATAGACTTGGAGAAAATGTTAAAAAAATAATATATGAACATTGGATGAAAATTTCACATGTTTCACCAAAACCAAGGGATGTGATGCAAAGAATAATAGCACGAAATCAGTATGAAGAACATCCAAAATATTTCTTGGACACCACTCAGATAGAGTTTTTCAACAAGTTCAAAGACGAGAATCATGAAATTTATGTCTCAATTAGTGCATTTGTGCAACAAAAACCATGGTATGTAAAACCTATCACCGTACGCGACACTTGTCATTGTCTTTATCATGTGGAATTTCATTTATATTATGATACATTCCTTAATTTTGGTAAAACATTTTGGAAAGATTCACCTCCTCCTTCCACTATCCATGATTTCATATCTCGAATTCTATGTGGAAGACAAAGCCATGAATTATTTTACCAAAAGAAATGTGTTGGTGCTAAAAAATGCGATGATTGTGGAAATTTTACTAAATTTCAAAAAAAATTATCGTACTGATATAAATGATCAATCATTGTCCAACATGAAAGTGAAATGGAAGAGATATGAATATATCGATACATTGATTCAAGGTTCAAGTGATAAAAGAATTGATTTACCAGAAGAAGAAATTTTTGTGATAGATTTTTTGAGAAAGTTTGAGGTAGAAATTTATAAATACACCAAGCATTCCCATAGAGCTGATGGTAGGACTTGCAATTCAAAAAATCCCGTGAAGTTTTTCCACCAGGGTCCATTTTGTTAGTAATTGATTTTGCAAAAAACTACACATTTGTTCCACAAAAAGAAATTCAAAGTGAATACTATAATTCTGACCAAGTATCCATGCTCATATTCTATATAGACATGTTGAAAAAAAAGTTGTCATATATAAAGCACCAGTGAAAATTGACATGTTATTAAAGAATATCACTTTTATATCAGTGACGATCGTACACAGATATATATTTTGTACAACATTGTTTTGGAAAGATTTATGACTCGTTGAAAAGTCATGGAATAAAATTCAATGAACATTGGATATGGTCAGATGGATGCTGTAATATTCCTTATTCAGAAATTCATCAATATAGACAGTAAAAATGCTATTTTTAAAAAATTACGCTATAGAATTGAGAAACAGCTCTTGTATCCATTATTTTATACATTGTAGGCCTTATATGCATAAGGGTATCAGAAAAAAATCCCTCCTACTATGTTAAATAGATCTCCCCAACCCAATATGGCTCAAAAACACCCAAACCCCATGAATTATATCAAACAGAATTTCTGAAGCATGTGAAAGTGTAATTACATGAGGGTTTCTACAAAAATAAGATAGGAAATAGCAGATCTAAAGTTATATTATTCAATAGCTGAGAAAAATAGAGATCTAGCCCCTTTTATATAATATGAAGATAACCCAACAAGGGTTTCATGAAAGCATAAGTACAAAATGGTAGATCTACAAATCTAGATCTAAAATCATGCAGTCCAAATACAGTCCTGCATACATGTGGCTGAAAAATACATAAAATGACTAAAAATCCTCCTTACTAGCTTTCTGGGAGAGGGATTGCCCCTTTTCCTAAGAAAATAGCTCAAAATCAAGGGTTTTAACCCTCCCACAGCAATACCCTGAGAAATGAAAAAGTTTCTACAAGAGATTGCACTGTAGATGTTGGTGACTACTTGACCCAATGTCTGATAGTGGAAATGTGGCCTTGAATGCTCCTCTTAGATCCCTTCAACAAGCTCTCCAAGAAAGAGTGTGGAACTCCACATGAGAATCCCTTGCACTAAACAGTGCTGCAAACCCGGCTAAACAGCTGAAGCATGTAAGAAGTCATAAGACCCAAACATAGATAATATTATGAATGCTTCTCATGGCTGCCATCCCTTCCTTTTTATTCTTGGTGAGCCTCCTCACCCCTAACCCCACTCATTCATGAGGTTACTTCCTTGCAAAGAGCCTTCCTTAAAAACTATGTTGTTCCCACTAGCTCTATCTTCCCTTTTGGCAGCGTTGTTGATTTGGTTAGCATAGATCTAGACCACATCATTGCCCCCTTTCACACCAAGGGTGGATTTATTTTGCCTATCTAAATTGATCCCCATTCACACTGGGAATGTTT
Source organism: Pinus albicaulis (assembly GCA_034641835.2). Classification (NCBI taxonomy): domain Eukaryota; kingdom Viridiplantae; phylum Streptophyta; class Pinopsida; order Pinales; family Pinaceae; genus Pinus; species Pinus albicaulis. Next base: position 286,338,846 of record CM076572.1, on the reverse strand, counting down.
TATTTCTACTAAATATATTTAAGGGTATCCCTACCCTATTTATTATTCTAGACTGCAAAATAGAGAAACATATAATATTCCAACTAGTAGCAAGCTAATTGGGAATATCACAGTCCACCCCTCCCAAAAGTTTCTTGTCCTCAAGAAACAACAAAGAAGGATGTTGTAAAATATTCTCTCCTTCCCAAGTGGCATCCTCATCAGGAAGATTCCTCCATCGAATCAGATATTCTTTGATCACCCTACTCCTTAGCTGCCTCTCCCGAGTATCCAAGATTGCCTCTGGTTGCAAAACTAGATGGCCTTCATCATCAATAGGTGGGAGATCCATGTTGGCAACTATATGTTGTCCAATGGCCTTCTTGAGTCATGCGACATGGAAAATGTTATGGATCTTGCCCCCCTTAGGAAGCTCCAACTCATATGCTACTTCTCCAACACGACGGATCACCTTGTATGGCCCATAGAATCGAGGTTTGAGCTTCTAAGCCCCCTTCTCCTTGAGTGTAGATTTTCTATAAGGCTGAAGACGAAGATAGACCAAATCATCCACCTCAAGCTGTATCCCTATCCGACCACATTCTGCATATATTTTCTGTTGGTTTTGTGCAGTAGAAATGTTATCCTTGAGGGCCCGGAGTATGTCTTGACTTTCTTGAATCCACTCCCTTTCTCTAGGAGCCTTGCTTTCTCCAAACATGACATCAACAAATGAAAATGAATAATACCCATAGAGAGCTTGAAATGGAGTCATACCAATGGACATATGGTAAGTGGTGTTGTAACAATACTCCCCTAAATGGAGCCAACACAGCCATGCTTTATGTTGGCTCTAAACATAGTTTCTCAAGTATCCCTCCAACCACTTGTTCACTATTTTAGTTTTACCATCAGTTTGTGAGTGATAGCTAGTACTTGGTGTCAATTTACTACCCACTAACTCGAAAATTTCTTGCCAAAATCCACCCATGAAGCGGCTATTCCAATCACTGATTATGGTCTTTGGAAGACCATGGAGTCTAAACACATCCCCGAAGAAAATATCAGCAACCTGTGAAGTAGTATATTGTGCAGAAATAGAAAAGAAATGTGAATACTTTGTTAGTCGATCAACAACTACAAAAATACAATCCTTACCTTGAACTGTAGGTAGACTGGTGATGAAGTTCATGGAATTTATCTCCCATTTCCCATCTGGAATAGGAAGTGGCTACAATAATCCTGTAGGATGGTTGTGTTCTCCCTTTTTTGGCATACTATGCACTCCTTGATGTGTTGGAGCACATCCTCCTTGATACCCTTCCATGAGAATCTCTCCCATATAGCCCGATAAGTCTTGATGAATCCTTGATGCCCTGCAAGTGGGGAATCATATGATGCTTGAAAAACCTTCTCCTTGAGCTTAGAATTCCTAGTCAAGAAGACCCAGTCTTGGTAATAGATGATCTCATTCATCACTCTATACCTCTCATCAGTTACCACTCAATCTAGTATCTCACATGCAAAGTTCTCTTTGGAGTAATCCACCAACAACGGAGCTTTCCAATCTGCATCTATGCCCCTTAAGGACAGCGCTGCTGGCCTCCTGGATAGAGCATCTGCCACCACATTGCTCTTCCCCTTGACATAATCTATGTCAAAGTCATATGATTGGATTTTACTTACCCATTTTTTGTTGTCTCTCCTGAATCTACTTCTGTTAAAGAAAGAACTAGCATTAGGGGAATTTTGAGGTCTAAAATGGGCCTCCTAAGAAAAATGTACAACAAAAATAAACTTTATAACAACCAATAGGATTCAAGATGATTATGTCAACCATGGGGGATGATTTACCATTTTTTAAATAAAAGGGTAAAAATATTAAAAAATAATAAAATAATAAAACTACTTTTTCAACTTGTATTTTCAACTTATCTCTCAAATTTTTTACTCAAATTTCGAGTGGGAGTACTCATTGGATGCAAAATTTAATTCCTCATCCAAGGAGTACCCATGTTGCATACTTTCGATGAACTCTACTACACGAAAAATGAGAAATACATAAAAAACGTGATTGTAATCACGTTTTTTATGTATTTCTCATTTTTCGTGTAGTAGGACCCATCGAAAGTATGCAACATGGGTACTCCTTGGATGGGGAATTAAATTTCGCATCCAACGAGTACTCCCGCTCGAAATTTGAGTAAAAACTTTGGGAGATAAGTTGAAAATATGAGTTGAAAAGTAGTTTTTCCATTTTTCCCTCTAAAATTTGATGATGTCATCAAATCTTATTTGATTTTTTCCACTATTATTTTATAATTTCCTTAGGAGGCCCATTTTAGACCTCAAAATTCCCCTAATGAGACTGTTCTGATCAGTCTCCACCCAGAACTTATTCCCCACCAAATATTGTTAGAATTTGGCTAAAGCATGCATAATAGCGAGCATCTCTTTATCATATATAGGATGTAGCCTCTCATGTGGCAGAAACTTCTGGCTCTCAAAAGCTATAGGTGTCCCCCTTGCATCAAAACTACTCCAATTCCTTCCCCTGATGCATCACATTCCAACACAAAAGGTTGAGTAAAATCTGGTAGGACCAATATCGGGAAAATACTCATTACCTCTTTGAGCTTATCAAAAGCTCTCTGAACTGTAGGTGTCCAACTGAATGCTCCCTTCTTTGTTAGATCTGTAAGTGGTGTTTCTAGTTGAGAGAACCCTTTTAAAAACTTCCGGTTATATGTGCATATGACTAAAAACCCCCAAATCTTTGTGACATTCCTTGGTTCAGGCCAATCTCTGATAGCATGGTTCTTCTCTTCATGGACTCTCACCCCATCCACTCCAATGATGTGGCCTAAGTAAAACATCTTTGTGAGCCCAAAATCACATTTGGAGAGCTTAGCATAGAACTGTTGCTCCTTGAGAATGTGTAATACTGCCTCAATATGTTGTAAATTTTCCTCCCATGTGCATCTGTAAAGAAGAATGTAATCAAAGAAGACCAAAACAAACTTCCTCAGATGACCATAGAAGATGTGGTTCATGCAAGATTGGAATGCTGCTGGAGCATTGGTCAATCCAAAAGGCATTACCAAGAACTAAAAATGCCCATAGTGACAGCTAAACGCTGTCTTAGGGATATCTTGATCCCTCACCTTGATTTGATGATACTCGAATCTCAAATCAATTTGGAAGAAATATTTGGATCCTCTTAGTTCATCCATCAACTCATCGATCCTGGGAATTGGGTATCTATTCTTCATGGTATTCTTATTCAATTATCTATAATCAATACAAATCCTCAATGTGCCATCCTTCTTCTTTACCAAGACCACTGAAGAGTCAAAAGGACTAGTGCTAGGCCGAATGTGTCCTAGAGACAAAAGCTCTTGAATTGCCTTCTCAATCTCATCCCTATAAGCTTTGGGGTGGCTATAAGGGGTGGTAATCAATTCTTGGATTCCTTGCTCCAAATCAATAGTATGCTCAAATCCTCGGTCAGGAGGTCTCCCTGGTGGGATATCTCCAAATACTGTAGAGTACCAGTCCAAGAGAGATTGTACATCAGGATGTACTGGTGAATCCTTGCCCCCAGCTTCAGAAAAATGCAGTTCTACTGTCCATTCTGCGTCCCCTCTGCGTAAATATGCTTCCATCCTGTGGGCTGAAATAATATGAGGTGGGTAAGTGTGTATGCCTTTGATTTTATGATTCTTTCCATTCCCTTTTTCTATCCATTACATCTCTAAGGTTTCCCAATTAGTGGTAACCCTCCCTAGGGTGATTAACCATTGAACACCTAATATAACATTAGTGTCTGGAATATCAACCAAAAAAAAGTGGTATGTCAAGGTGTAAGTTCCCATGGTGATGGATAATGTCGGAACATACTTGGCACACTGCATGGTTCTGGCTCCCAGAACCAAAACTAAGAAACCCTCAAAGTCTTCCATGTGGATGCCCCTCCTTTGTACCATCTATGTATCAATAAAGTTATGAGTAGCTCCACTTTCTACCAATACTGATACTCTTTGCCCTATAATAGTGCCTATAACCCTCAATGTTAGATACTTGGGAACCCCTCTTAATGTTTCAAGAGCTCCCCCCATTGGAGCAAAGGATTTTATTGCATCTTCTGTGGGTGGTACAGTGTTGGTCTTATCCTCCTCATTAGAAAATATCTCAATGCAATGTGATTTCCCTGCAACACATTAGTTTTTTGGCACCCATGGCTCTTGATAGGTGAAACAAAGTTTTTTCTTCCTTAAAATATTCCGATCATTATCAAGGGGTGTCCTCCCTTGATTCTCCTTTGGTCATGAAGAAATATCTTGTTGAAATAATGCTTTACTGTTGGGCAAGGTATGTTGTAAATCCCTAGCACTCTCCACAACTTCTTGGACTGTAGTAGGTTTAGTAGAATTCACCAACCCATGAAATGGTTGAGGTATACCATCAATAAACATGCATACCCTCCTGCTCATAGTGAGGTTAGATACCATCACTGAAAGCTTCAAATATTTAGCAATATAAATTTCTAGATCTCCCATTTGTTTGAGCTTGGTTAGCTCAACAAAGTGAGCCTTTGGTTTCCTTGGATCAAATCTCTCTACTAGCCTCCTGGTGAAATATGAATGTGAAGTGATATGAGCATGTAGAAGTGTAGATAACCCATGGAACCACTATTCATGAGCCTCACCTTCTAGGTGTAGCGTTGCTATTTTGATAGCTTCTATTTCAGAAACTCTGTTGAGTTGGAAATAATTATCCAACTTCTCTACCCAAGCCTTGGCTGTGCACTTGGGTGACCCATCATAAGAGGGAAAAAAGAACCTTCCTAGGCTATGCTGTAGATCTGAGCTCTGCATAAACCCTCCCTTCCTTTGGTGATGAAAAGTTATTTTTCCCTCCTTGATTCGACAGAACTCCTGAAAGCTCAAGTGTTATTTGAACCTTCGAGATTGAGATTCATATTCCACAAAATAATCACCAAGGGTTTCTTCCTTCCAGGGTCTTCCTTCCTCACCTTCCTCAGATAGGAATGTAGGCATAGTGTAGCATTGTGAAGAAGGTTGTGCTGCTGATTGTTCCTAAATATGTGATGTGTCGGAGCTTTCTCCATGGTGAAACCCTTTAGGGAATTCCTTCTACGTCATCTCCTTGATATCTTTGGCAATGTCTTGCATAGTTTAAAGAAGAATATTTGGGATATCTTTCTCTTCCATGGCTGTAGATATATTTTCCCCACAAGTTGAGCTAAGAACAGAGCTCTGATACCACTGTAATATTCCTTCTTAGGAAATTCAGCAATATAGACAGTAAAAATGTTGTTTTCAGAAATTACGTTATAAAATTGAGAAAAAGCTCTTGGATCCATTATTTTATACATTATAACCCTTATATATGGAAGGGGATCAGAAAAAAATCCCTCTTGCTATGTTAAATAGATCTCCCCATCCCAATATGGCTCAAAAACACCCAAACCCCATGACTTATACCAAACATAATTTTTGAAGCATGTGAAAGCGTAATTACATGAGGGTTTCTACAACAATAAGATAGGAAATAGCAGATCTGAATTTATATTATTCAATATCTGAGAAAAATGGAGATCTAGCCCCTTTTATACAATATGAAGATAACCTAGCAAGGGTTTCATGAAAGCATAAGTACAAAATGGTAGATCTATATATATAGATCTAAAATTACGCAGTCCAACTGCAAATCTCCATACATGTCGCTGAAAAATACATAAAATGACTGAAAATCCTCCTTACTAGATTTCCGGGAGAGGGATTGCTCCTTGTCCTAGGAAACTAGCTCAAAACCAAGGGTTTTAACCCTCCCACAGCAATACACTGAGAAATGACGCAGTTTCTGCAAGAGATTGAGTTGTAGATGTTGGTGACTGCTTGAATTAATGTATGATAGTGTAAATGTGGCCTAGAATGCACCTCTCAGATCCCTTCAACAAGCTCTCCAAGAAAGAGTGTGGAACTCCCACATGAGAATCCCTTGCACTAAACAGTGCTGCAAACCCAGCTAAATAGCTGAAGCATGTAAGAAGTCATAAGACCCAAATATATATAATATTCTAAACGATTCTCATGGTTGCCATCCCTTCCTTTTTATTCTTGGTGAGCCTCCTCACCCCTGACCCCACTCATTCATGAGGTTACCTCCTTGCAAAGAGTCTTCCTTCAAAACTACGTTTTTCCCACTAGATCTATCTTCCCTTTTGGTAGCGTTGTTGATTTGGTCAACATAGATCTATACCACATGCCTTGCCCCCTTTCACACCAAGGGTGGCTTTATTTTGCCTATCTAAACTGATCCCCATTCACATTGGGAATGTTTTATTCCTACTAAAGAGATTTAAGGGTCTCCCTACCCCATTTATTCTTCTAGACTGCAAAATAGAGAAACATATAATATTCCAACTAGTAGCAAGCTAATTGGGAATATTGTAGATGCACAGGTCAATTAAAATATTCATGATCATTCTTTTGGTTATGTCATCTTCATATGAAAACCTGCATTAAACATTGTTGGAATTTCTTTGAGTCTGGTAATGGAAAATGAGAACATGACGGTGCAGGGGCTTACATAAAACAAGCACTTCGAAGATATCAAATGGACCGCTCTGCAAATCAACTTTTCTCAGCTAAATAATTTGTTCCATGGTGCATCGCTGCATTAAGCCATGAGACTAACCGATCAAGGGAAGTGCGAAGGTACATTCAATTTAACTTTTATTGGATTTATAATTTTAAATAGTGTACATTTATCACAATGATGATCTTTGATGGTATTTTGATATCATATTTATATTCTTCTTTGAATTTTCCATATAGGTTTTTTTGGCATATTGGGGTCAAAGATGTAGATAGATCGATTGGAAATGACGTTGAAACAATAAAAGGGACTCGAAAATTTCATTCAATTAAAACAAAGTTGTCCACAAATGTGTTTGCATTGGATAAAAGAAAATATTCTTGTTTTTGTCATGTTTGCATAGACAACACAGAATCCAATGATGTTTGTGAAAAAAAAAATGTATGTAAAAGATTGACAACATACAAAGCTAAATACAAAGGGGAGATTTTCCGTTGCAGTTTGAGGAAATGCAATAAGAGGAGACTATAATATCATCTGATGGAGATCGAGTTTCTGATCTTGTTAGAGAAGGTAACATTTCAATTGCTTTCAAATGATTGAGATCTAGAAATAGATAATAAAATCAAGTACACATGTTAATTTTAAAGTTAATTTTTCATGTTAATTATGATCTAAATTTAAATACATAAGTTTGTTTTATTATGCAAGAGATGTTTTTTCTGTAATTTCACCTACTATGAACGATGAAAATGTCAAGTATTAATTGATGCATTTCACTCAACGAAAGATGAAATTATTAGAAAAATATGATGATCATGGGTTTACATATGACAGAGGGTCTATTATACTGCAATATTATTTTTTTAGACAAACTAATCAAAGTGGGGATTTTTTTTACTTTCAAGACTATGAACCTGATGTCATAAGTTGTCAATATAGTCACTTGGTGTGTGTAGCACGCATAAATTTGATAAAATTTCAATCAAAGAAAAAAACAAAAATTAAGAAATGGAAAATGTCAAAATCCGATCATGAACGGATCATTGAAGATGGCATTCCATTGGATTTTTTTTTATTGAACTGCCCAACAATTTCTTTTCTTTGGATTCATTTTTTAGAACTTCCAGAACTCAACTAAAAATTGAATTGCCTTTTTATGTTATCTGTACAAGTGTTTGCACATGTACATTGTTTTGGTACATGCACACGAGTAATTTATACATGTGTACACATACACATGTCTAGATTATCTGGTCTAAACGATTTCATACATTCTCTGGTACAATTTGTCATAATATCATTATTGCAAAATGTACATATCTGTGTATCTAGCATAGTTGATATAATGCAAATTTGAAGTTGCATGATTTTGTTTTAGACGTGCATGTATATTAGAAGTAAATTATAATATTCATTCTTGAATGCAAAATGTGTGGTACGTGTTTTGTAATTTCCAATTTACTATCAACTGAAAGTAGCTTTTCTATGTGCATTGATGAAAAATGTTACACGTACTAGATATATATGTTCTAGAATGAAATTTAAAATTTTATGATTGTTTGACACATCTAAGAACACCTAGAATCTTATGATTGTTTTTAGATACATATACATCGATATGTATTGTACTTCAATCATTTTAACATATATTCAAACATGTACTTCAATCATTTTTATGTACATATATTCATGTGAAATTTTTGTTTGTTTGTAAAATGACAACTTGAATTTTAAAAACAAAACATTATATCACAATCACGTGCCAAATGTAGTTCAACCATCCAAAACTTGAGTTTAAAAAACAAAACATTATATCACAACATTACTTCACATGCCAAATGTAGTTCAACTATCCAATAAAAACAAAATATTATATCACAATCACATGCCAAATGTAGTTCAACCATCCAACACTTGAGTTTTAAAAACAAAACATTATATCACAATCACATGCCAAATGCAGTTCAACCATCCAAAACCTGAGTTTAAAAAATAAAACATTATATCACAACATTACTTCACATGCGAAATGTAGTTCAACTATCCAATAAAAAGAAAACAATATATCACAACCACATGTCAAATGTAGTTCAACCATCCATGATCCAGATTTATGTAGGAACACAATAGAAAACACATATAACCATAAACAGAGAGATGCAACGGAAATAATGCTTCATTTTATTAATAAAATAATGACTGAAATATGCTTACAGACATAATGGAAATAAAAATAGCTAGGGTGCTGGTAGAGTATCTCTCAGAAGAGATGTGGCGGCTACTGACTTTTGAAATATGTTATAATGAGGCTCGAGGGCATATTTATTATTGAGAAACAATGGAAAAACTGAAACATCCAAGAACCTAACCCTAGGAGATGAAGCGCCAAAACTGTGGGTCCCGTTTGGGTAAATTGGTGTTTCAACTTCCTAGGGACGTAACTTTGGCATCCGATCTCCGTTTGACGCCCTCAATAGCTCGTTAGAAATATCTATCCAAGGACTACAACGTTTAGTGTGAGCAACATTGGTTCATGGACCAATCCGATTTTCCCAAAAAACGTCATTTAGGGCCTCAAAACGGCTCCAGAATTTTAGGACCCGAAAAAATACTAAAAATAGTAAGTTGTGCTGCAACTTAAAAACTGAAAGAACTGATGGTGGGGGTTAAAATTGAATATGCGGGTGGCCACCAATATCCACCTGGATCATTAAGGCCCCAAAATGGCTCTGTGAGTGCAGGACCCAAAAACCTGCTAAAAATAGTAAGTTGTGATGAATGTGAAAAGCTGCAAGAATTGATGGTGCTTATCCAAATGGAATAGGTGGGTGGCCACTGTATCCACCTGGATCATTCCTCCCTCCTTAGGAAGAAATGGTCCCCATTGTGTTGAGATCCTCCATGAGATAAGGAAAATTCTGTTGAACTGGGTGTTAAATTTTTTGAAGATGCCATGGACCTACGGGAAGACATGCTAGATGTGTTTAGTAAATTTGGTTTCTTTATCAACCTTAAACAGTACATGTGTGGATTTTGTATGTGTATTTTAAGAGGTATGGCAACATTAGGTGGTGGTGCATTGGGGGTCAGATCAGTGGAGTGCTTATCCTAACAATGTAGAGGAACCTCTGTGAGTGAGGAGAAAATGTCCTAGTATTCCTCCATGAATTTGTCCATCTGTTGCAGCTGTGCAAGGGAGCCTTGTTTCAAGGGCGTGGTCACAATATTCTTCTTTCCCTGTGAGCGAGTTGTAAGGAAAATAAATTTCCTGGTTTGGGAGAAAATATTACTGCGTTGTTTTGTAGTAGTCAAAGAGATGACAAGAGGCGGTACTACCTCTGGTAGCCTATACAAGTTATTTCCCAAAGTAATAACAATAGCACAAGGCCTAGACTCACACATAGCATGTCTCTTGCACAAGTATGGTTGGCCCAATAATACATCAGCTACATCAAGAGGAGCAACATCACATAATACCCCATTCGTCAATGGCTTGATACTGTATGGAAGGCGGAACTATTGGTGGATGCAGATATCTCTCCCTGGGTGAAGCAACTTGATGGTATACAGTTGCGAGTGTGCTATGGTTGGTAGGCCAAGCTGCTTCATGACCTATGTTGAAATGAGGATATTTTGGCTTCTGTTATCGACAAGGAATTGCAATGGAGAACCCTTCACCCACAATTGTGAATGGAAGAGGCACTCCCCCTCCTCTGGATCCTCGGGATACTCCCTCTGGATCTTGGTGGTGGAAAAAATTACACTGGGATATGCATCAATGATCTGCTTCCCTTTTTCATTTCCTTTGTCTGGTTCTGACTCAGGATCAGAAAATGCATCTGATTTGGGTGCCTTTGGTTCGGCCACCAGCGACTATTTGGCTGAAATCTCCTTTGTGCTATGAGTGGGGTTGTTATGAAATTCACACCACTTCCCCATGTCCTTCTTTGGATTTGTGGTATTGTTATGAGTCGCACCGCTTCGGCCTTGCCCCTTGTTCTTCGGTTCGGGGGAACCTTTCCCTAGATTTGGATATGTAGATCCAAAATCTTGCTTCTTCTGCTTAAATTTCTGCTCAATATTGGTGGCATAGTGATATGCTGTGCCAAGCGATGTAATGTCAAGGAAATCCATTTCCTCTTGAATGTGTTTTTGCAAACAACCACAGTACTTGAGCACCAAATGTCTCTCTGAATCTTTAATACCCAACTTTGTGTGCACGGTATGGAACAAATTCGTCAGTTCATGCACATCTTGATCCCTTTACTGCCGCAACGTGGTCCATTGGATGTATTTGTCCTCATAGCTCCCCATGGGGTAATATTGTTCCTTGATGCCGTCTCAGAATGAATTCCAAGTGGGTGTGGCCGAGAAAAAATAGGGTTCCCCTTCGTCCTCTTGCTCACAGTAGGTTTCCCACCAGTTTTTGACATGGGGGGCGGCTTTGAGGAGTGCAGAAATAATATTTTCTCGGTCGAATAAATCATGGATCGAGAAATACCCTTCTAGAAAATTTAACCATCTATCTACGACGTCTACATCTATCTGGACTTCAAATACAGGAATGCAAAAGTTTATCTGTACCTTGAAGGGAGTGGCGCCTCCAGAATGGCTGTTGGATGTAGATGCACCGTAGGTGGCCAATCGTTGAAGGATCTGAGAAAAATTATCCATCATCGCATTCCTTTGTTTCTCAAGGGCCTCCTCGAGTAATATTTTGATAGCATCTCCTGCTCCCTCGTCTTTATTTTCTTCCACCATTTGAGGTCATCAGGGTTTGTGAGGCTGATCTTGTAAGGGTTCAACCAGATCGAGCCCTAACTCCTTATTCCCTGACCGCGTTGGGGACATGCAAAGAAAAACAGAGAAAGAGCAGATCGCTCTGATACCACTAATCTGGATTTATGCAAGAACATAACAGAATACACATATAACCATAAACAAAGATATGCAATAGAAATAATGCTTCATTTTATTAATAAAATAATGACTGAAATATGCTTACAGACATAATGGAAATAAAAATAGCTAGGGTGCTAGTAACGTATCTCTAAGAAGAGATGTGGTGGCCACCGACCTCTGAAATGTGTTACAATGAGGCTCGAGAGCCTATTTATTATTGAGAAACAATGGAAAAACTGAAATATCCAAAAACCTAACCCTAGGAGATGAAGCGCCAAAACTGTGGGTCTCGTTTGGATAAATTGGTGTTTCAATTTCTTGGGGACGTAACTTTGGCATCTGATCTCATTTTTATGCACTCAATAGCTCGTTATAAATATCTATCAAAGGACTACAACTTTCAGTGTGAGAAACATTGGTCCATGGACCCATGTTGCTCCCGGTTTTCCCAAAAAACGTTATTCAGGGCCTCAAAACGGCTCTGGAAGTTCAGGACCTGAAAAATGGCTAAAAATAGTAAGTTGTGCTGCAACTTAAAAACTAAAAGAACTGATGGTGGGGGTTCAAATGGAATAGGTCAGTGACCACCAATATCCACCTAAATCATTAAGGCCCAAAAACGGCTCCAAGAGTGTAGGACCTGAAAACCTGCTAAAAATAATAAGTTGTGATGAATGTGAAAAGCTGCAAGAATTGATGGTGCTGGTCTAAATGGAATAGGTGGGTGGCCACCGATATCCACCTGGATCAATCCAAAACTTGAGTTTTAAAAACAAAACATTATATCACAACATGTGATCACATGCCAAATGTAGTTCAACCATCCAAAACTTGAGTTTAAAAAAAAACATTATATCACAACATGTGATCACATGCAAAATGTAGTTCAACTATCCAAAATATGGTTTGTAATTCCATATTTCCATCTAGAGAGATTCATTTTATATTTTTAACAAGTTTATAAAAGGACAACTTGAATTTTAAAAACAAAGCATTATATCACAATCACAAGCCAAATGTAGTTCAACCATCCAAAATATACACATTGTGAATATGTAATTTGAAATTTCCATCTAGAGATTCATTTTATATTTAACAAATAAAATGACAACTTGAATTTTAAAAACAAAACATTATATCACAACATGTGATTACACACCAAATGTATTTCAACTAGATCCAAAATATACACATGTATGCACATCGTTTGTTATTTGAAATTTCCATCTAGAGAGATTCATTTTATATCTAACAAAATTATAAAATAAAAACTTTTTAAAAACAAAAAATTATATCACAATCACATGCCAAATGTAGTTCAACCATCCAAAATATACACATTGTGAAAATGTAATTTGAAATTTCCATCTAGAGATTCATTTTATATTTAACAAATAAAATGACAACTTTAGTTTTAAAAACAAAACATTATATCACAACATGAGATCACATGCCAAATATAGTTGAACTATCCAATTTAAAAAGAAAACATTATATCACAACATGTGATCACATGCCAAATGTAGTTCAACTATCCAAAATTTAAAATCATTCTTGATAAAAGTAGATGTAATTTAAAACTATATATCCAAACAGTAAAATATGTTCAAAATTTGTATCTTACATGAACAATAAAAGTATATATATATATATATATATATATATTTCAATGTATAGTGTTACAAGAATCAAGTTATATAGAAAAGTAAATATATGACTGCATAGATAAGACTATATATAAAAAAGTAAATTTAAGACTAGATCTATCAAACATAATGTTGCATACATGTGCATCATCGATCAAATATAGATGGATCTAGTGTCTCTGCCAACATCCTGTGAAGCATGGGGAACCTATACACAATGTGTACAAACATTAAAATTTAATGTTTTAAAATTGAATGAGAATATAAAATTTCATATAAAAAAGAAAAATGAAAAAAAAAGCATGCAATACCTCATGTGGTTCCCTCTCCATTGTATTGTTTTGCTCGTCCATTAAAACTTCCTCCATAGGAACATCTTCCACAGTAAATTGTACAATATACATGTACAAGTATATATATATATATATATATATATATATATATATATATATATATATATATATATATATATATATATATATAGAGAGAGAGAGAGAGAGAGAGAGAGAGAGAGAGAGAGAGAGATTAAAATTTTTCGAATGAAGATGCATATATAAACTAATTTTCAATAACATTAAAAAAAAAAGTTAGACAACTTTTTAAAATGGTTCAAATGGTGTGGATGTTCCTATATCCATCATACACTCCATCGCTAGAGTCCGTGGAGAATGGAAATCATCTCGAGGAACCTAAAATTCAAAAAATTTAAAAGCATAAAATAACTCAAGATCTAGATCTCAATTTATAATAAAAATTTTGAACTTCAATTTATAACTTATAACTTAAACACATTTAAGTGAAAAATTGAGTACTTGTGATGGCTCCTAAGGGTGGCTCCGAAAGAAAATCTCCAAAAACCTAAAATTAAAAAAATTTAAAAAAACTCAAGATCTAGAGATTTTATTTTTTAATGGAACTTTTGAGCTGCAATATATAACTTTAAAACATATTTAAAAGTGAAAAATTGTTCATACTTGTGATGGTGAACTTGGCATATCTCCCAAGGAAGAAGAAGATACCGCCATTCCAAAAAAATCGGATGGAATCCGAATCTGTTAACATTTAATTATATATGCATGTACATGTGTGCACAATTATTTATTTTAAAAATATGTCATCATGTTTTGATATATATAATAATAGATAAAAAAATAATTGTACATCATCATGTTCACTTAAAAAATACTAACATGTGCCAACATATCATCATGATGGTGAGAGCCATCTTGATTGTGTGATTGATGGTGAGACCCATCTTGATTGTGTGAACCGGAGGCTCCGACCGTGATATTAACATCATCTTCGTTCATCAAGTGTGAGAATTTAAAATGGTGTTAACATATAATGATAAATTTTTGTTAGATTAATGTATAAAAATAAATGTATGTATACATGTATTTATTACAAATTGTGCATGTGTTAAAATAATCACCCTAACCATTAACACATACTGATCCCGTGTCGTCTTGCTCATGAATAATTAAGTCTTGCCAACCATTGTGACAATTATTTGCATATGTTCTGAGATATTCAACACTCATGTTGTATATCTCTTCATCTGTAAGATATATAAAATTAGCACGTGCATTCTCATGTGCTCTTTGTCGATTCAGACAAACATCAACTCCACCTAGTCCACTCTGAACATTTTCAATGATGGCATCCCTAGCTTCTTGACTAAGTTGAGAAGTGGCATCCATCTTTGATCGCAAAGTTTCGACACGAAGAGGTCGACTGACCAATGGAAGCTCAGGGCGAGGCAATTCAACATCATGCTTAGCGCCCCTACGGTCACACAATCGACCTTTCTCAAGACCAAAAAATTCAGAGGGAAGGTCATAATAATTGGGTTTCATTCCCAAAAAAATTCTTCATAAAATAATTTTGAAAAATAAAGCAGAATCTCATCGTTCCATGGGATTCTTCCATAGGTAGCAAGGTGTCTATCCTACAAATGGCCAGCTATATTAGGGTGCTTGAAATATTACACCTTTAGCATATTTCTTTTCAGCCCTTCTATGAAATTAAGCATAGACATGGCCATTTCTATTGTAACTCTTTGTTTAACAACCTCCCATGTATCATGACACATCACTCTTTCCTTTATTTTTCTCATCACTTCTACAAAAGTATCAGTGGTTGGCCCAATATTTAGGTACACATCTACTAGTTCACTTAAAGAGTGAGTAATTATTTCCAAGCTTTCTCTACTCTCAGCAGGGAGTTTCAAAGACACAAGATATCTCTTCAATTTTGAATGAATATTTTGACACCTTTGTAAGGTGCATTGCTGCATGTTTGATTCCCAAGGTATATTGGAAATGTTAGATGGATAAGTCGTGGTTGGTGTACAACCTTCTTCTTGAATAACACGTTCTGTTCTACGTCTTTTTTGAGCAACATTTTCACCCTATGCATCAATATATAAAATTTTGTATATTAAAAAAACATGTAAACAAATTTGTACAAATTGAATTAAAATAATATTCAGATTGATGGCTACCTTGATATGGTTGGTTAGCATCTTTCCCACCTTGAGACTGTTGAGAACCAGAACGACCATCGATTGGTTGAGAACCAACATGACCATCTGAAGATTGGCCTCTGGGGGAGTTCATATCACCACCCTCACGTGCTTGGCCACCACCTATCGATGGCCCTCCAAGGGAATGTGTACCACACCAACCTCACGAGACAAGAGGGAAGCTTCATAAAAAAATATGAAATTATAATCAATTCAAAAATACATTCATACATATAAATATATGTACACATTCATTGATTAAATTGCTTGAACCATACCACGATTGCGTGAAGCATGGCCATACTCCATTGATGGAGTAGACACCCTTGTCTTCCTAACTCCTAAAAAAAAAAAAAACTTATTAAAAACTAATTTTAACTCACAAAATTGATAAAAAATAAATTCCATATGTAAACACATGTATGTATGGAGATAATATTATATTTAAATACCATGAACATCCCTGGATCCATGATCTCCCTCTCTCGTAGAGGCATGGGATTCTATTGATCTTCACCTTTCATCCTCCATGATATATATGGATATATCTACAACAGACATTTACAATTATTTTTAAATTACTATTTAAATTAAATTCAAAAGATTTCAAAAATTAATGTAATTTAGTGTACAATTTTTTTGTAAAACACAACTTCCAAAGCACCAATTCATGTGTGAAACACAATTTAAACAAAAATTTGTTGAATTCCTCACATTTTAATTTTATAAAAATGTGAAATTCATCAAGTTGCACTTTACATGGTGGGAGCACACTTGGTATATAATTGAAAATAACGCATGGTCATTAAAAATGACGCATTTATAAGTAAAAAACACACACATATCAAAGATATGTTACAATGTCCATCAATAAATTTTGAAGGATAGCGTCTCAACACTAATTCATCTTTGAGAGATGAATCTTGAATTTTTGAAGGAGAGTATCTCAACAATAATTCATCTTTGAGAGATGAATCTTGAATTGGCATTACCCTGTATAATACTAATTCATTTATTAATTCATCTTTGATAAATGAATCTTGAATTGGAATTTCCCCACACAATAGACCACCAAACATCTTATTAACATTTTCACAATGTCTTATACTAAAAAATTGAAATTGGCTAACAATATTGTTTTCCTTTCTATGCAGTTTTTTTAGCCTCTCCTTCTTAACTTGGTACACGCCTTTCATCTGGTTGCACACAAGTTCAGAATTGGTGAAAACTACTATTCCATTTGATCCATAATCCCTAGTTTTTCCCAAATCTTCTATCAATGCAATATAATATGCCTTGTTGTTTGTTGTTCTTCCCGGTATATTCATTTTCCTTTGGAGGACCTTGTTAGTCGCAATATTGCAAAGCACATATGTAATCACTGCTTTCCCTGGGTTGGGATAGAAAGAAATATCTATGCATAATGTCCATTTTTCAACCATATTTAGTGGGTATTTTTATCCCTGAAAAAAACAAATTCAATAAAATATATTAAATTAACATTTATTGCAAATGCATGTGAGAAATGACATGTGCATGGTTTGCCTTAAAGTTTTCCTTAAATTTTATGGGAGAAATCACATCTAGAAATGACATGCCTTAAAGTTTTCCTTGCATAGAGTTTAAGGGAGAAATGGCATGTACATGGTTTTCCTTACAGTTTATGGGAGAAATGACATAGAAATGAGAAAGAAATGACATGCCTTAAATTTTTCATTAAATTTTATGGGAGAAATGACATGTATGCACATGGTTTGCCTTAAATTTTTCCTTAAAGTTTATTGGAGAAATGACATAGAGATGACATGTACATGGTTCCAAAAACACTATAAAATGCCTTAAAGTTTATTAGAGAAATGATATGTACAAGGTTATCCTTAAAGTTTTTTTTGAAATGACATGTACATGGTTATCCTTAAAGTTGGCTTTTATTTTATGGGAGAAATGGGAGAAATGACATGTATGTACATGTTTATCCTTAAAGTTTGCCTTAAATGTTATGGGAGAAATGACATATAAATGACATGTACATGGTTATCCTTAAATTTTTCCTTGATTTTATGGGAGAAATGACATGTATGTACATGGTTATCCTTAAATTTTGCCTTAAAGTTTATGGGAGAAATGACATAGAAATGACATGTACATGGTTTGCCTTAAAGTTTTCCTTATATTTTATGGGAGAAATGACATAGAAATGATAGAGAAATGACATAGAAATGACATGCCTTAAAGTTTGCATTAAATTTTATGGTAGAAATGACATGTATGCACATGGTTTGCCTTAAAGTTTATTGGAGAAATGACATGTACATGGTTATCCTTAAAGTTTTCCTTGAAATGACATATACATGGTTATCCTTAAAGTTGGCCTTGATTTTATGGGAGAAATGGGAGAAATGACATGTATGTACATGGTTATCCTTAAAGTTGCCTTAAAGTTTATGGGAGAAATGACATAGAAATGACATGTACATAGTTATCCTTAAAGTTTGCCTTGAGTTTATGGGAGAAATGGGAGAAATGACATGTATGTACATGGTTATCCTTAAATTTTGCCAATTTTATGGGAGAAATGACACATGAACATGGTTTAAATTTTATTGGAGAAATGACATAGAAATGGCATGTACATGGTTCCAAAAACACTAGCAAATGCCTTAAAGTTTATTGGAGAAATTACATGTACATGGTTATCCCTAAAGTTTTCCTTGAAATGAAATGTACATGGTTATCCTTAAATTTGGCCTTGAGTTTATGGGAGAAATGGGAGAAATGACATGTATGTACATGGTTATAATTAAATTTTGACTTAAATTTTATGGGAGAAATGACATGTATGTACATGGTTATTCTTAAATTTTTCCAAGTTTATGGGAAAAATGACATGTATGGGAGAAATGACACATGTACATGGTTTGCCTTAAATTTTATGGGAGAAATGACATATAAATGACATGTACATGGTTCCAAAAACATTAGCAAATGCTATGGGAGAAATGGGAGAAATGACATGTATGTACATGGTTATCCTTAAAGTTTTCCAAGTTTATGGGAGAAATAATATGTACATGGGAGAAATGACACATGTACATGGTTTTCCTTAAATTTTATGGGAGAAATGACATAGATATGACATGTACATGGTTCCAAAAACACTAGAGAAAATGCCTTAAAATTTATTGGAGAAATGAAATGTACATGGTTATCCTTAAAGTTTGCCTTGAAATGACATGTACATGGTTATCCTTAAAGTTGGCCTTGAGTTTATGGGAGAAATTGGAGAAATGACATGTATGTACATGGTTATCCTTAAATTTTTCCTTAGAGTTAAAGGGGGAATTGACATAGAAATGACATGTACATGGTTACCCTTAAAGTTTTCCTTGAGTTTGTGAGAGAAATGGGAGAAATGACATGTATGTACATGGTTATCCTTAAAGTTTTCATTAAATTTTATGGAGAAATAACATAGAAATGACATGTACATAGTATGCCTTAAAGTTTGAAAATTTATTTTATGCACTCTCTAAAACAACAAGTGGTAGTGGTTGATGAAGTTATGTCAAAAGTCACACTTTGACGAGTTTAACTAGTGGTAGTGGTTTTGAGATTCAACAAGAAGATCGTAGTGAAAATTAAGCACCTACACTAGGATGGAGCCTCAGGCTATTTTTAGGTGTATGTCTATTTATAGATGTATGTGCATAATCTATTTATAGAATGCATATCTATTTATAGATGCATGTCTACTATTATTATCCCTTAATATTAGTTGGATAATAAACTATAATTTATTCTCAATGAGCACTTGGAAATAGTTAACTAAAGTGGAAAATAAGTTAGCTAAAGGAATTTCGAGTTAAGTGGTTGGTTGGTGGGACATGCAAGTTGACTTAGTTGTAACTGAGTGATTCAAAGTTGTATAAAAGTTGGAAGTGTAGTTGTGCTAGTTGTAACTGAAGATACACTAGTGACAGATCAAGTGAATTAATTATTAATTAATTCACAATCAGTGGTCTCACATGCAATTGAAGATTTACTATTATTAACTACATGCATGTCAGATCCAGTGGAGACCTAGTTGAGTTCTAGATGAAAGGTAAGTAAACTATCAGTTGTGACATTATTCGGTTGCACACATGATGTTCCCATGAGGATTACACAGTCAAGGTAAGAAATATTGCGTTCATTCAAGGATTTTCTATCAGTAGGGATTGCGCAATGGAGGTAGGCTGTCTGGAGACAGTAAATTGGCTAAGGAACCTACCGATTTTTGTATGACAGTGTGAGACAATTAGCTCATGTACCGAGGGCTCTTGGATTGGAGCTTCATATGTAATTGTTTCATGATTCATGATATAATATACAATAGAAGATAGTGGTTTTTTTAGCTGTAATTTTTCCCTGGGAAATTATCTGTGTTGTGTGTGATTGATCTTTCTTCATGATATTGTAATTGGCGATTATGTTTTTAATTCCGCAAAGATTTGTAGAAGAAAATTTTTATTTAATAGTAGCACATTGTTAGATCAAGAGAATCCGTGACATACATGTACTATGTATAATTTCTACATGGTATTGGAGCATAGGAAATTGTAGGAGTGAAGCATGAGATGAGTTTGTTTGTGGAAAGAATTCGAATTTGCAGAAAGAATTTCTTGGTGCCACAGCTGATTCAAGATCGAAATGGCTTTCAATGGCTTGAGGTTAGAGTATGCGCTCGCGGGTAGCTCGAACTAAATTACTTGGAAGGACAGGATGGAGGCAGTACTTGAGGACAATGGATTGAAGGAATTCATTGACAATGATGTTCCTAAGCTTGCTTCCTCAAATGCTGCCATCTTGATGCATGGAAAAATAAAGTGGAAAAGGCGAGGAGGATCATATTGGAGGGAGTACGAGACCACATTTTCTGAAGCCTCCATGGGAAAGCCACACCATATGATGTGTGGAAGGCTTTGATGGATCTATTCCAAAGCAACAACGACCATATGAAATTGGCACTCAAAGATAAACTCATAAATATCAACATGGAAATGGGCAACACCATTCCAAAGTATCTCAAGAAGTTTGTCCAATGTTTGGGATGAACTGGGGAGTGTGGCAATAACTGTTGCTGATGATGATTTGGTGAGCTTGAATCTCTTGGGACTTCCTAAGAGTTAGCATAGTTATGAAGGCTCTGTCAATGGACAAGACAAATTTCTGGATTGGGAATGACTGTGGTCGGATCTGGTGCAGGAGGAGTTCATTCGGAACACCAGAGGTGGCTCTTCGTCAAAGCATGATAATGAAGAGGATTGTGCTTTGGCTGCCAAGGGGAATAAGGAGAAGGGGAATAAATTCCATTCTAAATCCGAGTCTAAAGGCAAGAAGCTGGATATGTCCAAGGTGAAGTGTTTTCACTGTCACGAACATGGGCATCCTGCTACTAAATTTCCACAAAAGAAGAAGAACAAGAAGGTTCTTAGAGCAGCAGTTGGTGAGGCCCTTGCCTTGCAATTTGAGTTTGAATTCTCCCTTATTGAATGCATGGTTTCAAGTGCATTTGGATCTATGTGGTATTTGGATAGTGGCGCTTCCTTTCACATGATGGGAGATAAGGAACTTTTGAGTGACTTGGAGGACAAATATCTCCAGATACATATAGAGATGGGTGACGACAGACGGTACAGTGCTACCAGGATTGGTACCATTACCTTTCAGAGGGAATCAGGTAAACCATTTCAATTAAAATATATTATGCATGTTCCATGTCTGAAGAAAAATCTGGTCTCAGTCGCAATGTTGGAGGGCAGAGGCTATGACGTTGTTTTTAGTGATGGAAAAGCTTTCCTACAACATAAAACAATGGGTCAAGCCAAGACGATAGGAATTCAAGTTAGGAATCTCTACAAGTTGGAGGTAGATGGATGTGCTTCCATGATGGGAAAGGCAGAAAAAGTGGTGAGTCAGGATGAGGGTGAATTATGGCATAGGTGATTGGGCCATCTTCATCATGGAGCCTCGAAAGTCATGCAGCAAATATCTACTAGACTTCCAATGGGAACACTAGCTCGGTTAGATCAGTGCAAGGGTTTCACCATGGGGAAGTATGTAAAGTCCAACTTTCATGAGAAGGAGAACCATGCTTCGGGGATCCTTGAGAGAGTTCACACAGACATGTTTGGACCGTTCTTGGTTGCTTCAACATCAAAACATAAGTACTATGTAATATTTGTTGATGAATTTTATCGTAAATGTTGGATCTTCTTCATGCAGAAGAAGGATCAAGAATTCTAATAGTTCTGTGAGTTTAAGGCATTGGTGGAGAAATATTCAGGGAAGCAAGTGAAGGCTCTTAGGATCAACAATGGTGGAGAATACATCTCTAATGAATTCAATAACTTTTGCAACAAAGAAGGAATTTGAAGAGAAATCATAGCGCCTCATAACCCACAACAAAATGGGGTCGCGAAGAGGAAGAACATAATGATTGTGGGTGTAGCACGAGTGATGTTGCGTGATCCAGACCTACCAATGCATTTATGGTCGGAAGCATGCAAAACTACGCTTTATGTGAAAAATCATTTTCCTCGTAGAGTACTTAGCATGAGTACACCTGAAGAATATTTCACTGGTAAGAAACTGGATGTTTCACACTTTTATATTTTTGGCTCATCTATTTATTTGCATGTGACCAAGGACGTCAGGAATAAGCTGGAGCCGACTACTGAAGTTGGGATTTTTGTGGGGTACATTGAAACACCCCATAATTATCATGTGTATTTTCCAAACAAAAGAATGATTGTTGTGTGACAGGATATAAAATTTGATGAGGGGAAAGCCATGCGGTTGTCGCTTGAGAGGAAGTTGGACTTGCATGTGGAGGAGGAACTGTTGGTTCCCAAATATGAGTCTCTAGATGTGGATCAGCCATAGGAGGAGGTTCATGGAGTGGAGGAATCCACTCACGCTGAGCCATCCATCAGAAATGACAGAATGCGTACCACATAAGTTGATAGGCCGAGACTTGATGCTGCACAGAATGTAGGAGCCCTAACTTCACATCTCAGACAAAGATAATCTCCTAACCAATTTAATGTATACATGGCTCTCATGAGCAAATGTATTGTTACTGAACCATATTCCTTTTAGGAAGAAATGCAGGAGCACACATGGGTAGATGCAATGGTGGAGGAGTATGAATCCATTTTCAAAAACAATGCTTGGGAGTTTGTTCCAAGGTCAGTTGATAAATTAGTGGTAGGTTCGAGATGGACCTAAAAGGTAAAACAAGCTGCTAATGAGAGTGTGGAGAAATACCATATTTGTCTCCTGGACCTTCTCATAGATCAAGGGGATAGATTATGAAGAGAACTTTTCACCTGTCACAAGGTATTCATCCATAAGATATATCCTCGCTCTCTCAGCATAGATGGATGGCACATTCATCATATGGATGTAAAAACTATGTTTCTCAATGGGATCATTGAGGAAGAGGTGTACATAGAGCAGCCTGAAGGTTTCTAGATCTTCAACAGTGAGTCGCATGTATGCCGACTCAAAAGAGCATTGTATGGGCTGAAGCAAGCACCCTGTGCTTGGTACACTCGGATAGACAACTATTTCACCAGATTAGGCCTCACCAAAAGTGAAGCAGATGCAAACCTATACCAAATTGTGGTGGAGGGTAAGTTTTTAATCATTTTTATTTATGTTGATGATTTAATATTGACTGGTGGTGAGCAACTGATACACTCATGCAAGAAGGATCTCGCAAGGGAGTTCGAAATGAAGGATATGGGCCTCCTTCATTATTTCCTTGGATTGGAAATATGGCAGCGATATGGTGAACCTTTTGTGTCTCAAGGCAAGTATGCAAGGGATATACTGGGTAAGTTTCACATGGAGGGCTGCAAACCCATGGATACTCCTCTTCCAGGAAACTGGAGAAAAGATGATGCTACTTCTGGAGAGGTAGTGGATGTTATTGTCTATCGACAGTTAGTGGGTTCCCTAATGTATCTAGTAACACAAGACCATACATTTTCTATATGGTTAACCAGCTGAGTCAAGCTATGGTTAATCCTACCAAGCTATTTTGGAAGGTGGGGAAGAATGTCCTAAGATACCTTAGGGGCACATCAGAGTATGGTTTATGGTACAAATAGATGGATGGAGTGAAGTTGCATGGCTTCACAGATGCATATTGGGAGGGCAGTCCATTAGATAGAAAGAGAAAATCAGGGGGGATCTTTAGTATCGGGTCTATAACTGTTTCTTGGTACAATAGGAAGTAGAGATCCATGGCACTTAGTTCAGCGGAAGTGGAATACATGGCAGCGAGTCAAGCTGCATGTGAGGCTATCTGGATGAGAAAGATCTTGGTTGGTTTTTTTGGTTCTCATATGGATCCGATAATGATTCATTGTGATAATCAGAGTTGCATTAAACTCTCAATTAATACTATGTTTCATGATAAATCTAAGCATATAGATATTCAGTATCATCATCTCAGATATTGTGTGCAAAAAAGAATCATGCTGCTTCAATACATTGCCACGGAATATCAGGATGCAGATATTCTGATGAAGGTGCTCACTAGTAGCAAATTCGAATACCATAGAGACAGGATCACGGTGAAGGATAATCCCTTTCTTGTTAAAAGGGAGTGTTGAGATTCAACAAAAATATCCTAGTGAAAATTAAGCATCTACACTAGGATGGAGCCTCGGGCTATTTTTAGGTGTATGTATATTTATAGATGTATGTGCATAATATATTTATAGAATGCATGTCTATTTATAGATGCATGTCTACTATTATTATCCCTTAATATTATTTGGGCAATAAACTATAATCTATTATCAATGAGCACTTGGAAATAGTTAACTGAAGTGGAAAATTAGTTAGCTAAAGGAATTTCAAGTTAAGTGGTTCGTTGGTGGGACATGCAAGTTGACTTCGTTGTAACTCAGTGATTCGAAGTTGTAATAGAGTTGAGTGCACTTGTGCAAGTTGTAAAGTAGTTTAACTCAATTAAGTGAGTTAAAATCATTTGTGTTATTTGTAACTAAATATACACTAGTGAGAGATCAAGCGAATTATTTAATAATTAATTCGCAATCAATGGTATCACATGCAACTAAATATTTACTATTATTAACTGCATGCATGTCAGATCCAGTGGAGACCCAGTTGATTTCTAGATGAAAGGGAAGTAAACTATCAGTTGTGACATTATCCTATTGCACACATGCAACCAAACACACATTGCATGTGCCCATGAGGATTGCGAAGTTAAGGAAGGCAAGATTACATTCATTCAAAGATTTTCTATCAGTAGGGATTGTGCAGTGGAGGCAGGTTGTCTAGATATAGTAAATTGGCTAAGGAACTTACCAATTTTTGTATGACAGTGTCAGACAATTAGCTCATGTATTGAGGGCTCTTGGATTGGAGCTGTGTATTTAATTTTTTCATTATCCATGATATAATATACAATAGAAGATAGTGGCATTTTTAGCTGTAAGCTTTCCCCGAGAAATTATCTGTTTTGTGTGCCATTGATATTTCTTCATGATATTGTAATTGGCGATTGTGTTTTTAATTTCGAAAATATTTGTAGAAGTGATTTTGTATTTAATAGTAGCACATTGTTAGATCAGGAGAATCTAAGACATACATGTATTTTTTATAATTTCAACATGGTATCGGAGCATAGGAAATTGAAGAAGTGAAGCAGGAGCTGAGTTTTTTGGTGGAAATAATTCAAATTTGCAGAAAGGCTTTCTTGGTGCTACAACTAATTCAAGATTGAAATGGCTTTCAATTTCTTGAGGTTAGAGTATGCACTCGAGGGTAGCTCAAACTACATTACTTGGAAGGATAGTATGGAGGTAGTACTCGAAGACAATGGCTTAAAGGAATTCATTGACAATGATGTTCTTAAGCCTACTTCCTCAGATGTTTCCAAACTTGATGCATGGAAAAAGAAAGTGGAAAAGGCGAGGAGGATCATGTTGGAGGGAGTACGAGACCACATTATCTCAAACCTCCATGGGAAATTCACACCATATGCTATGTGAAAGGCTTTGAAAGCTCTATTCTAAAGCAGCAGTGACCATATGAAATTGGCACTCAAAGATAAACTCAGAAAGATAAAAATGGAAAAGGGCGACACCATTCCAAAGTATCTCATGAATTTTTTCCAATGCCAGGATGAACTGGGGATTGTGGGAATAATTTTTGTTGATGATGATTTGGTGAGCTTCACTCTCTTGGGACTTCCTAAGAGTTGGAATAGTTATGAAGACTCTGTCAACAGACGGGAAAAAATATTGGATTGGGAATGACTGTGGTCAGATCTGGTGCAGGAGGAGTTCAGGCGGAATACTAGAGATGTCTCTTCATCAAAGCATGATGATGAATATGATTGTGCTTTGGCTACCAAGGAAAAGAAGGGGAAGGGGAAGAAATTCAATTCTAAATGATTCTAAAGGCAAGAAGCTGGATATGTCCAAGGTGAAGTTTTTTCACTGTCATGAACATGGGCATCTTGCTACTAAATGTCCACAAAAGAAGAAGAACAAGAAGGTTGTTGGAGTTTCAGCTGGTGGGGCCCTTGCCTCGAAATTTGAGTTTGATTTCTACTTGATTTCATGCATGGTTTCAAGTGCATTGGGATCGGTGTGGTATTTGAATAGTAGCGCTTCCTTTCACATGACAGGAGATAAGGAACTTTTCAGTGACTTGGAGGGGAAATATCTCTAGATGCATATAGAGATGGGTGATGACAGATGATACAATTCTACCGGGATTGGTACCATTACCTTTCAGAGGGAGTTAGGTAAACCATTTCAGTTAAAATATGTTATGCATGTTCCATGTCTGAAGAAAAATTTGGTCTCAGTCACAATGTTGGAGGACAGAAGCTATGATGTTGTTTTTAGTGATGGAAAAGCCTTCCTGCGACATAAAAAAATGGGTCAAGCCAAGAGGATAGGGATTTGAGTTAATAATATCTACAAGATATTGGTATATGGTTGCGTCGCTATGATGGGCAAGGCATAAAAAGTGGTGAGCTGGGGTGAGGGCGAATTATGGCACAGGCGATTGGGCCATCTTCATCATGGAGCCTTGAAAGTCATGCAAAAAATATCTACTGGAATTCTAATGGGAACACTTTCTCAGTTAGATCAGTGCAAGGGTTGCACCATGGGGAAGTATGTAAATTCCACCTTTCAGGAGAAGGAGAACCATGTTTCGGGGATCCTTGATAGAGTTCACACAGATGTGTGTGGACCATTCTCGGTTGCTTCAACAACAAAACATGAGTACTATGTAATATTTTTTGATGATGTTTCTCGTAAATTTTGGATATTATTCATGGAAAAGAAGGATCAAACATTCTCAAAGTCCTGTGATTTTAAGGCATTGGTGGAGAAAGAGTCGGGGAAGCAAGTGAAGGCTCTTAGGAGCGATAATGGTGGAGAATGCATCTCTAACTAATTCAAGGACTTATACAACAAAGAAGGAATTCGAAGAGAACTCATAGCGCCCCATAACCCACAGCAAAATGGGGTCGCGGAGAGGAAGAACAGAATGATCATGGGTGCAGCATGAGCGATGTTGCATGATCAGGGCCTACCAATGCATTTGTGGGCGGAAGCATGCAACACTGCAGTTTATGTGCAAAATCGTTGCCCTCATAGAGTACTTGGCATGAGTACACTTGAAGAAGCTTTCAATATTAAGAAACTGGATGTTTCACACTGTAAGATTTTTGGCTCATCTGTTTATTTGCATGTGACCAAGCACACTAGGAAGAAGCTGGAGTCGAATGCTAAAGTTGGGATTTTTGTGGGGTACACTGAAACACCCCATAATTATCATGTGTATTTTCCAAATAGCAGAATGAATGTTGTGCAACGGGACATAAAATTTGATGAGGGGAAATCCATGCGGTTGTCACTTGAGAGGGAGTTCGACTTGCATGCAGAGGAGGAACTGCTGGTTCCCAAAGATGAGACTCTAGATGTGGGTCAGCCACAGGAGGAGGTTCATGGAGTGGAGGAAGCCACTCACACAGAGCCATCCATCAGAAATGATAGAAGGCATACCACGGAAGCTAATAGGGTAAGACTTGATGCTGCATAAAATGTAGGAGCCCCTACTTCACAATGCAGACAAAGACAATCTCCTAACCAATTTATTGGATACATGTCTCTCATGAGAAAATGCATTGTGACTTGAACCATGTTCCTTTCAGGAAGCAGTGCAGGAGCCCACATGGGTAGATGCAATGGTGGAGGAGTATGACTCCATTTTCAAAAACAGTGCTTAGGAAATTGTTCCAAGGCTGGTTGATAAATAAGTGGTAGGTTCAAGATGGATCTACAAGGTAAATCAAGCTGCTGATGGGAGTGTGGAGAAATACAAGGCAAAATTTGTGGACTTGGGCTTCTCACAAATCGAGGGGATAGATTATGAAGAGACCTTTTGCACCTGTCACAAGGTATTCTTCCATAAGATCCATCCTCGCTCTCTCAATGAAGATGGGTTGGTGCATTCATCAGATGGATGTAAAAACTATGTTTCTTAACGGGATCATTGAGGAAGAGGTGTACAAAGAGCAGCCTGAATGTTTCGAGATCTTCAACAGTGAATCGCATGTGTGCTGACTCAAAAGAGTGTTGTATGAGCTGAAGCAAGCACCGTGTGCTTTGTACACTTAGATAGACAGTTATTTCTCCGAATTGGGCTTCACCAAAAGTGAAGCAGATGAAAACCTATACCAAGTTGTGGTGGAGGGTAAGATTTTAATCATTTTTCTTTATGTTGATGATTTAATATTGACTGGTGATGAGTAGCTAATACACTCATGAATGAAGGATCTTACAAGGGATTTCTAAATGAAGGATATGGGCCTCCTTCATTATTTCCTTGGATTGGAAATATGGTAGCGAGATGGTGAACTTTTTGTGTCTCAAGGAAAGTATGCAAGGGAGATACTAGGTAAGTTTTACATGGTGGGCAAAAAAAACAATGGATACTCCTCTTCCAGGAAACTGGAGAAAAGAGGATGCTACTTCTGGAGAGGTAGTGGATGCTATTGTCTATCGATAGTTAGTGGGTTCGCTAATGTGTCTAGTGAACAGGAGACCAGAAATTTTGCTATGCAGTTAACTAGTTGAGTCAAGCTATGGTTAAGCCTACCAAACTCTTTTGGAAGGCAGGGAAGCATGTTGAGATACTTGAGGGGCACATCAGAGTATGGTTTATGGTACAGACAAATGGATGGAGTGAAGTTGCATGGTTTCATGGATGCATATTTTTCAGGCAGTCTATCGGATAGAAAGAGAACATCAGGGGGGGATCTTTAGTATCGAGTCTATAGTTGTTTCTTGGTACAGTAGGAAGCAGAGATTCGTGGAACTCAGTTCAGCGGAATTAGAATACATGGAAGCGAGTCAAGCTGCATGTGAGGCTACCTGGTTTAGAAAGATCTTGGTTGGTTTGTTTGGTTCTCATATGGATCTGACAGTGATTAATTGTGATAATCGGAGTTGCATTAAACTCTCGATTAATCATATGTTTCATGATAGATCTAAGCATATAGATATCCGGTGTCAGCATCTCAGACATTGTGTGCAAAGGAGAATCAGGTTGCATTAGTACATTCCAACGAAAGATTAGGATGCAGATATTTTGACGAAGGCACTCACCAGGAGAAAATTTGAATACCATAGAGACAGGATCAGGGTGAATGATAATCCCTTCCTTGTTGAGAGGGAGTGTTGAGATTAAACAAGAAGATCCTAGTGAAAATTAACCACCTACACTAGGATGGAGCCTCAAGGTATTTTTAGGTGTATGTTTATTTATAGATGTATGTGCATAATATTTTTATATAATGCATGTCTATTTATAGATGCATGCCTACTATTATTATCCCTTAATATTAGTTGGACAATAAAATATAATATATTCTCAATGAGCACTTGGAAATAGTTAACTAAAGTGGAAAATAAGTTAGCTAAAGGAATTTATACTTAATTGGTTGGTTGGTGGGACATGCAGGTTGACTTAGTTGTAAATAAGTGATTCGAAGTAGTAACAGAGTTGGAAGTGCAGTTGTGCAAGTTGTAAAGTAGTTTAACTCAGTTAAGTGATTTAAACTCAGTTGTGCTAGTTGTAACTGAAGATACAATAGTGTGAGATCAATTGCGTTAATTATTAATTAATTCACAATCAGTGGTCTCACATGAAAATGAAGATTTACTATTATTAACTGCATGCATGTCAGATCCAGTCGAGACCCAGTTGAGTTCTAGGTGAAAGGGAAGTAAACTGTCAGTTGTGACATTATCCTGTTGCACACATGCAACCACAAATGCATTGGATGTGCCCATGAGGATTGCACAGTCAAGGCAGGAAAGATTTCTTTCATTTATGGATTTTCTATCAGCAGGGATTACGCACTGGAGGCAGGCCTTCTGGAGACAGTAAATTGGCTAAGTAACTTGCAAATTTTTGTATGACAGTGTGAGACAATTAGCTCATGTACTGAGGGATCTTGGATTGGAGCTTTTTATGTAATTGTTTCATGATCCATGATATAATATACAATAGAATATAGTGGTGTTTTTAGCTGAAAGCTTTCCTCGGGAAATTATCTGTGTTGTGTGTGGCTGATATTTCTTCATGATATTGTAATTGGCGATTGTGTTTTTAATTCTGAAAATATTTGTATAAGAGATTATTTATTTAAAAGGAGCACACTTTTAGATCAAGAGAATCTAGGACATAGATGTATTTTGTATAATTTCTACATGGTATTGGAGCACCGGAAATTGAAGAAATGAAGCAGGAGCTGAGTTTGTTGGTGGAAAGAATTCAAATTTGCAGAGAGAATTTCTTGGTGCTAAAGCTAATTCAAGATCGAAATGGATTTCAATGGCTTGAGGTTAGAGTATGCACTCAAGGTCAACTCAAACTACATTAATTGGAAGGACAAGATGGAGCTATTACTCAAAGACAATGGCTTGAAGGAATTCATTGATAATGATATTCCTAACCCTCCTTTGTCAGATTCTGAAAATCTTGATGCATGGAAAAATAAAGTAGAAAAGGCAAGGAGGATCCTATTTGAGGGAGTAAGAGACCACATTGTCTCAAGCCTCCATGGGAAAGCCACACCATATGCTATGTGGAAGGCTTTGACAGATCTATTCCAAAGCAACAGCGACCATAGGAAATTGGCGCTCAAATATAAACTCAGAAAGATCAAGATGGAAAAGGGCGACACCATTCCAAAGTATCTCGCAAAGTTTTTCCAATGTCGGGATGAACTAGGGAGTGTGGGAATAACTGTTTCTGATAATGATTTTGTGAGCTTGACTCTCTTGGGACTTCCTAAGAGTTGGCACAGTTATTAAGACTCTGTCAACGGACGGGAAAAATTTCCAGATTGGGAACAACTGTGGTCGGATTTGGTGCAGGAGGAGTTTAGGCAGAACAACAGAGATAGCTCTTCATCAAAGAATGATGATGAAGAGGATTGTGCATTGGATGCCAAGGTGAAGAAGGGGAAGGGGAAGAAATTCCGTTCTAAATCTGAGTCTAAAGGTTAGAACTTGGATATGTCTAAGGTGAAGTTTTTTCACTGTCAGGAACATGGGCATATTGCTACTAACTTTCCACAAAAGAAGAAGAAAAAGAAGGCTACTGGAGCTGCAGTTGGTGAAGCCCTTGACTCGCAATTTGAACTTGAATTATCCTTTATTGCATGCATGGTTTCAAGTGCATTTGGATCAGTGTGGTATTTGGATAGTGGCGCTTCCTTTCATATGACGGGAGATAAGGAACTTTTCAGTGACTTGGAGGAGAAATATCTCCAGATCCATATAGAGATGGGCGATGACGAACGATATAGTGCTACCAAGATTGGTACCATTACCTTTCACAGGGAGTTAGATAAACCATTTCAATTAAAATATTTTATGCATGTTGCAAGTCTGAAGAAAAATTTGGTCTCAGTTGCAATGTTGGAGGACAGAGGCTATGACGTTTTCAGTGATGCAAAATCTTTCCTGCAACATAAAAAAACGGGTCAAACCAAGAGGATAGGGATTCAAGTTAAGAATCTCTACAAGATGGAGGTATATGGTTGCGCTGCCATGATGGGAAAGGAAGAAAAAGTGGTGAGCCGAGATGAGGGTGAATTATGGCACATGCGATTAGGCCATCTTCATAATGGAGCCTTGAAAGTCATGTAGAAAATATCTACTGGACTTCCAATGGGAACACTTGCTCAGTTAGATCAGTGCAAGGTTTGCACCATGGGGAAGTATGTAAAGTCCACCTTTCATGAGAAAGAGAACCATGCTTCGGGGATCCTTGAGAGAGTTAACATAGACGTGTGTGGACTATTCTTGGTTGCTTCAACAGCAAAACATAAGTACTATGTAATCTTTGTTGATGACTTTTCTCGTAAATGCTGGATATTCTTCATGCAGAAGAAGGATCAAACATTCTCAAAGTTCTGTGAGTTTAAGGCATTGGTGGAGAAAGAGTTGGGGAAGCAAGTGAAGGCTCTTAGGAGCGATAATGGTGGAGAATACATCTATAATGAATTCAAGAACTTCTGCAAAAAATAAGGAATTCAAAGAGAAATCATAGTGCCTCATAACCCACAACAAAATGGGGTTGTGGAGAGGAAGAACAGAATGATCATGGGTGCAATACAAGTGATGTTGCAGGATCATGGCCTACCAATTCATTTATGGGCGGAAGCATGCAACACTGTGGTTTATGTGAAAAATCGTTGTCCTCATAGAGTACTTGGCATGAGTATACATGAAGAAGCTTTCACTGGTAAGAAACCAGATGTTTCACAATTTAAGATTTTTGGCTCATCTGTTTATGTGCATGTGACCAAGGATGCCAGGAAGAAGCTGGAGTCGTTTGCTGAAGTTGGGATTTTTTTGGGGTACACTGAAACACCCCATAATTATCATGTGTATTTTTGAAACAGAAGAATGATTATTGTGCAACGAGATATAAAATTTGATGAGGGGAAATCCATGCAGTTGTCGCTTGAGAGGGAGCTAGAATTGCATGCAAAGGAGGAACTGCTGGTTCCCAAAGATGAGTCTCTAGATGTGGATCAGCCACAAGAGGAGGTTCATGGAGTGGAGGAAGCCACTCATGTAGAGCCATCCATTAGAAATGACAGAAGGCATACCACGGAAGCTGATAGGCTGAGACTTGATGCTGCACAGAATGTAGGAGCCCCTACTTCATAGCATAGACAAAGATAGTCTCCTGACTGATTTACTGGATACATGTCTCTCATGAGAAAATATATTGTGACTCGGCATATTCCTTTCAGGAAGCAGTGCAGGAGCCTACATGGGTAGATGCAATGGTGGAGGAGTATGGCAACATTTTCAAAAACAGTGCTTGGGAAATTATTCCAAGGACGGTTGATAAATGTTGTGAAACCAGCTCCAAAAAGAGAAGAAAAGAGATATCAATGCCTTATAAATAAGCCACTTCGAGGGGGAAATCTCCAATACATTACATGAATGAACAATTCTTGGATGATTCAAATTACAAAACCTCCTTTCTATATATAGGAGTCCATGGGGCCACAATGTAATCCTAGCCGACCTAACAAAAATAATTTAAGGGCACAATAATAACAATATGAGGGTTACAAGTGTACAATAATAACAATAAGGGGGTTACACTAACAACAATAAGGGACTATAATAGTAATATAGGGACCAAACATGCCCCTCTCCTTCAAAAAAGTGTTGTCCTCAATGGTTGAGTAGCTCTGGGTGCTTCTGTATAAAATTCTCATCCTCCCATGTAGAATCTTCAGTGGGTAAGTTCTTCCACTTGATGAGATACTCTGAAATTGATCAATTCTGTAGCTGTCGAGTTCTTGTTTTCGTGACCTCTTAAAGTTCCAATATGATTTTTCCTTCCTCATCAAGTTCTGGCAATATTGTTTGAACTGGAATATTTTCACCTATAACCTTCTTTAAGCATGAAACATGGAAAATTAGATGCACTCATGAAGAAGCAGGAAGCTCCAATTTGTATGCCATAGTACCAATATTTTGCAACACCTTTTAAGGACCACAGTGCTTTGGTGGTAATTTATTATCCTTCTTAGCTTTCTTGATGGACATTTGTTTGTATGGTTGTAGCCGTAAAAATACCCAGTCTCCTACTTCAAAACTTCTCTCGTTGCGATGTTGATCTGCCTATTGTTTCATTTGATTTTGTGCCAAATTCAGTTTGTCCTTTAAGAGTTGGAGAACTTCTTGTTGATGCTCGATGTGATCTTCCACTGCTTGAACCTTTGAATTTTCTATTAAAGATGATGTGATGGATGGTGGATGATATCCATACAGTGCCATAAATGGGGTCATTTTTGCTGCAGTATGGAAGGAAGTGTTATACCACCATTCAACTAGAGGTAACCACTCGACCCATTTTGTTTGTTTATCAGATACAAAACAACGAAGATATCCTTCCAAACATTTATTTAATATCTCAGTTTGACCATCAGATTGAGGATGATAAGATGAGCTATGAGCTAATTGAGTACCCAAACAAGAAAATAACTCCGTCCAAAAATTTCCAGTAAAAATAGGATCTTTGTCGCTCACAATAACCCTTGGGTTTCCATGTAGCTTTTCAATTGTGTCCATAAATGTAGTAGCAACTGTACTTGCTTTAAATGGATGAGATAATGCACAAAAGTGTGCATACTTGGTAGGTCTATCAACTACCACCATGATGACACCCTTTCCTTTGGATGTAGGTAAACCAGTGATAAAATCCATTGAAATCTCCTCCCAACGTTGACTTGGAATGGATAAAGGTTGTAGAAGAGCCAGGGTCTTAATTGTCTCAATTTTATTCTGCTAGCAAACCAAACATTCTGCCACAAACTTTTGAATATCATATTTAAGGCCATCCCAAAAAAAATCTTTCTTCACCCTGTGGTAATTTTTAAAAAATCCTGAGTGTCCTCCTAAAGGAGAAGTGTGC
The DNA here is from genome assembly GCA_034641835.2 of Pinus albicaulis. Taxonomy (NCBI): domain Eukaryota; kingdom Viridiplantae; phylum Streptophyta; class Pinopsida; order Pinales; family Pinaceae; genus Pinus; species Pinus albicaulis. The sequence continues at coordinate 286,304,109 of CM076572.1, read as the reverse complement.
AATTCCAAAAGAATATTTTTTTTTAGTTGGGAATTCTAACAAATATATAAGCGATATTTGTACCATAAGGAATCATTTTTCCAACTAAATGTATCATATGTACTAGGATCTTGCTGCAACTTTTGAATGACTGTCCACACTTCTTCATCCTTCTTCCATTCATCTCTCTGGTTGGATAATAGAAATGGCACAAAGTAATTCTTCCACCTCTTCATTCTTTCTTGAGAGTGCATTTGCAACAACATTTAGCTTCCCTTTTTTGTATATTATTTCAAAGTCATAACCCAACATCTTTGTGACCCATTTTTGCTGCTCTTCTGAATATAGTCTTTGTTCCAAAAAGTGTTTGAGACTATAATGATCATTTTTTACCGTGAAGTGTCTTCCCATTAGGTAAGTTCTCCATTTCTTTAGTGCATGTAGTATTGCTAACATTTCCTTCTCATAAATAGGTTTCTGTAAATACTTACCTTTGATTGAATGACTTTAAAAAGCAATGGGTCTTCCTTCTTGCATTAAAACAGCACCAATTCCATTTCTTGAGGCATCACATTCCACAATAAAGGTTTTTGTGAAGTCTGGCGTAGCTAAGACTGGTGCTAGGCACATTGCCTCTTTAAGATGTTCAAAGGCCTTATTTGCTTCAGGAGTCCATGAAATTCATATTTCTTCAATAATTTTGTTAGAGGTGCTTCTATTCTCCCATAATTCTTAACAAACTTTCTATAATACCCTGTTAAACTGAGAAATCCTCGCAACTGCTTTATGGTTGTGGGGACTTTCCATTCCTTAATGGCTTTAATTTTTTTAAGGTCTACCTTAACACCCTCGTGAGATACAATATGACCCATATATTCCACCTCTTGTACTCCAAAGAAAAATTTGGATGTTTTTTCATATAATTGTTTCTCCTGCAATAGTTTGAGCACCCTTTCAACATGTTCAACATGATCCTTCCAAGACCTGCTGTAGATTAGTATATCATCAAAAAATACTAGCACAAAATTTCTAAGGAAGGGTTTGAAAATGGAATTCATCAACCCTTGAAATGTAGAAGGTGCATTTTTAAGGCCAAAAGGCATGACCAAAAATTCATAATGACCCTCATGAGTTTGAAATGTTGTTTTCGGAATATCTTCAGTCTTCATTCTAATTTGATGATATCCTGAACGAAGATCCAACTTGGTAAAACAAATTGCTCCATGTAATTCATCCAATAATTCATCAATCACAGGAATGGGAAATTTTTCATTAATGGTGAGCTTATTGAGCTCCCTATAATCCAGACACATTCGCCATGATCCATCCTTCTTGTGTACCAATACTACAGGAACAGAGAAAGAACATTGACTAGGTTGAATTATACCTGCCTCTAACATTTCTGTAATCATACGTTCAATTTCTCTCTTTTGGAAGTAAGGATATCTATAAGGCCCGATGTTTGGAGGAACACTTCCCGGAATCAAATGAATAGCATGATCATGATCACGAATAGGTGGGAGTCCTTTGGGATTTTCAAACACCTTGGAATGATTGTCCAAGACTTGTTGGAGATCTGCAGAAATAGATGATTTTGATGTTGGAACTTCTAGTGAGCATAATTGTGCAATTACGCCTCGCTGTTATTTCTTTAGAAGCTTTGTCATGACATTAGAGCTTATTATCCTTCCTGGATTCCCCGCAATACCCCGTAATTCGACTTCCTTTCCTTCTGAAAAAAATTTCAAGAAAAGTTCTTGAAAATTAAAAGCTACCGTCCCCAAAGATTGTAACCATTGTACTCCTAGTACAACATTAACACCTCCCATAGGAATGGAAAGCATTGGACTAGTCAATACATATTCCCCCATGGTTAGCTTGATATTATGGCATTTTCCAGAGCAATTTATAGTTCCTCCATTTGCAACCATCACTTGACATTCTAGTGCCGGGTATAGGAAACAATTCAATTCCTTGGCTACCTTACAATGAATAAAATTATGGGTACTACCTGAATCAATCAACACTATTACCTTTTTCTTCTTGATATGTCCTTCTATCTTGAGAGTTTGAGGAGTGGTAATTCCTGCCAATGCATTACATGATATGGTCAAACTCATTTATTCCTCTTCTTGGGTTGGTTCTTGGTGTATATCCTCTTCTTGTTCATTTTCTTCTTTCTCTTCACAATCTATGTAAAATAATTTCTTCTTAACACACTTATGACCTTTAGTGTATTTGCTATCACAACTGTAACAAAGCCATTTTGCTCTTTTTTCTTCCAATTGTTGTGGTGTCAACCTTGTAGGTTGTGGAAATCTAGGAGTAGCAACACTTCCCTCTTTATAAAAGTGAGTGGTAGGCTTCCTTGTTGCCATAATTTTACATTCAATTTTTCTTGCCAACCTGAATGCCTTCTCCAATGAATCAAGTTCCAAAACGCGAACTTCATGTTGGATGTTATACTTTAAAGTACTTATGAAGAGATCAATCCTGTGTTCCTCTGGAATATCAGTTACCCTTATATTCAATTTTTGGAAGTCCTCAATGTGCTCCCCCATTAAATCCTTTTGTTTGAGATTTATCAATTGGCTAAAGAAGGTGTTGCTCTTTGTATCCTCATAATGTGCTATCATTTCCTCCGTAAAAATTGACCAAGTCACAATTTTTTTATGGGAGAAAAGCCATCGATACCATAAAAATGTATTTTGTTCTAAATGTAAAGTTGCAATGCGTACCTTTTATTTGTTTTGCACATTATGGAGATCAAAATATTGCTCCATCTGTAGTATCCATGTTACAGGATCCTTTCCCTCAAACTTCTTCATATCCATTTTTGGAATATGGTGGTTCTTCCCACCAACATTAGATTTTATGAAATCATGATTAACATTTATTTTTCTCTCATCATGAGTTTCCTCTACTATCTTTTCACCATTAGGAAACATTCCTTGTATCAACTTTGTAAAAGCTTCCATGTCTTCTTTTAGATCATTCATGTTTTCCATTTTAGATTCCATGCCAGCTTCCATGCCATCTATCTTAGATTCCATGCCATTCTTCAAACCATCCATCTTATATTACACGTCTTTCTTTAAACCATCCATCTTAGTTTCAACACCTTTCTTCAAAACTTCCATGTCATTTTTTGTTGCTCTTTGCGAGAGCGAAATTAGTTGCACTTGCTCTTGTAATTTTGATATGTCATGTTGCCATTCTTCGTCTTCATGAGTCATAGTAGAGATTTATAAAGGCTTAATGGGTGTTGAATTATTTTTAGGGGCCATTTTAGAATCCAATACTAATATCTATTCTACAATATGCCCTTTGAATCAATTCAACTTGATTATTCAAACTTATGCAATTCGGAAAAAAAATACACACCTTTTACTTGCTTTTGAGGAGCTCGATATTGAAATTGAATTATCTCTATAATTGCGAATCCTCAATTTTTGAAATTCAGCCCTGTAGTATCCCTATGAAGCTTCCTTCAAATGCAACATTTCTGATCTGATTTGGATTCTTCAAGGCAAAGTTATGTCAAATCTCCCACAATGACCCAATTTTGGACTAGTTCAGTAGAGCGAACTTGTACGACTTGCCACGTGTCACTGTTTCCTCCTTTGGCTCTGAAATTGATAGATCAAAACCTACAGTCTGTGCACTTGTGGCCACTTTTTACAGCATTCCAATTCGATTCTCAGAGAGAGAGCTATGAATATTTTCCCATGATCACCTCTTTGAGATGAAATTCAAAAGCCTCAAAAAGCCCTAACTTCCACAGATCATATATCCGAAAATATTGCGAACCAATATCTGAAATTTTTTGATGATGTTCCTCAATATTGTGGCTTCAAACTCTAAAATTTTCAGCTTCTGAACCTTCGTATAAAAAACTTTATTACTAAAATACCACGATGACCTGTTTACGTTAAATTCAAGAGCCTGCAAAAGGACCTAACTTGCACAGATCATATCTCTGAAACTGTTGTGAACCAAGCTCTGAAATTTTTTGAAGACGTTCCTCAGGATTTTGGCTTCGCACTCTAAAAATTTCAGATTCTGAACCTTCGTAGAAAAAACTTTATAGCGAAAATTCCACACTGACCTGTTTGGAGCAGCGAAACCCTAGAATCTCAAAGCTCTGATACCAAATGTTGTGAAACCAGCTCCAAAATGAGAAGAAAAGAGATATCAATGCCTTAGAAATAATCCACTTCGAGGGGGAAACCTCAAATACATTACATGAATGAAAAATTCTTGGATGATTCAAATTACAAAACCTCATTTCTATATATAGGAGTCCATGGGGCCACAATATAATCCTAGCTCACCTAACAATAATAATTTAAGGGCACAATAATAACAATATGGGGGTTACAAGGGTACAATAATAACAATAAGGGGGTTACACTAACAACAATAAGGGACTATACTAGTAATATAGGGACCTAACAATAAATCAGTGGTAGGTTCGAGATGGTTCAATAAGGTAAAGGAGGCTACTGATGGGAGTGTGGAGAAATACAAGGTCATATTTGTGGCGCAGGTCTTCTCATAGATCGAGGGGATAGACTATGAAGAGACATTTTCACCTGTCACAAGGTATTCTTCCATAAGATCGATCATCGCTCTCTCAGCGCGGATGAGTTGGCGCATTCATAAGATGGATGTAAAAACTGTGTTTCTCAATGGGATCATTGAGGAAGAGGTGTACATAAAGCAGCCTGAAGGTTTCGAGATATTCAACAGCAAGTCACATGTGTGCCGACTCAAAAGAGCGTTGTATGGGTTGAAGTAAGCACCCCGTGCTTGGTACACTTGGATAGAAAGCTATTTCACCAGACTGGGCTTCACCAACAGTGAAGAAGATGAAAACCTATACCAAATTGTGGTGGAGGGTAATATTTTAATCATTTTTATTTATTTTGATGATTTAATATTGACTGGTATGAGTAGCTGATACACTCATGAAAGGAGGGTCTTGCAAGGGAGTTCTAAATGAAGGATATGGGCCTCCTTCATTATTTCCTTGGATTGGAAATATGGCAGCGAGATGGTGAAATTTTTGTGTCTCAAGGCAAGTATGTAAGGGAGATATTGGGTAAGTTTCACATGGAGGGTTGCAAACCCATGGATACTTCTCTTCCATGAAACTGGAGAAAATAGAATGTTACCTCTGGAGAGCTAGTGGATGCTACTGTCTATTGACAGTTAGTGGGTTCGCTAATGTATTGAGTGAACACGGGACCAGACATTTTCTATGCGGTTAACCAGCTGAGTCAAGCTATGGTTAAGCCTACCAAGCTCTTTTCGAAGGCAGAGAAGCATGTCCTGAGATACCTCACAGTCACATCAGAGTATGGTTTATGGTATAGACAGACAGATGGAGTAAAGTTGCATGGCTTCACAGATGCAGATTGGGTGGGCAATCCATTGGATAGAAAGAGCACATCAGGGGGGGTCTTTAGTATCGGGTCTACAGTTGTTTCTTGGTACAACAGGAAGCAGAGATCCATGGCACTCAGTTCAGCAGAAGAGGAATACATGGAAGCGAGTCAAGCTGCATGTGAGGCTATCTGGATGAGAAATATCTTGGTTGGTTTGTTTGGTTCTCATATGGATCTAATAGTGATTCATTGTGATAATCAGAGTTGCATTAAACTCTCGATTAATCCACCTGCGTTTCTCACAAAAGTGTAACCCACATTCATGTTTTTACCCATGAGTGACTATCACAATCAAGATCCATAGCTAAATGGCATGCCTCCATGAAATAATCCAAGCTACCCCATATTATTTGGGGATTAATTCCCTCCTCCATGATACCAAATTATACTCCTCTAATGCCATGGGTTCTCCAATCAAGAAACCTACTCCATGACAACATGTAGAATTCCATCGAATTGCCTAATGATATCCAACACATTTAAGAAGAATTCTATGCAACCACCCATCTCAGTTCAAGAAATAAGTGTGCAAGTCATCTCTAATTTTCATATCAATCATGGAGAATCTTGGTGATAATCATACACTATATGCCGCAAGTCTCATGAAGCATCCCCAAACATGGTGTAAACACATTTGAAGAAACCCTCAAAGCTAATAGAATCGAGTCTATATTCTTACTAGGGACTCTTTATTTGAAACGGGAATTCTCTTTTTTCTAAATTTTTAGATGAGGAAAATGCACTCTCAGTTTGTTTCCCAATCAATGAATGGTAAAAAATGTGGTGATTATATTTTAGACGTAGAAAAACACGATAAAAAATATGTTAGTACAAATTGTGAGTGTGATTGAGGCTCATTCAAGTAGAGGCTTTACAAATAACATGTTTGCACATTTTATGTAAATCTAACTAGTAATTTGTAGTCAACCAACATGAAAAAAACATTGACATCTTCATTAGACCCTCATTAAGTTTATCTTTTACATTAAAATAATGTCTTAAAAGCATATACTTTATATCACTAACAAAAATAATATGGAAATAATTGTCTTACAAGCATATACTTTATATCATTAACAAAATAATATGGAAATAATTGTTATTGGATGTAAGACCAAATTTAGAATTCTTGAATTTTTTTTCCAAAATTCCTAAAATATATTGCAATTAATTGTAATTTCATTTTTTTTAGACATTTCAATAAAAAAATATTGATAATTGCAATAAAAATAGTTCTTGCCTATATTTCTATCAATAATTAATGAAAGAAAAATTCAGCATTTTCGTCTTTGTACATGCTCCCTCAGCACACACTCCCTCAGCACACGCTTCCTCCGCATACACTCCCTCAGCACACGCTTCCTCCGCACATGTTATATTTTAAGCTTTGCTCTAGTCATATTCAACGAAAGTTTATATTTAGAGGCATTATTCCACCACTAATTAATTAGAGGATATTGTGTGTGAATAGAGTTATATCGATATTGTGTGGAAGCAGACACATGTATGGATCAATTAATCGATTTAATATACTATGAGTTTAATAGATTATTGTGTTTATGTATTCTTGATTGGATTTTATCAATTAATGGTTATTTAATAAGATAGAGCTATTTAGCTGCAGAGTATTTCTAACCTTTTGTATATGGATTGCTAATATGCTATACATTGTAACTGAGGATAACACGTGGCCATACAAGTGACCGCTGACAAAACTTCTAATTCCACGTACTATTGGCTCAATATAATTCCCAAATAGTGGGTAATTTAATATATGTTAATTGTAAGTAACTGTAATAAGTGTAATATGTTAATTCTAAGTAACTTTAACAAGTGTAAGCTCGGGCGCTTTGCATACTTCACGGTGCTTCTATTTCTTCACAATTTCCTCTAGCTCATGGTTGTGCTATTTGACACTTCGATCCAAGCCAAGGTGTTTTCAACCAAGAAAGGCTCCCTTGGGTAGAAAAGGTCAACCCTCTTATTTGAAAAGGCTCCCTTGGGTAGAAAAGGTTTACCCTCTCATCTATTCTTATGTTAGAATGAATTGAAGTGAAGAGACAATAACCTAAGTGGGATCAATGGTTAAGAATTTGAGACGTATTTAATGCTGAACACCTCGATATTGTAAAATTTATTAGTTTTTGGTATATGTGGCTTAGTACATGATGCTACATATAACCAGAGAAATTTTATTCCCTGTCTAAGAAAAATTAAGTGAAGAGACACATGTATAGTAAATGCATCAAGCTATAATTAGTAAGGGAATTGTGATGCCCCAGCTACTGCTACTGATGCCCCCCACCATGTAGCTACTATGCCCCCCACCAAGACTTCATAGCGACCTAGAGAAAGGTGGCTCCCAAAAAAGAGCCTCCAAAGACCCGATCCTCCACAGACCCCATTTTCATTCATGAAGGTGCGCCCTGCAATTCTCCGATCGATTCCCACAAAGCTTATCGTCAACTTCGTCTTGCCCTACCAGGCCAAATTTTCGTCCAAGGAGATGGAATTGGTAATAGTACTTGCAACAACTGGACAAATGGGTATATTTGCAGGACATGTTGCAACTATTGCTAAACTCAAACCTAGTATTATATCTGTTCATGAAGGCAATGATGTGACTGAGTATTTTTTTAGCAGTGAATTCACATTTATCTTTTAAAAGTCTTACACTGGTATCATTGTAGGGACTCACTAAACGAATGCATCTTGTAACTGGCCATCCCAACCGAAAATTAATTGTTAATTTGAGGGATCCCAATGAATTTTCGAAAATAAGATTTTTGGATGACTACACAATAAAAATGAAGAGCTTAACGGAAGATGAGAGTTGGGAGTTGTTGTGCAAAAAAATTCCTAATAATAATGAAAATTTGCATTTAAACTTTGAAAAGCAATAGACTAGGTTGTTTTTGTGTAAAGGGCCTCCACTTGCAACAAAAATAGTGGGTGCGCCACACTTATTCATAGCAGTCGAACTGGGTTCTTGACAGGACAAAAGCATAGAGGTTCGATCCCTTTGGACGTTGCAAGGAAAATGGATGTACAACTCACAACCATCTTTCCATCAAGAGCCATACAATATTTTGCTCTAAAGTCCTCATCCTTCACAATCGCCAACTTTGGTCAGTCATGCTTTAGGTTGGTGAGAACCCTTCCCTTTCAAAAGGTGTGGTCATAACATAACTGCGATGAAGAATTTCTCCACGTACTGCAGTTGGAATCCGATGTGGTGTTTGACATATTAGTCCAAACAATCATCAACATTAACTTTACATACACTTTTTTGAATACTGTATTGGATCCATGAACTGTTTACTTAATGTTTGCTCACAGCAACTTAATTTAATTGTAGATTTTGGTTAACCCATTGTTCATAGAGATCCATTGTTTTGAAAGTCGTTAGAGCTGTGCAGAGTTTTCACTATCTGAAAAACTTCATAGTTAGCATAAACAAAACTTCGCACATATCTAATGGCTTCTAAAACAAAACAATGGATCTCTCCCTACAAGCAAACATCCCCTATCAACAATTGGAACTAGTTTAACTAATCTTAACTCAATTTAATTGAATTAAATGGTTACAATTGAAATTAACTCAACCTATGCTCCTAAAATTTAGGAATCATTGTAAGCAACTCAAGTTCTCCCTCAAACTTGAATTAACTAAGTCACTCCACTAACGGTGGGTTTTACCTCTTGGGATTGGACGCATCCAACTGTGTGTCTCGATATTCCCTCTAGTACATGTTCGGACCCTATAATACCAGAACTCTTAGTTTTTACCGCCAATTTTGGACCTATGGAGATTTCGGGTTCTGTATTTTTCCCTCGGCATGACTCTATTGAGCACCCATGCATTGGTCCAGAAGCCATTAATATATATTATGATGTTTCTGTGGAACTGACTCCCATTGTGAGGGATTCAGATTTCCCTACACTCTCGACATAGGCTGGCATTCTACTGCTTCCTAACCATTCACTGGAGACCACACATTATTCCCCTAAGGAGATTTCTGTGCCCATTTCCAATTACAGTAGTTTACATTCTGTATCCCCAGATCGTGAATTGGAAGTTATTCTTAGGGCATCAAAGGATAAAAATCCTATGGTGATCAAGAGGTCTTTTTTTGAGCCAGTTGCTGATGTGGGTAAGTTGTCACAGCCACTATCTATTTCACACAGGAAGAAACATATGCCCAGATACAAAAAAGTATTGGATTGTAGCCAAGGGCAGGCTCCATACAAGGTACTCTATCTCGTGGGACATATTGCAAATGAGGTGTTTTCGAGTTCAGCTTCAAGGAATTTACAGGCTCTTAGAGGAAATAATCCCATTACTATGGTTCCCCCCATGAATATTATACCTTTACACATCAGGGGTTAGGGAGTGTTACACTAAAAACTGTCATCCTGACATTTTACTATGGGTATGAGCTCATTATTACTCATACTTCTTCCTTTCGCAAGTCTAACATATTAGCTCCTCATGTCAAGCTTTTAAAATCAGAGAAAAATTCCTAAAAATCCCCTAAACATTGGTATCGCACTTTCTCTATTCATTTCCTACGGTCCTGCACCTAAAGTTCAGCTTGCCTACGGAACCATACCGCGCGTTCTTTGTGTTATGGGTGCGGACCTCTGTAAAACTCAAAAAGGCGAGAAAGTAAAGATAAAAATTGGATTTCAGATGAATTCTAGAAGATTCTAGATGGGAATTTTCGGGAATGGATACGCTTTGAGAAGGTTCATGCATCCCTCACTTGATGGAGCTAACCCCTTGATGTAAGGAGCTAATCCCTTTGAAGGAGGATTCTATCCCTTCATATTTGGAACAGAAAACCTCCTCTTTTCCACTATAAAAAGAGGCCTTGGGTAGCCTCAAAGGGAGTTCAAGCTTAAGATATTTGAGGTTAAATGTTGTTGAGATTTAGACTCAGTTAACTAAGACTTTCTGTGAGGTTAAATCACTCATCTCTATCTGTCTTGGTTCAAAGAGTGCAATGCTTGTCAAATTAGAAGAGATTCCTGCTTCGGACCCCAGGAAGACCTGCACGACATCAAGGCACAAGTTGTAAAGGTTTTCTTTATTTGAAGTTAATACAAATATACTCATTTCTCTCATTAAACTGTCTATTTATGGTTTATTTCATAAATTCCTTGATCATTATGATAAGCATGGTTTATAATAATGTCTATACAGGTGTTGTGTAATCTTTTTTCTTGTTTGTGACTGCAGATTCACGAGGAACGTTCTTTCAAGTTCACGGGAAGGACTTCAACGAGATCAAGCAAGCGCTGGACATAAGGTAGGCCTTACACCTATATAGCATTTTTATGAATCTTGTATGCTTAGAGAGAGATTAGTATAATTGGTTGTTTGTTGCTAGTTACTTTTAGTACTAGAGAGATCGGTCTTGTCCGCAAGACGGATTAATCTACACAACAAAATGGCGACTCCGCTGGGGAAAGAACTTGTTGTTTTTTGTTCTCTTTTATTTTTGATTTGAGGAAACATTTTTTCCTAGTTTTTGATTGATACATATCTGTCTGGGTAATTTAGATTTTCCCTGTTTTTGAAAATTTAGAAATATTTTAAGTTTTTCTATAATTTTTCCTAGGACCGCACTCTGGCTTACTTTGACAGTGCAGGCAGGTTCGCACGTTCTGTAAAGAATACAGTGCGGGACCGCACCTGTCAATACCGGTTGCCTGCGGACCCTGTAAAATTTTTAGAAAATCTCTAGATTTCTTTCTCTAGTTTATTTTTATTTGGATTTAGCCTTTTGGTTTCTGTCCAGACTGATTATTGTTTCTGTCAAGAATTTTTTGTGAATGAACTCCAACAGTGTTGATGTTTTGATGATTTTCTAGAAGATTTTGCAGTTTGGATTGTTTTTTCCGCTTGGTCTTTGTAGCGATTCGAACTTTTGACAATTTGTAGTATCTCAGATTACATTGATCTCTTTTTGTCTTTTGAATCCGACCTGATTGTGAAAACCTCCTATATTGAGAAATTGAGCCTTTTGTTTCTTTGCGAATCTTCGAAAAACTTGGTTGAAAGTTTTGAATTTCATTTTTTTTTTTTTTTAAACATATTTTGAGTGTTTTTGATATATTTGTTATTCTAAACAAATAGACTCTTAGTTTGCTGAACAACTAAGGAAAACATTCTTCAAAATCTTAAAGTTTTTACTCAATTTAGATTTTAGATCTAAAGATTAGATTTTGTAGTTTTCAGTAGTTTTAATTTTTGTAGTTTTCTTTCGAAGGAAAATTGTTTTGTAGCTTCAAGATTGGAAAGAAAAAGGATTTTGTTATGAGCTTTGATCATTTATCTCATTATTGAAAAGACAGTATTTTCTTTCAATCATTTTTCATGTTTAAAGAAGGAATTAAAAGGATTGCATTCTCCAACTCTTTCTTTAGATAGAAAGTTCATTGAAAGAAAAAGAATTGATTATCATTCTAGGTGCATTTTAGTGTTTTTTGGAAGTCGAGTCTTCACATCATCCAAAGTTTCATTTCCGCACCCATTGACTTAAGAAACAGCTCTTAAAAGTAACGCTTAATTAAAAATTCATCTAGTAATCTTTTATTTCTAGGGCTCTTATCACCAACATAGCTTAGGCTAGTATCTTGGAGTAGGGAGTAATTAACTCTCCAAGATAGCTAAAACAAACAAGTAGATGAATCTTGCGGTAGGAAGAATTCCAATTGTTGCATGTATGCTCTGGGAAGCTCCTCTTAAAGGAGTTAAGCACGAGATCATATCTGAACCAGTGAGGTAATCAATCCTTCCTCATTGGGAACGATAGAAGATATACGCGTATTAAAAACGGTAAACCTCGGATAGACCATTGACGAGGAGCCTGGGGTCACTTGTCGGTAAACCTTGGATTATTTCGAGGAGCCTTCAAGGGGATTGAGCTTTGTTACTCTGCCCTTGCGTGTGTGTCAGATCGTAGACTGTTCCCCCAGGTATATTTGTTTCAGTTGGTAACCTTAGTGGCTATAATCTTTAGGATTATTTCCTAAGGTGACGGTGGAGGGAAGATCCCACTGTACCTGGAACAGACGTCGGCTAGACTCACTTGGACTCTCCGGAGGGTTATCTTCACTCGAGATGGTATAGTGGAGAAACTTGCACCGGTCTGTTTCATTAAGCAGGTTGTCGGGGTAACTGTTCCAACCGCCCTTTTCGTATTAAAACTCTACTAAGTTGGATTTCATCACCAACTAGTGTTTTTAGTACGGAAAGTTCCTATTTGTGTGTGGTTTGAACTCCTAGATTTGTTAAGCGTGTGATTCAATTGTTTGTTTCTTAGAGACTTTAGGTGTTTTCATTGAAATTTTTCTTTGTTTGCGTGTGATTAGATAATTTTTTATCATGGCGGAATTGCCGAGACAATCCCGGAGAATATAAGGGAAACCCCCTGAATATTCACCAAGTCAACTTGAAGGGCTTTGTGCTCTAGTAGCATCCAGTAGTAGTAGAATTAGATCAACAGAAATTGGAAGTTCATCTATAGTTATACATCTTGATCATCAAATATCTACAACATAATACATTCAAGAACCGATTTCAGTTTCTGAAATTACTGAAAGTATTTCTCCTTCTAGTGAATTATCTGACGAGCCTGAAATATCTGAACCTGAAACTGAATCTTCTGTTTTGGAAACATCCTCAGGATTTATTACACCAACTTCTAGCGATCCAGGTTCACCTAGGGTAAGAAATATCATTACAGACAATCTTCCCTCTGGACTTATTTCTATTGAAGAACTTGCTAATCCAGACGAAGACATATCTCTTCCCAACTCCCCTCAATCGTTAAATCTTAGGGAGCGTGAATCTATTTTCTACAGCCCCATTCAAACTAATCCTTGGTATCTCTCTTTAACGAATTTTTTAGAGAATCCGGGTCTTGCTTTTTATCCACCTCGAATTCCATTTCATCCTACACCCAGAGGTTATTATTCGTCATCTTTTATGGCTGGAGAGTCATCCATGTTTTCTCAAACGCCGAAATCATTTTTACATGGTGGTCCTTCTGTTCCTTCGGGATATCAGTCTTTGTCTGGTACTTTCTCGGGAGCAACTCCTCAACCCATCGAAAACGTGTTATCATCTGGTCTTGATGGACTTAAAATTGAAACGTCGAACGCAAAACAAATTTTTATGATGTCTGGTAATATTCCCAATCCTCAAACTCAAGGTAGTCAGTTTCCTTCTGGGGGGCAACCTCAGGGAACTCAGTTACCGCCTGGGGGGCAACCTCAGGGTAGTCAGTTACCGCCTGGGGGGAAACCTCAAGGTAGTCAGTTACCACCCGGGGAACAACCTCAAGGTAGCTTTTTCCTAGGACAAACTGTGGAATCATATTATTTTGGGGGGCAACCCCAAGGACAATACATTCCTCAAGGTCAACCCCAAGCACAATATGCTCCTCAGGGTCCTTATCAACCCTAGCCTCAGTACGTGCCTCAGGGTTATCAACCTCAAGGGCAGTACCCAATTCAAGGTTACCAACAGCCTCTTGGTCAACCATCTGTTCAAGGAGCCGGAAATTTACCTCTTAATTATCAACCCTATGTTCAACCAGGTTATGGTCCTTATGTTCAACCTTCTACGGGTCAATACCCCGGAATGATGGTGTGGGATCCATCCCAATATCAACAGCCTTTACAGCCTAATGTGCAGATGCCTTATCAACCTGGCCAGCCATTTGTTTCTGGTTCAACCCATCAACCTGTTCAGCCAGCTATTCAAACTCCTGCACCTAGTTCAGTTCACCAGACTGGGCCTAGTACACCTCAGACTCCGCCTCAAACTACTACAACTGCTGCAACGTCTATTCAACCTGTCACACCTGTTTCTAGAGTATCTGTAGCCCCGAGTTCGGCTACCCCTGTATCTGTGCAAATCCCTCAAGTCTCTGTACCTCAGTCAGGACCTTCAGTTCAGACTTAGGTTTAGATACCTATAGGACAAACCGGTACAAGTACAGTTGTTACAAGTCAACCTCAATTTACGTATCAACCGTACCAGGGACAGCCACAATTCGGTCCCTATGTACAGAATCCAAGCTATCAGTATCAACCGTACCCCGGTTATACTTATCAACAACCTCAGTATGGTCTGGTTCATCCTGGTTTTCCGAGAGGTTATACAATACCTAATGCAAATCTGATTCCTAGTTATCCTGGGTATCCGCCTCCTGGATCTGCTTTGGCTTCTCAAGGTTTTCGCGACCCTAACCGTCAATTACCATTTATTGAAACTTTGGACTTACCTGATTTGACGCGCCTTACAAATGATCCCATTTTTTATTATCAGAACTGGCCGCCAATGCCTCATAAGTTTCCCAGTGATATACCAAAATTCGAAGGTAAGTCAGGAGAGGATCCATCGAATCATGTTATGACTTATCACCTTTGGTGTGCATCTAATTCAATCATTGATGATTCGATTCGCTTACGTCTTTTCCAAAGAACCCTTATAGGTCTTGCTGCCAAATGGTACATTGAGTTACCATGCGGCTCGTTTCATAATTTCAGTCAGTTAGAAACAGCTTTCTTGACTCATTTTCAGTTGCCTGTCAGATACGACAACGGCACAGAATTATTAACTTCGCTAAAACAATCTACGTCCATGTATATTTCTGATCATATTCATGAATGGCAACGTAGACGACGTTTGGTGAAAGTTTATATTCCGGATCAAATTTTGGCAGAATGGTTTGTTAAATCATTGTTACCCAAGATCACTGAAGATGTAGCTAAGGCCGGTGTTGTTACTGAAGAGCAAGTAATTTCTCAAGCTCAGTACCTTGACCTCATTTATACGCAGTGAGGTACTCTACATGAAAAAATCCCAGACCTTCCAAAACAAGGTCAAATAGTTGCTGCTCCTTCAGGGTCTCATGCCGCTGACGGTATGATTGGTACGGTCAATTCTAAAAGTAAGAAGAAATCCTCAAAGAATTCTTCTCCAATTATAACTTTACCTGATTCCCCGAAAGGAGAATCTTCTCCCGAAGTTTCCGCCGACATTCATGTCGTTGAAACATCTACGACAAAATCAAAATCCGGTGGTAAAAAGAAGGGGAGGAACAAAAACAAAAAGAATTCGAAAGAGAAAACTGATAAAGATGAATCCAATGACGAAAAACGTAAACCTCGCTATCCTTGTTTCATTTGTGAACAAGATAATTTCACGAAAGAATGTCCATATTGAGACGAAGTTACGAAATTCGTTAAAGGATCGCAACAACCTGCTGTCTTGAAGGATCCTTTTCCAATTCAAGATAGTAAGATGATTGGTTCTTCCTCGACTACTTTAGAAGAGCCTATTATGATGATGTATCATGTAAGGATTGCGACGCGATCGCAAGATTACGGTTCTAAGAATCCTGTTGATGGCAAAGAAGCAGAGTCTTCTAATGCAAATACATCAAATACACCTCCTCCTGTTTCCGGTCCGCTACAGATCGAGAAACAAAATCCAGACTTAATAATCAAACCGCCTGCTAAAGGTGTTCTTCGTAAATCAGCTTTCAATCCACATGCGAGAGCTGCTCAGAATTACAACATTGTTGAAGACTTAGCCGTTTCTCCTTCAGCAATGTCGGCTTTGGAAGTGCTGCAATCATGTCCAGCACAACGTAAATTATTATTGTCTGCCATAGGAGCTGTCGATGTTCAGGATTCTAACCTTATAATCTTCGGTTTAGAAAATAGTACACCACGTCTTCCTCACCAAATGGCTTTCCAGATTCCAGTGTTAGTAAAAAACAGAGCAATCTTTTGGACTGTGATTGATGAGGGAGCTTCAACGTGTATTATGTCAATTCAGTGTTGGAAATCACTTGGATCTCCTACACTTAACCAATCCCCGACAATTCTAAAGGCTTTTGATGGTTGAGGTTTTCAACCTTTTGGTATTTTGCAGGATTTACCCATAGGGGTCGAAGGTAAAATCGTTAATCTAGATGTGGAAGTGGTTGATGCCCCTCTAGATTACAACCTTCTTCTGGGTCGTAGTTGGTCCTATGCTATGACTGCTGTTGCCTCTTCGGTCTTTCGACTTATAAAA
This sequence comes from Pinus albicaulis, assembly GCA_034641835.2. Lineage (NCBI taxonomy): Eukaryota > Viridiplantae > Streptophyta > Pinopsida > Pinales > Pinaceae > Pinus > Pinus albicaulis. Next base: position 286,287,579 of record CM076572.1, on the reverse strand, counting down.
TTTCCATATCAAGGAAAGATCGTGACAATAGATCAGTTAACTTATTTCTCGTCCGACCCAGCCTCTATAGAAACAATCCAGCATGTTGGTAAAACGGCTATCCCTTATAAGGATGTTGTAGTGGGTTTGATTAAAAATTCTGGTTTACTAGGAACTTTTTCCTTTCCTCCTCCTAACGTATCGCCTTCTACTGCAAGTATTCACATGATTTCGTCAGACACTGTTATGTTTGATGATCCTTGGATTATACCTTCAGAATCCGAGATAGATTCATTTGATGGCGTGATACCTTTGAGTCCATTTGAAATTGCGTACCAGGCTGTACAGTCTTTTTCCGACCCCTTTTCAACCGAAGTTGATCCAATGAATGGGATCCAAGAGGAATCACTTTCTATATCTACTTCAGTTACAACGACATTTCCTGAACTTGTTCATACAGATGAGCAAATTCGTGAGTTTTTGTCTGTTGATGATTTACCATGGGAAGATCTACATCACCGATCTTCATTTTTACCTAAATTAGATCATTTTGAAGATGATTTCGCTTCAATTTTTACTGCTGAATATGCCAAGGAACCTCAGAATCCATTGCAAAATCCTGATTCTGAGTTGAATTTGGAAAATATATCTAGAACGGTTCCAATTGACATTTCAGTAAAACCAGGAATAATTGAAAACATTCATATAGGTGCTTGTTGTACAGAAGAAGAAATTCGGACTTATAAAGCCCTATTTCAAGAATTTCGTGACGTGTTTGCCTGGTCTTATGAAGAAATTCCAGGAATTGATCCATCGATCGTTGTTCATGAAATTAAGACTTACCCGGATGCTAAACCTGTTCGTCAACGATTACGTAAAATTCATCCTAGAAAATCTGCTGCTATAAAAACAGAAGTTGAAAATTTACTTCGAGCAGGATTCATTTATCCAATTCCCTTAACAGATTGGGTATCGAATATTTTTCCTGTGACTAAAAAACAAGGAACGATAAGAATATGTATCGATTATAGGGATATTAATCGAGCGTGTCCAAAAGATAATTATCCAACTCCCTATATCGATCAAATAATCGATGATTGTGCTGGCAGTGAATTTTTTTCCTTCATGGATGGCTTTTCCGGCTACAATCAAATAAACATACTCCCTGCAGATCAACCCAAAACAGCTTTTATTTGTCCATGGGGAACGTTTGCCTATTGTAAACTACCTTTTGGACTAAAGAACGCTGGAGCAACTTTTCAACGGGCTATGTCTTATGCATTTCATGACATTAAGCACATTGTCCAGCCATATCTCGATGATTTACCTGTTCATTCATTACGTAGGGCCGATCATCCCACTCATTTACGAGCAATTTTTATGAGATGTAGGCATTATCGGATAAGGCTGAATCCGCATAAATGTTTTTTCTGCGTAGAATCAGGTCGATTACTGGGATTTGTTGTCTCGAAAGCAGGTATTCGCGTCGATCCATCGAAGGTCGAAGCCATTGTTAAATTTCCTCCTCCTTCGACTTTGCGCCAACTCCAAAGTTTGCAGGGGAAAGCAAACTTTTTACGTAGGTTTATTCCTAACTATGCCGAGCTTACAAAGGGTTTTACCCGGTTGTTGAAACATAATATTCCATTCTTCTGGGACGAGATCGCTGATCGATCTTTTGATGCACTTAAACACGCGTTGACCCATGCACCGTTATTGCATCCTCCCAACTACAACCAAGATTACATTTTGTACCTCGCTGCTTCTCATTCCACCATTGGGATGGTACTAGTTCAGGAAGATGAATCTCAGAATGAACATGTGATTTATTATCTTAGTCGGAATCTGCATCCGACTGAAATCAAATACACACATGTGGAGAAATTGGCCTTGGCAGCTGTTCAAGCTGTCCAACGTTTTAGACATTACATCTTGTTACGTAAAACCACAGTAATTTCTAATTGCAACCCCATGATGTATATTTTGACCAAACAATTGCTAGGGGGCAAATATTCCAAATGGATAGTTATCCTGCAGGAATTTGACTTGGAGTTTGAAAAATCCAAGGCAAAGAAATATTTGGTATTTGCGGAACTGATGTGCGATTTCCCCTCTACTGATATTGAAACAGTGGCAGAAGAGTCCATTGCGGACGAATCTTTGTTTCTCATCAGTACGCTTGATCCATGGTATGGAGATATTATTTTTTATCTCCAAACCCAATATTTTCGGCCTGACATCTCACGAACTCAGCGACGGAAAATATGCTTCCAATCCCAACAGTATAATATCATTGGTGATACACTTTATCGACGTGGAGCAGATTCTGTTTTCCGACATTGTCTAACTCATGAAGAAGCTGAAAAGGTGTTAAATGACTGCCATTCTGGAGCATGTGGCGGTCATATGTCTGGGTATGCCACAGCCCAAAAGATATTGCGTGCAGGTTATTTCTGGCCAACGTTGTTCAAATATTGCATTTATGTGGTTCAGAAATGCCACAACTGTCAAATTTTTTATCCGAAAATGCGCGCGCCACCCGCTCCTCTTCACCCTATAATTGCTGTTGGTCCTTTCGTGAAATGGGGTATCGATTTTATTACATGTAACACTCACTCGGCCGGGGGGCATGCGTATATTATCTTAGTAGTAGATTATTTTACAAAATGGGCTGAGGCGATGCCTACATTTTCAGCTGACGGCAAGATTGCTGCAACATTCGTATTTAATCACATAATTGCTAGGTTCGGTGTTCCCCAAGCTATTATTATGAATCATGGAAGTCATTTTCGGAATTTCATGATGACTGAACTAACAGACCAGCTTGGCTTGCGCCACGATAGTTCCACTCCGTATTATCCGCAAGCCAATGGTCTGGTTGAAGCCATTAACAAAGTTTTAGTCACCATGATTAAACGAATCATTGGTATTCACAAGACGAATTGGCATTCCATGTTATTTTCAGCACTTTGGGCATATCGAACCTCAATCAAAACATCAACAGGTTTCACTCCTTTTCAACTGGTTTACGGTTTGGAAGCTGTGTTGCAGATTGAATGCGAAATACCGTCACTAAAATTAGCCGTAAAATTACTTCCAGCTACGTCTGAAGAGGAGAAACCTTTCTTGTACTTAGCCCAATTAGATGAGAATCGACGAAATGCTGCAATAGCAAACGAGGCTCATGTTAAAAGGATAAAAGCTCAGTATGATAGAAATGTGACCCCTCGAAATTTTTCAGAAGGAGACCTAGTTTTACTTTATGATCAAGCTAACAACAAGCTAGGAGCTGGGAAATTCGTGCCCATGTGGCATGGTCCTTACATTGTTAAACGAAATTTAGCAAAAGGGGCCTACGAGTTGATAGATTTTGACGGTGTCCCTTTGGATAAACCCAGAAATGGGCTTTATCTAAAGCGATATTATGCTTAAATGAGGTGTGGAGATTTTTGTTAGTTTAGATTTCTTTACTGCTGGTGTGTTTTAGATTAGAAAAGTGTGCCTAGTTTAGAAGTGTGTTTTGTCACTATGACTGCTTATCTGAGTTTTACTCTTGATATTGCAGATGTCGACGTCTCTTCAAACCTACATTGGTTTTGTTGATGGTGCTTGTCGTAGTACATGGAACATTTCTTCCGCAGCTTGGGTTATCTATTCACCCTCTGACGAGTTAGTATCCATGCGTGGGGTAAGCCTTGGTCAAACAACAAATAACATTGCCGAGTATAGTGCAGTGATTGATTTATTGTCTGAATCCATATCATTTGGAATTCGGAGTTTGATTGTAAGGTTGGATTCTGAACTTGTTGTATTACAGCTTAACAGGGTTTATACCATTAGAAATCCAGTGTTATTACAGTTGTTTTTAAGAGTTCGTCTCTTGGAACGTGAATTTGATTACATTGAATATCAGCATATTCCAAGACATTTAAATACATTAGCAGATTCAATTTCTTCTAGTAATGATAAATAGACATTTGCAATAATCAAAAGCAGTAAAACAAACAACATTCACATATGTACACAGATAGCCGTCAAAATAGTGATATATCATAGTATAGGAGTGTTTTTAAAAACTATACATCGTCTTCGATCATAGGTTGGAAACGCCTTATGATCGGCAAAAATGATAATACAAAAGCAAAAAATATGAGTCTACACGATCATCCCATCACTGATGGTGATCACGATAAGAAACCACTGCCCGGGCTACCCTGCATAGGAACCTCCTAAAAGGTCCTGAAACTCCAATCACATATCTCTGCAACCTGAGAGGAATGTCATCTATGCTCGTCTCTGGAATATCTAGAGTCAAACGCTCTAGATGATGCTCTAAATCAGTCAAAATCTCCGCTGATTGGCCTGTTGGGGCTGGTGCGGCCGCAACTGGTTGTCTTCTCTCGTAAGGTTGGAGATGGGCTGGTCTTTGTGGACCCACATCTATTTTCAAAAAAAATTTGGTTATTAGTTTTCAAAGACGATAAAAAATTTTAAAAAATTAGAATTTAGCAAACATTGAAAAATGATTTTACCTGAATCATCCCACTGTTCCCCTGCTGGGAGAACCATCTCTCGGTCACCGCGGAAATCTATCCCGGCATATGGAAAATCCTCTATCACAAAAATTTGGCGATTCAGCCAACGAAAATATGAAGGAGAAAATCGCACAATATCAGTACCCTCAATAGCATGACAAGCCATCAACACGGACCAACGAACCATTCTCGGTTCTCGAGGTCGACCGACATCAACAGCAATACTCTATGGAGCTAACATGGGGATCCTCTCCAGAGCAAAAGAAACAGCAATGGATCCGTATCCAAAGTTATTCATTTTCCCATTTTTTGCTCTGGTTAGTTGGCCTTTTACATTGGCCAACAAAGCTTCACACCAGTTAAAGATGGTGCCGCGAAAACAGTCCACGACAATACGCATTTGGGAACCAGTAGCTACATGAAGCGCATCACTCCCACACAGTTTGGTAACAGTAAAAGCAATAACTTTCAATTCAGGACGGATGATGTGTTTTATGTCAATCCGTTTGTCCCGAGGATTTGCCTGATCATTGCAGAATTCTAGTTGGAGACTAGCAACAGACTGGCCACCTGGCCTAGTCCCAAACAAAGAAACTTGTTCGCCCCTCTTGGACAAACCAATCAAGAAATATATATCCTCCAGCTCAATTTCGAGCCGGTGGCCACCAATGAAGAAGCACTGGTCCTGCACATTCCATCTATTCACCAACCATGTCAAGAGTTCTACTTGTGCCCTCATGCCTGAGATGGCCCAAAATTTGTACAAACCACATGCTTTTAATGCCTGTTGTGTGGGCAAATGGAGTATGGCAGCTTCATCCACTTCCTCGTGCTCACGTTCTCGCCAGATCAGCATCTTGTCAATCCTACAATACATAAAAAGGCAAGTTAGAATAGTCTTATTTGAAATTTTTTGGCAAACAAATGAGAAATGAATGTTTAAAAATCAACTGCGCGGGTACCGCACCCACGCTTTATACACAGTGCGTAGATCCGCACGCATAATGTGTGCCGGGTGCGGAACCCACGAATTTTTCCTTATAGGAAAAAATCGGGGTCCGCAGATAACGTGTGTCCCACCTGCGGACCTCGCGGGTGAACTTTTAAACCATTTTTTGCCCCAAAAATGAAAACTAAAGCCTAAAAACAAATTTGAAACAGATGAAAAACAAGATTGAGAGGTTGTGGATTACCTGGGACTGACGGTTCTTGATTCCAACAGACGAATTTTCCAGAATCTTCACAGGAACTTTCTTACCCAAAAGCTTTTTACTTTTCACTCTAAAACTGAACGGTAAAAATGAAGTTGAAAAAGTCCTTTTTATAAGTTTTTTCGAATAGATGAATTTTTAATTTATTTATTTTTCACTTTAAAAAGGATATTTTTGAAAGCATTTTTACTTATCTTAAACAGGTATGTGTAATGTTTCAAGTTTTTGTGCAGAAACTGGATTTTTCAGGTGAACTGATCGTTTTTCAACAAAGAGCATACTTTTATCACTTTTTCGAACTCTTTCAAAAAATTTACGAAAAAGCGAAACCATGGAGTCCTCTTTTAAGCCCTTTTCAGACTCTCTAAATATGAAAAGATTGCCGAGTACTTGATTATTCGAACTCGTTAAAGTAAATGAATGATCGTCCTTTCAGTATAAGTTTACCCCTTTTACGGACTGAAATGGACTATTTACGAAAAAGGTATACGTTAACTAATTACGGTCAATAGAGTTCTCTCCCGCATTATTTTATACTTTTTCGGGCTCGAGAGACTAAATGTACGAAAAAGTACACCCACGGAGTTTTCTTAAGTTTTTCTTCTGACTCCCTAAAACTGAAAAACACCGAGTTTCTCCTATACTGGACTCGTTAAAACTTAACAGTAAAGGACCTGTTTAATTTTCAACAGGAACGAACCACTCCTTCTTAGGGTTCGAATATCAAACTAAGTTGGACTCATCCGAAGGATGAGCTTATAACCAAGCAAATGTTATCCTCCTCAAGCTTGTCAAAAATAAAGAGGTACTTGCCAGAAATGGTGGGGGAAAAAGAGAGAAAAATTGGCATGTTTGTTGTATTTTAAATTTTTCAAAAATTCAGTCAACCACTCTTGAACACGACACTTTCATTCACCTGGGTTGGGAAATCCTTTGCCTAACAGTTAATCAAACCACATTGAAAGTCTTCAGCCGGTTTCTGGGTATTAGCTTTGGTTCAATTGTTACCAAGCCATCTGCACTGTCGTTATGTGTTCAAGAGAAAAGTTCAAATAAACCATTCATCTGCAAAATATCTGTCATCCATTTTTTACCATCCCTGAGTCAGTCCTTGCCAATATATTTTCAAAACTTAATCTATGATTTCGTGTTGTGGGCTTGCCTACGCAAATCACTTTCTATCGACATCAGCATATTATCTAGGAAGTTGATCTAAAAATCGTCAGTACCTTGAAATCTGCATGCCTTAATGGCAGGTTTCTCGCCTTCAACGACAGGTTGGATCATTGACCTTTGATTGAATGATTCCGTGACATGTTCGACTTCAGCTCATTCATTCACATTTCATGGATTGTACTGAGTTCTTTGAGAGCCATTGACATTACTAGTGGTTTCTCTCACACTTGTTAACAGTTCACATCATTGACTGGTAATCAAGTGGTTTCTACCATGTTCGAATTCAACACATTTATTCACATGGATAGAATCGTACTAGTTCGAGATGCGGAAATCAAGACCCTGGATCTAGTTTCCACCATCCAGGCTGCGAGGAATTTTGTTGATACAGTAGACTATTTATAAACAGATGGCTGCGTCCATACTGTGTCTACATATATCTGTACTATGATGTATTCAAAATCATTCATGTATCAGAATGATTTGAGTTAGTTTCTAGTTAGTTTTAATCTGAGTATGGGAATGCCTACCTCAGTGATGACATATATATGTATATATTTTGCATTGAATGTTTTTACAGGTTCCGATTGGGGTGTCCACAGGATGATCTTTGAAATGATAAAGTACTGCACTCTTCATATATGACAGACTTCAGCTTCATCTATTCCAGACTTTGCACTTTAGGGGGCAATTTGTTACACTAAAAACTGTCATCCTGACATTTTACTATGGGTATGAGCTCATTATTACTCATACTTCTTCCTTTTGCAATTCTAACATATCAGCTCCTCATGTCAAGCTTTTAAAATCAGAGAAAAATTCCTAAAAATCCCCTAAACATTGGTATTGCACTTTCTCTATTCATTTCCTGTGGTCCCGCACCTAAATTTCAGCTTGCCTGTGGAACCATACCGCACGTTCTTTGTGTTATGGGTGCGGACCTCTGTAAAACTCAAAAAGGCGAGAAAGTAAAGATAAAAAGTGGATTTCAGATGAATTCTAGAAGATTCTAGATGGGAATTTTCGGGAATGGATACACTTTTAGAAGGTTCATGCATCCCTCACTTGATGGAGCTAACCCCTTGATGTAAGGATCTAATCCCTTTGAAGGAGGATTCTATCCCTTCATATTTGGAACAGAAAACCTCCTCTTTTCCACTATAAAAAGAGGCCTTGGGTAGCCTCAAAGGGAGTTCAAGCTTTAAGATATTTGAGGTTAAATGCTGTTGAGATTCAGACTCAGTTAACTAAGACTTTCTGTGAGGTTAAATCACTCATCTCTATCTGTCTTGGTTCAAAGAGTGAAATGCTTGTCAAATTAGAAGAGATTCCTGCTTCGGACCCCGGGAGGACCTGCACGACATCAAGGCACAGGTTGTAAAGGTTTTCTTTATTTGAAGTTAATACAAATATACTCATTTCTCTCATTAAACTGTCTATTTATGGTTTATTTCATAAATTCCTTGATCATTATGATGATAATGGTTTATAATAATGTCTATACAGGTGCTGTGTAATCTTTTTTCTTGTTTGTGACTGCAGATTCACGAGGAACGTTCTTTCAAGTGCACGGGAAGGACTTCAACGAGATCAAGCAAGCGCTGGACATAAGGTAGGTCTTACACCTATATAGCATTTTTATGAATCTTATATGCTTAGAGAGAGATTAGTATAATTGGTTTTTTGTTGCTAGTTACTTTTAGTACTAGAGAGATAGGTCTTGTCCGCAAGACGGATTAATCTACACAACAAGGAGTTGAACCTAAAATCAACTCTATTCGTGGGATGGTTTGAATGTATCAACCAAATATGATCTTTTTACAAGAAACTCTGTTGGAGGCTGAGAAATCATAGAAAGCTATGCTTCAGGTTTGTCATGGGTGGCATGTCTATGCAGCTGATGCATGTGGGTTGTCGGGAGAGTTGGGGGTTATGTAGAACCCTAAAATGCTAGAATTAACTGCTTTTAAAAATTTTGCAGGCATTATAATTACTAGATATGTGTTGGGTTCGGGTCAAAGGATTAGATTTTTAAACATATATGCTCCATACGTTGGTCCCGAAAGGAATTTTGGGAAAGATTAATTAATTATTCTTTGATGGGGCTCAATTATCTTCTTATGGCTGGGGACCTTAATTTTTCGCTGGGGGTGAATTAACTATGGGGGGTCAAGGCAGGGCAGATCCCCTCACTACATTAAAAATTTGATGGATGGAAGCATACGCCTTGATTGATGTTGTACCATGTAACTTAGCACCTACTTGGAGGAATGGTAGCATGCAGGGGGGGAGGGAATTTCAAAAAGGCTCAACAAGTTTCTACTTAGCCACAATCTTCTCGATATACTAAAGGTGGTTATTTCTTCCATTATACCTTGGTATATGTCAGACCATCATCCGATTTTATTATCTTGGAAAGGGATGAGGGAGCAGAGGGCGCACCCATTTAAGTTCAATCCTCGATGGCTTAAGATGGAGGAGTTTTGTGTTATGGTCAAAATGATATGGAACACACATAAATGTCACAATGACATGTCTCCTTTGATATATTTTCAACAGAACTTAAAAAGGCTTAAATTTGAGGCCATAAAATGGATCACTGTTGGTTTGAGGTGTCTTGACCCAGGTTCAGATTTGAGTTTAACCAACAAAACCTTGTACCCTTTCGGCAATGACTTGCTTGTGCAAGTCAAGGTATCACTAAAAATAGTATGGGAAGGTGGTTGAACCAGGTTTCCGCACCCTGAGAGAGAGATATTTTAATGAAGGGGGCGCCTTTAGATCTAGAATAGGCTTGCACTGAGAAAGCCCTAACCAGAAACCTTAACAACAGAATAACTTGTGCGAAACCCATAACTTATCATATAATTAGTTAACAGGAGCAAAATAACTAGATATCACCAAATCTATGCATTCCTTAATCTTTAAAGCATCACATCCATGTGCGCAATCAATTAACTAGAAATATTCAGTATTACAAAAATAACATGGAAATAACATGCAATGCAACTTATAACAAATCACAGAGACTATTAATATCCGCAAAACGTCCTTCTATTCCTTTACTTCAGACCCTTCTTACAGACTCTTTCACATGCCCATTCACACAGCCAGCGGGGTCTGCACACAGTAGAACTTAGGGTTTCTGTGCACACAGCCAGCAAAAGCCCTTACCCAGACAAGTTTTCCAAAATCCTTAGAGTAGATATATTATGAAAAATGTACCATAATATTATCCCAAAAATTGACTCTTCAACTCATCCTAGACTCTTACTTATATTTTTATCTTGCACTATAATAGGGTCCGCAAATCATGGTTTGCGACCCCTAGATCTACCCATTTTTCCCATTACAATGCACGAGGGAATTTGACCCACCCCAAAGTCCATTGACTTGTGCTACGCACGACTAAAATACTCAAAATAATAAAAAATTATATCGAAATTGCATTAAGGGGACCCCACTCTAACAGGCCCCCAATACAATATTGTGATTTGTCCCGAGTCACAGTGGCAGTGGGGTCTTCATCTTGCCCCGGAGCTATTCGATGGAAGCAAAAAACCATGGTAGGAATCCCTCACTCTGCATGGCTGTAGTCTGAATGATCTCTACCAACTTTTGTGAAGACGGCCCCTCAGTAGCCAAGGTGACATTATCCAATGTCTGATTCAAATGTTTGACCGCAACGTCCAGGTCCTGTGAAAGTTTCATTGCTTCGTCAGTTCAGGTTTCCAGATGATCGCTAAGTACTTGATTCTTATGTCAGAGCTCCTTGATTTCATCTCTGAGAACATGACTGGTGCGAAGGCGCATCATCTTCTATGCTACAACAAGGGTGGGCATGGTGATTTCCAACTGGTCAAATTCCTACTCTTTGTGGTGCAGCTCTTGAGTGAATTGACGAAGAAGTGGGTTGCGCTGCATCGTTGTCCACAGCTCCATAGCAGTGTCCAGCAACTCAAAGCCTTTGGAGATGTTTTCAGAAATACTTCTAGTGGCTTCCTTAACCAATGCAACTCACTAGGCTCGCACCTTCAGGGGAATCTCAGGCTACAACGCAACAATATGTTGTTCAAAATAAACTTTGATCATTTGCACCTCGGACCTGTAATCCTTCAAGGCAACAACCAAGCTCTCAATTTTCACTTGGGGCACAACAGAGGCGGGAATGATAAAATCAGGTACCTTCCTACACAACCGATCGATCAAATGTTCTAACTCATCTCGTTGTGTGACCGCTGCTTGTTGTACTTCTTGTGCTTGGGCGGATTCTGCCGCCTTTGTCGCGATCGTCTACTCTGCCTTACTCAGCTACTGTTGCGCAAACGATTCTCTTCTCTGTAGCTCAGCTGAGATGAAAAAGTGAAGAGCATGTAGCTGCCCAATCGTTATTCGTGCAAGGTCGAGGTCAACCTAGGTGCAAGCTTGGACTTGTGCGCATAAGGCTGGCAGCTCCACGGTCATGGTTGTGCCTAGGAAGGGGCAAATCCTACTTTCTGTTGTGGTAATCAGGTATTTTGTTAGCAATATTGCTTGAATCAACCTCGCCTGTTTCACACTTGCTTGCAAAGATTATGCTTTTAGCTGCAATACCTATAAACCAGATTGCAAGGCCTCAACCGCGGCCTTGTGTTGATCTTCTAGGGCGTTCCATCTGTCTTATGACACGGTGGTGACTACATCTGCTATCTTCTCCAAGTCCTCCTCAGTTAAGATAACCTCTCCATCTTCGTCGAACTTTTCACCCTTTTGCTTCTTGCGCTGATCTTTGGCAGGCTCGCTAGTGCGCTTTGTACCTCGTAGCGGATTTGCACCCTCCCCACCAACTCCTCCAGTATCGATATCATGTTGTGCCTCCTACTCAGTCCCCTTGGTGGTGTCTTTGGGGATCTCCCTGGTGGTGGACGCTTTCTCGCTGGAGCATAGCTCAGTTGACTTTGTTGTGCTTGGCGGAGCAAAATCTTTTGGTGCTAAATCTTTGCCGGAGGTGCCTGTTGTGACTGGCGCAGTGGATTTGAGTCCTATCTTCTACTCAGGTGGCCAAGTTACGATGACTTGGTCTACTTCTACCTTTGTGACCATGTATGGTAGATTTTACCACGTTGGGGCTACGGTAGAAGGAAGTGACCAAACTACTCGGAGGGGCTACCATCGAACCGAGATGGTCTTCCTCTGATGTTACGGAAGAAGAAGGAGCATCCTCCATGACCTCCATCACAGAATCAGGAGGGGTATCCTCCGAGACCTCCATCATAGGAGGTGGAGGAGCAGCTTATTGAGGTATAGGGACAGGATAATATTTCTCCAAGTCTGAGGAATCTGAAGAAACAAGAAGAACATGAGGGATATGAGAGCCACTCTCAACAGAAAAGGCTTGGTGCACCACAGACGGGGCTAGCTCAACTGATCCCACGACCAATGGTTGGTTAGGGATGGATTCATGATTTGGAATTTCTGAGGGAGCAAGATCAACCAAGGGTGACTCTTGACTGATCGTGGAATCAACTGGTGGAGGACTCAAAGAAAGCTGTTTGTAACTAGCCAGAAGGCATGGTGCAGAAACAGTCGAGTTGTTCAAAACTTGCTTGCCTTCATCCATATACAAACAAAGGTGAATGGCATGGTTCCATTCACACAACTTATAGGGATTGGTGATCTTACCCTGCTTGTTAGGAGCTTTACCAGCACTAGTTGAAGACGTGCCCCAAACCTAACACCCGAAAGCCAAAGGAAACGGGGGACGACCGTTGGACCATTCTTCAAGCACCTTGGGAATGTCAGGGCAATATCGAAGAAGATGCTTTCCCTAGCACAACATGCAAGGGAACTTAAATTTCCGCGAGGGTTGGGAGGTTCATTGGGAGCAGATGTTTTAGAAGCAGTAGCTGCAGCCTTAGCCTCTCTCTTATCGGACTTCTTCTTCTTTTTCTTAGGCACCTGTTTACTCGAATCCAGACTCTCACTAGGAAAAGTAGAAGAGGAGGACGCAGAAATAGGTGAAGAAGGGGAGAGGTCCACCTTGGAATCAACATGATGTTGTTCAGGTAGAGGAACTGATTAAACAGTAGCCGGGACATTTGGGACCATAGAGGTTGAAAACAACCAAATAGGAAACCAGACAGTTAACCCAGGAAGGGACAATGTTGCCATATAAGGAGCACCAACATTTCCAAAAGGAGGAAAAGGACCAGGATTCCCTTCGGGTGGGATTCCTTGGTTGGTGAACTCCGGAAAAGTTTCCATCAGAGACAAATCAAAACAACACCCTAAAGAAACTAACTTTAACCAAGAATATTTCGTGGCCAGGTAATTTTAAAACACTAAAACCAGACTCTACTGTTTCATATTTTAAGAGTCGAGAAACAAGCAAAAGGTGACTCTATCACTTTCAGCTTGGAAAAAAACGTGAAAGGACAAGAGCTTGACGATATTTTCAAATTTAGGGAGTCAGTAAAGATCAAAATGACTGCTCTGGTAATCTAGGTAAGAAGTGTACCAAGTTTCCGTGAACTATAATATACGCCTTGGTGATCAAATGAAAGAGAAATGACCAAGGACTTTCCATACGTGCAGGTAGTCTCCCCGAATGCTGTGTTCGGTATATCACGGTTACAAGGCAGTAGACTCAGCTTCCTACGGATAAAGGATTGCAACCTAGTGGGGTCTCCCTTTATATACGCGGTGGTATAGGGAGCACAAGCCTGTACTAGCGCTGTCTAAAGCCAAAAAGAAAATGACAACTACTAGGTTTAACGACACTGGAACACGTCACTAGCCTAGACCACTAAATGTGAACGTTAAGTTTCAATGCTTCCTTAGGTTGATTGAATAAATTTTATGGTTGATCTTCAATTATGTCTCAATTTAGGCCCTATTGAATGTTGGATCTCATAAAACCTCTGAATGCAGCTATATGAGAAAAGAAATCTTTCAATTCGATGAATGCTATCTAGTTAAGGGAAGAGCTTCAAACAATGATGCAACATACAACACCACTGCAAATGAAAATTTTCCCAAACTAGATGACTTTCACTATCCAAAAGTAATCTAAAACATTCAGCAATGCGAATTATGCAATGTAATCTGAGCAAATCCTCTTTTTGAAAACTATTGCAATTGTAATCTATGCACAATTTCCTTTTTTTGAAGGAATAAGAATGCACTCAATGCATTTTTCGATGAAATGAAAATCTACTTAATGCATGATTTTAATGAAAGAGAATGCACTCAAAGTGATTTTTAGCTTTCAATCATTAAACAATGTGATCTAAGTTCAATGATATATCTCAAAAATAATTTTCAATGCAATGCGCTCTAATGCATTTTAACGAAAAGAAAACCTTGAGACGAAAACTAAATGAACGCAAATCTTCTTAATGAAAGGATGAACGCAAAAGGGATGCAAAAAAACACTAAGAATGCAATCATTGTTTTAAACACTTTCTAACAAAATTCCTCAAAAGGCTACAAGACATATGAAGTCAAGTACAAAAGGACTCCCAAAGCATGGGCTCAAAACAAGGCATTCATTCCCTTTTACATCAAGCAATCATGGAAAGAAGACATTTCGATTAAACAATGAACAATGTAATCTATGCTCATATAAAGAAAATCCCGGAAGGGAAAGACACACTAGTGAAGGATTTAGGGAAAAAACCTCAATTTTTACACACCCTGAAATGGGCATGACTTTTGTGGGTGAAACTAGCGCCAACTGGCGTGACTTGCTCACTGACAACTAGCGCCAATGGCCAATTGGCGCGGGTTGAAAAATAACAACAAGCGCCAATGCCTAAAAATGAAAAAACAAATAATTTCTCCCAACCAAGACCAGACTCACCACTTCAAGAAAAATCTAAAAATAACCTAGAAGCAAAAATACTAACCAAAAAACTCCTGAGCAAGGGAAAACCCTAGCACCTATAGGAAATGGCGCGACTGTCTCGCTGTAATCAGCACCAAACAGGGGATTGCACGGGTGATGAACTGGCAACGTGCGCCAATGGACGCGACTGTCAGGGTGGAAACCGCGCTAATCAAGCCAACCATGAAAAGATTAAAATTTTGGAAAAGAAGAGGTCTGATCTGATCCTCTGGGGCTGAACAGGGGTTTAACACCAAAAGTAGGCAAACTAGAAGAGTGAATCAAGCAGACACAACCCAAAACAACCGAAAGAGACAAGACAAAATCCAATCAATCTCCCCAACGGAGTCGCCAATTTGTTGGAGAGGTAAATCCCCTCTGCGGACAGAGGCTATCCCTTCTAGCCTTGATCGGGTTTAGCAACAATCAGACACACAGTGACGTAGGTATCTAGTTACAAAAAAGACAAAACACCACAAATTTGCTACCTCGGGTCCTATGCAATGGTCGTTGAAGAAAGGATGACGCTTCCCATCCTCCACTTTGGCAGATCACGATCCTTCCTCTTAACACGTCCGAACACCTGCACACATGCGAAGAAACACAACGATACATAGCATAGAATCTAAATATTGTAACCATACATCAGTCAGAGAGGATGTAATTCATTGCATCAAAGACAAAGACACATGAATGAAACCATAATCAAAGTCACTTATCATTAATAATAACAAAAGAAAGATACAACCCAAAGCTCTAACGGTGGACCCTCCTTCGGCGGGGCTGACAGTGGAGCACGTCTCAATGAAGCTCGTTGGGCATGGGACAAAGCTCTCTCTCTCTTCGGCTTGGCTCTCAAGACTGTCTGGCGATAGTCTCCTTGCTATAGATTCAGTTCTTACTTCTAGTGCTATTAGGACTACTAGCTTGCTAAGGGAAAATGGAAAGCTTATATAGATGGTGGAAGGGGAGTTGGGATCCCTACAATTGTGGGATTGGCCCTATCCTCAAGGAATTTTCCATGATAGGTGGAAAACCACCTCCCATACATGGAGATCCGGAGCCAAAATTCCCAACTCACTTTAGAGACTCGTTCAGGAGTTTGTTGAAATCAAACTTCTGCCATTTATTTTTTAAAAACAATCCTTATTAAGCTTCGCACGAGCAATACACTGGGACAGAGCACCAGTTGGCGTGCCCTCATTGATGGATTTTCCCCATTGGCGCGAGGGATGAACTGGCTAGTTGCACCAAGGCCAAAAGATCAGTTTTTAAGGTTTTTCAAAGGAAAATTTCTTCAAAGGAATGATTATCCTTGTCAAGGGGGATGCCATGAAAGTGGTTTCAGGTTATGTCACTACTCATAGGTCATGAAAAAAACCCTCTAATGTGCGGGACAGGGGATTGCAGGGATAGTGAAAAATTACTGTGTAACAGATGCCCCCTAAAGCATGAGGCTCGAGAGAGAGAGAGAGGGGCGAAAGGATTTATGAGAATGTGCCCAACTGAAAACACTGCCGTCAAAAAACCTGCGTAGACAAGTACACCTGATATCTCAAATACATTATGTGTGGTATGGGCGCAGCCACCCATAATAGAGTATACAATAATCAAAATCCAAGGAATGGACGCAGCCATACAGAAAGGATCAATAAGCAGACTCAGGTATGGTCGCAGCCATCCAATCAATGAGTAATGTAACCAATCATGATAATCCACAAAATCCGTAGCCTGGATTTCATCAGACAAAACCCATGGTCTTGCGCTCCATCTCGACCCGAACAAAGTAGAAGTCCTAGCATGTGAATAAATGAGCTGAAGTCAAACATGGAAGAGCATCGTGTCATTACCAACCAATGATGAAAGTCATTAACAGACACGAGAGGAACCATCAATAATGACAATGGCCCTCAAGGTACTATAGGTACAATCCACGGAATGTGAACAGTGAGCTGGCGTCGAACACCCGCAAAATCATTCGATCGAAGGCCAATGATGAAAACCTTGTGTCGAATGTGAAGAACCTGCCATTGAGGCATGCAGGCTCCAAGGTACCAGAAAAGAATCTCTAGATCAGCTTCCTGGATAATGAGCTGAAGTCGACAGGAAGTGACCTTGATCGAAGGTGGGCCATGATGTCTCCCACATCATCGACATGAGACAGAGTAATATAATGTTTGTGAATCAGGATCATATGAGAATCCGAGGAGGGGGAAAACTTGCAGAGGTCAACTTCTTTTGAACATATTGGCAGCACGACACTGGATTTGGTAGTATTTGAAATCAAAAGATCTGAGGTCATGATGACGTGGAAAAGAGCAGGTGAGAGGTCAGAAAGGATTATCCAAACCCATGGTTGCAAGCAGATAGCGAGATGAGATGTCCCCTGTTAGTGTCGGTATCTTCATCCCTCCGTCAGTGATCAAATTCCTCTTGTTGCATTGCATATTAGGTGTCTTATTCAGTCAGTTGCATTCCATTAGGAGCATTGATCATCTGACGGTAGTGGATTTTTGCTCATGTCCCTCATGTCCTTTACCTTCTGGCTTATTTCTATTCATTAAAATCATTTGTAGACACTTTCGGTCTCATAGTTTTCAAAGAGTCATTTTAAGAGTTTTAGTGTCACTAGGTCTAGGGTTTCATTAATAAGGTCTTCAGAATGCTCTATAATGGTCAGCAGGCACATGAAGAAGTTTGAAATAAGGTTTCAGTGCTAAAAATAGAGTTTCTCATCTTTATGTATAAATTTAATGTGATTTACAGTTTTCTCAGTTGTAATAATACTTTCATTGGCAACCCTGGTCGCCTTTGTCAAGCTCCAACAGATTCATTCCCTCCAAGAACAAATAGAAAGGACATCATTCAGTAAAAAATCCAAAATGAAGCAAAACAGAGCTTGAAAAGAAAGTGCCAATGTAAACATTACAAAAGTGAGTTTTATGAAGTGAAAATTAAATTTTTCTATATATAAGTCATTGGTCATGTTCAAAAAAATCTTATTTGCACTCAAAAGAGAAAGATTGAAACAAGAGAAAGTGATGTTGAAGAAAAAGAGCAAGTTTGAATAAAAACTGGGCAAAGTTGGGTGCGCGTTGCATAGGCTGAGTGTCGCGATGCATTGCGCAGGTGCGGCGCATTGGGCTGACCTCTGCAGTGTAAAAAATACACTGGCACGACGCATCAGGGAGGCGCGGCGCATTGGGTTGGTTGCGCGACGCACATGGCAGAAAGCTAATTTATTGCCATTTATTCCAAATTTTCAAACCGGTTCAGTCCATATTTGTCCAAGTAAGTCCATGAAACTTCCCCATTTCCCATGACATGTGTTTGGTGATGCTTATGAGGATTTAAATACAAAAAAATCAAACTCTATTTGTTTGTGCAAGGATTGTTTCCTTAGGGTTTCGAAATTGGTTTTGTGTTTATCATTCCCACTTCCCCACCTTGTTATTCCCTCATCATTTCTAATCTGGTTACATCAATCCCATTTCCCTATTCCCTCATATCCCTAAAGCACTTATTCCCTATCCCATTCCCATTACCCTACATCCCAATTATGAATTTCCCAAACCCCAATGTTATTCCAAAAAACCTAGTAACTATCCCTAAACTCTTCAATTAACAGATTTCACCTGGAAATATTCCATCATCTCCCCTACCCTATCCCTCCATATTCCCTCACTTGTTATCACATATTTGGAAACAAAACCAAAGACATCAAATTCCTCATAACTCATCTTAGACAACATAGACTTTGGAAAACATGGAGACAGATTCCTCTTATGACAGAGATGAAGGCAACATCGAGGAGGCGTGAAAAGGCAAGATAGACTTCAGATTTTGGCCAAGGCTTCCTTGGCCCAGCATAGTGCATGATGGAGGACACTCAGCCCAAATTTCAAGAAATTTGGGACACATTTTGCAAATTTTGATTTTTTTTGGCCTTAACATAGATTTTCTTGCCCGACGCGTTGCGCCACTTGGCACGCACTTATGATTGGCAGCTCCTCTTGGGTAAAAATTGATATTTCTAGATTTTTCATGAAACTTTATGCATGCCTACCCATTAACTAGAGATTTTGACAAGTTTTGGGTTGCCGGAAAGGTCAAAAACACCCTAAAAATGACCTTTCTGCCCCTTTTTGAACACACAGGAAGCAGTGTTGGGAAAACTCATTTTTGGAGGGGAAAATGGAAACTAGATTCATAAATTATACTTGGGTTGGAAATTAGATAGGCAGAGATTTCCAACGAGCTATCCTGCACTCAATTTGGACACCGGAAAGGCCTTCAAAATTGGCTCCAAAGTGGCGCGACACATAGAGATTTCAGGCGCGACGCATTGGGGATTTTGGCTCAGTTTTGACTCAGGTAACTCTGTTTTTCGCGTAGTTTTGGCCAGTTTGAATTTTTTACTTCCACATGTAAAAATCTTGATGTAATTTGATGTAATTTCATGGCTCTTGATGTAATTTTGACAAATTTTTACTCATGGAAGTAGATTCATTCATCAAAAGGTGAATTATAATCGAATGAATCAGTTTCCTATCTTATAGAGGCAAGCTGTTCCACTGCCTATTTTCCAGTTCTTAGTTTAGATATTTTTGGAACAACTCCTAAACTTGTGAGCTCGACCCCTAGAGGCTGGAATGAGTTGTTGGTTGCTTATATCTTGTAATTTTTCAGTCATTAGCATAGGTTGGACACTTGGGATTGCTTGGAGCTTCATTGTACATTTCATCTTTGCAGTTTGGCAAAGGAATAGACCAGGGTTTGCAGAACTCCTTGGGATTCATGTGGCTCTTTGTTTTGATGATTTATTTCTCTCTGTGATTGTAAGTTTACTAATGTTTCATGTGTATCATTTCCCTTCTTATTTCTTCTTAAGTTAAACAAACAAGTATAAAGGTGGAATTCATTAGATTTGCAGTGCTCTACCTTGAGTTTTGTTTAATTTTCTATTTTGTCAACTATCTGAAGAGGATTATTGAAAGTCTCTTGCCCTCTTCAATCCCTCACCGATCTGAGCTATCCATTTCATTCAAAATTGAAACATCAAAACAGTTGCCTACCTTGCCCCATTCAGATCCCTGCAAAACTGCTCATTTCCCATACCCAAAATCTTCCTTTCCCTTTGATCCAAAAAACACCCTCAAAATAAAATCAAACTCTCTTACATATATACCTAGCCTAAAATCAGCCTTTATTCAAGTCATCTCAAGCCTCACTGATCATTTTTTGCTGAGATTGACCAGGAGAGAGCCCTATCCCGATCTGGTAGGGCTAGCTACCAGATTAAGCGTGGTTTGATGTTACCCTAGACTTTGCCTTCCTTCAGCCTGAGGTAGATTTAGGCCATAACATAGTGCCATGTTCAAGAGTGACATACTGTTGACACGACAATGATACTGGTTCCATTTTTTCCCCACCACTTCTGGTGAGTACCTCTTTATTTTTACACAAGCTTGAAGAGGATACCATATGCTTGTCATATAAGTTTTTCCTTCGGAAAAATCCACCCTAGTACATTTAATGAGCCCTAGGAATGAGAAACTCGAGTAACGTCATTACGACGGAGTCCGATTTCATCAGGTTTTAACGAGTCTGAAAAAGGAAGAACTCGACGTCTTTTCATGTTTAGAGAGTTTGAAAAGACAGCGGAAAAGTAAACTCCAATAGTCCTTTTTCGTAGATACTTCCTCAGATCCGAAAAGGTAGAAAACTGTGTCTGAGAAAACCTCCTAATTGCGATAGGCTAGGGTATTCCTTTCTCGTAAATAATCTAGCCCAACCCGAAAAAGGGGTAAACGTATACTAGGTAGATGTCGTTTCGCAGCCAATTTAACGAGATCAAAACGACAAGCGACTCGACAATCTTCTCATGTTTAGAGAGTCAGAAAAGAGTTGAAAGCTGACTCCTCTTGGAGGAACGAGTGGTATAAAGGGTAGCAACTAGTTCCGGTGATGGTGGAACTACTCAGAATAAGATAAGGTCAAGAGGTTGGCTAACAAGACCACTCATCGCAATGGTTCCTCAGGAACGGGTACAACAACCAAGTGAAGGCATATGATCGGACAAGCAGATGGGGATGATGGAATGAGAAAACCAAGGCTCATCTGACAAAAACAGGCTGATAAAATGGCAATCACCAGAGGTAAAATGGGAATGGTTTCATTTTTACACAAGCTTGAAATCAGGAAATTGTGCTTGAAGTTGGTTTCATTTTCACACAAGCTTGAAACAAAGATAAACTATGCTTGAAACTGGTTTCATTTTTACACAAGATTGAAACGGAAACAAACTATGCTTGAAAAAGTGAGCATGCCCCTAGCATGGTGACTCAATTCGAGGTACATGCCCCCAAGCTTCAGTCCATAGACAGATGGAGCGAAGGTTCAAATTACGAGATCAAGAGAAAGACTCGACTGGAATTTTACGAGATCTAATCAAAGACTTGAATTGAACGAGACCGTGTTTCATTGTTTTAACGAGGTTGACACACTTAAAAGAACTATCCTTAGAACAACTTGTTTCATTTTTTTAACGAGGTTGATACAGAAGACAAACTATCCTCGGAACACCTTGTTTCATTTTTTAGGGAGCTTGACACAAGGAAAACGAACTCTGCTCCAAAGAGCTTGTTTCATTTTTTAAGGAGCTTGACACAAGAAAATGAACTGTGCTCTGGACACCTTGTTTAACTTTTTAACAATCTTGACATAAGAAAACAAACTTTGCTCTAATAGACCTTTCATCATGATGAAGAAGAAGTCATGGCTTCCAAGAGGTTCTCCTCCGATGGGAGAAAAAAATCTCGAAAATCAGGACGCAATTCCCCCAGTACCTGATGCATAACGACACTATCACTGAATATGGGCATAGGAAAAGTAGCCACATAATTAACATGTGGTGAAGATGATACAACCGGTAGATAAAGATCCGGCAGGGGAGATGGTGGACTAGCTGCCATATTCGACCAAAGAATGCAAGCTGATCGATGGTAATGATCCGACCTTGGTGTGGAAAACACATCACACAAAAGAGGGAGGAGACAAGCGCTCCCATGGCATAATTATAATTGCGGCCCAGGAGTAAATTAAAGTCCAAGGGGCCAGGAACAATCATCACATCCATATGAACAATTTTCCCTCCCAAAGTAATAGGAAACTTTGGAAGGATCCCTAATGGTTGACTATTTCCTCTGTTAAATGCCAACATATTCTGCGTAATAGGCACAAGCGGCAGTGAACCAAAAGCTTGCCAAGTAGTTGAGGATAAAATACTAACAGACGCGCCTTCATCTATAATGGTGCTGGGTATGACTAGATGGAAGGCCTGTACCGTGATCTCAAAGGGCACATAAGAAGGAAGACAATAACCTGCGAATCAACTCCAATTGAAGGAAGTGACCAAACTACTCAGAGGGGCTACCATCGAACCGAGATGGTCTTCGCCTGGTGTTACGGAAGAAGAAGGAGAATCCTCCACGACCTCCATCACGGATTTGGGAGGGATATCCTCTGGGACCTCCATCACGGGAGGTAGAGGAGCAAATTCTTGAGGTATAGGGACAGGAGAATCTTTCTCCAAGTCTGAGGAATCTGAACAAACAAGAAGAACACAAGGTGAATGGCATGGTTCCCTTCACACAACTTACATGGATTGGTGATCTTACCCTACTTCTTAGGATCTTTACCAACACTAGCTGAAGACGTGCCCCCAACTTGACTCCTGGAAGCCAAAGGAAACAGCGGACGACCGTTGGACCATTCTTCAAGCACCTTGGGAATGCCAGGGAAATATCGAAGAAGATGGTTTCCCTAGCACAACATGCAAGGGAACTTAACTTTCTGCGGAGGGTTGGGAGGTTCATCGAGAGCATATGTTTTAGAAGTAGTAGCTACAACCTTAGCCTCTCTCTTATCGGAATTCTTCTTCTTTTTCTTCTTCTTCTTCTTCTTAGGAACCTGGTTACTCGAATCCAGAATTTCACCGAGCGAAGTAGAAGAGGAGAACGCAGAAATAGAAGAAAAAGGGGGAGGTCCACCTTGGAATCAACATGATGTTGTTCAGGCAGAGGAAGTGATTAAACAATAGCTGGGACATTCGGGACCACAGAGGTTGAAAACAACCAAACAGGCAACCCAACAGTTAACCCAGGAAGGGACAACGTTGCCATATAAGGAGCACCAACATTTCCAAAAGGAGGAAAAGGACCAGGATTCCCTTCAGAGGGGATTCCTTGGTTGGTGAACTCCGGAAAAGTTGCCATCAGAGACAACTGAAAACAAAACCCTAAGGAAACTAACTTTAACCAAGAATATTTTGTGGGCAGTGAATTTTAAAACACTGAAACTAGACTCTACTATTTCATATTTTAGGAGTCGAGAAACAAGAAAAAGGTGACTCTATCGCTTTCAGTTTGGAAACAAGCATGAAAGGACAAGCGCTTGACGATATTTTCAAATTTAGGGAGTCAGTAAAGATCAAACTGACTGCTCTGGTAATCTAGGTAAGAGTTGTACCAAGTTTCCATGAACTGCAATATACGCCTTGGTGATAAAATGAAAGAGAAATGACCAAGGACTTTCTGTACGTGCAGGTAGTATCCCCGAATTCTCTGTTCGATGTATCATGGTTACAAGGCGACAGACTCGGCTTCCTAAGGATAAAGGATTGCAACCTAGTGGGGTCTCCCTTAATATACGCAATGGTACAGGGAGCACAAGTCCGTACTAGCGTTGTCTAAAGCCAAAAGGCGAACGACAGCTACTAAGTTTAATGACGCCGGAACACATCACTAGCCTAGACCACTAAATGTGAACGTTAAGTTTCAATGCTTCCTTAGGTTGATTGAATAAATTTTATGGTTGATCTTCAATTATGTCTCAATTTTAGGCCCTATCGAATGTTGGATCTCATAAAACCTCTGAATGCAGCTATATGAGAAAAGAAATCTTTCAATTCGATGAATGCTATCTAGTTAAGGGAAGAGCTTCAAACAATGATGCAACATACAACACCACTGCAAACGAAATTTTTCCCAAACTAGATGACTTTCACTATCCAAAAGTAATCTAAAACATTCAACGATGTGAATTATGCAATGTAATCTAAGAAAAATCCTCTTTTTGAAAACTATGCAATTGTAATCTATGCACAATTTCATTTTTTTTTTGAAGGAATAAGAATGCACTCAATGCATTTTTCGATGAAATGAGAATCTACTTAATGCATGCTTTTAATGAAAGAGAATGCACTCAAAGTTATTTTTAGCTTTCAATCATTAAACAATGTGATCTAAGTTCAATGATAAATCTCAAAAATACTTTTCAATGCAATGCGATCTAATGAATTTTAACGAAAAGAAAACCTTGAGACGAAAACTAAATGAACGCAAATCTTCTTAATGAAAGGATGAACGCAAAAGGGATGCAAACAAACACTAAGAATAAAATCGTTGTTTTAAACACTTTGTAACAAAATTCCTCAAAAGGCTACAAGACATATGAAGTCAAGTACAAAAGGACTCCCAAAGCATGAGCTCAAAACAAGGCATTCATTCCCTTTTACATCAAGCAATCATGGAAAGAAGACATTTCAACTGAACAATGAGCAATTTAATTCATGCTCATACAAAGAAAATCCCGGAAGGGAAAGACACACTAGTGAAGGATTTACGGGAAAAACCTCAATTTTTACACCCCCTGAAATGGGCACAACTTTTGTGGGTGAAACTAGCGCCAACTGGCGCTATTTGCTCACTGAAAACTAGCGCCAATGGAAAATTGGCACGGGTTGCTAACTAAAAACAAGCGCCAATGCCTAAAAATGAAAAAACAAAGAATTTCTCCCAACCAAGACCAGACTCACCACTTCAAGCAAAATCTAAAAATAACCCCGAAGCAAAAGTACTGACAAAAAAACTCTCGAACAAGGGAAAACCCTAGCACATACAGGAAATGGCGCGACTGTCTGGCTGTAATCAGTGCCAAACAGGGGATGGCACGAGTGATGAACTAGCAATGTGCACCAATGGGCGCGACTATCAGGGTGGATACCGCGCCAATCACGCCAACCATGAAAAGATGAAAATTTCAGAAAAGAAGAGGTCAGATCTGATCCTCTAGGGCTGAACAGGGGTCTAACACCAAAAGGAGGCAAACCAGAAGAGTGAATCAAGCGGACACAAGCCAAAACAACCGAAAGAGACAAGACAAACTCCAATCAATCTCCCCAGTGGGGTCACCAGTTTGTTGGAGAGGTAAATCCCCTCTGCAGACAAAGGCAGTCCCTACTAGCCTAGATCGGGTCTAGAAACAATCAGATACACAGTGACGCAGGTCTCTAGTTAAAAAAATGACAAAACACAACGAGTCACCTACCTCAGGTCCTATGCAATGGTCATCGAAGAAAGGATGACGCTTCCCGTACTTCGCTTTGGTAGATCATGATCCTTCCGCTTAACACGTCCAAACATCTGCACACATGCGAAGAAACACAACGATACACAGCATAGAATCTAAATCGTGTAACCTTACATCAGTCAGAGAGGATGTAACTCATTGCATCAAATAAAAAGACACATGAATGAAACCATAATCAAAGTCGCTTATCATTAATAATAATAAAAGAAAGATACAACCCAAAGATCTAACGGTGGATCCTCCTTTGGCGGGGCTAATAGCGGAGCATGTCTCAATGAAGCTCTTCGGGCATGGGACAAATCTCTCTCTCTTCGGCTTGGCTCTCAAGGCTATCTAGTGATAGTCTCCTTGCTATAGATTCAGCTCTTGCTTCTAGTGCTATTAGGACTACTAGCTTGCTAAGGGAAAATGGAAAGCTTATATAGATGGTGGAAGGGGAGTTGGGATCCCTACAATTGTGGGATTGGCCCTATCCTCAAGGAAGTTTCCATGATAGGTGGAAAACCACCTCCCATACATGGAGATCCAGAGCCACACTTCCCAACTCATTTTAGAGACTTTTTCAGGAGTTTGTTGAAATCAAACTTCCGCCATTTATTTTTTAAAAATAATCCTTATTAAGCTTGGCACGAGAAATACACTGGGACAGAGTGCCAGTTGACATGCCCTCTTTGGTAGATTTTCCCCATTGGCGTGAGGGCTGAACTGGATAGTTGCGCCAAGGCCAAAAGATCAGTTTTTAGGGTTTTTCAAAGGAAAATTTCTTTAGAGGAATTATTATCCTTGTCAAGGGGGATGCCATGAAAGTGATTTCAGGTTATGTCACTGCTCACAAGTCACGGAAAAATCCCTCCAATGTACGGGACGGGGGATCGCAGAGAAAGTGACAAATTACTATGTAACAGATGCCCTGTAAAGCATGAGGCCCGAGAGAGAGAGAGGGGTGAAATGCTTTATGAGAATGTGCCCAACTAAAAACACTGTTGTCAGAAAACCTGTGTAGACAAGTACAACCGATTTCTCAAATACATGATGTGTGGTATGGGCACATCCATCCATAATAGAGTATACAATAATCAGGATCCAAGGCATGGACGCAGCCATCCAGAAAGGATCAATAAGCAGACTCAGGTATGGTTGCAGCCATCCAATCAATGAGTCATGTAACCAATCATGATAATCCACAAAATCCGCAGCCTAGACTTCATCAAACAAAACCCACGGTCTTGTTCTCCATCTCGACTCGAACAAAGTACAAGTCCTAGCATGTGAATAAATGAGCTGAAGTCGAACATGCAAGAACATTGTGTGATTACCAGCCAATGATGGAAGTCGTTAACAGACGTGAGATGAACCATCAATAATGACAATGGCCCTCAAGATACTATAGGTACAATCCACGGAATGTGAACAGTGATCTGGCGTCGAACACCCAAAGAATCATTCGATTGAAGGCCAATGATGAAAACGTTACATCGAATGCGAAGAACCTGCCATTGAGGCATGCAGGCTCCAAGGTACCAGAAGGGAATCTCTAGATTAGCTTCCTGGATAATGAGATGAAGTCGACAAGAAGTGACCTTGATCGAAGGTGGGCCATGATGTTTCCCACATCATCGACAAGAAACAGAGTAATATAATGTTTGTGAATCAGGATCAGATGAGAATCTGAGGAGGAGGAAAACTTGGAGAGGCCAACTTCTCTTGAACATATTGGTGACACGACACTGGATTTGGCAGTATTTTACATCAAAAGATCTAAGGTCATGATGACATGGCAAAGAGCAAGTGAGAGGTCAAAAAGGATTACCCAAACCCATGGAGGCAAGCAGATAGCGAGATGAAATGTCCCCAACCCGACACGAATGCAGACAAGTGCCATGTTCAAGAACGAGATACTGCCGACACGACAATGATACTGGTTCCATTTTTT
The DNA here is from genome assembly GCA_034641835.2 of Pinus albicaulis. Classification (NCBI taxonomy): domain Eukaryota; kingdom Viridiplantae; phylum Streptophyta; class Pinopsida; order Pinales; family Pinaceae; genus Pinus; species Pinus albicaulis. Next base: position 286,260,450 of record CM076572.1, on the reverse strand, counting down.
CCCCACCATTTCTGGTGAGCACCTCTTTATTTTTACACAAGCTTGAAGAGGATACCATATGCTTGTCATATAAGTTTTTCCTTCGGACAAATCCACCCTAGTACATTTAATGAGCCCTAGGAAGGATAAACTCGAGTAACGTCACTACGATGGAGTCCGATGTCATCATGTTTTAACGAGTCTGACAAAGGAATAACTCGGCGTCTTTTCATGTTTAGAGAGTTCGAAAAGACAATGGAAAATTAAACTCCAACAGTCCCTTTTCGTACATAGTTCCTCAGATCCGAAAAGGTAGAAAATTGTGTCTGAGAAAACCTCCTAGTTGTTAGCCATCAGTATTTTTTACATGTTAGTGATGACTATATCCATAGCTGAGTTTTCTAGAAGCTGAATTCCATGTGTCAATCTGTCATCTAGAAAACCCTCATAAAACTTTTTTCGCCCTTTCACTTCAGTCCGCCCATGTCAAAGTTAAAACCCATTATTACTATCTTTTCTAGCTTTAACCCTACTGGTCTGACCATCATCTCTAAAAGAGCAAATCCAAGTCTGTTTCAAAAGCCTCCCATAAGTTAGGAAGTGGCGCTTTAAGACATTTTACCCTTGGCAATCATCAAAAAGCCAAAATGCCTCCATCTGCTACAGACCAACCATGACCGACCTCCCACTCTGCAAATAAAATTGAAAAACAGCTCTAAGTCGCGCCACTTATACCCCTAGGTCTCAGCACTGCATGAACCACAGTCTCAAGCTGATTATTAGGTGTTTCACAGTGTTTTATGGATTCTACAAAGAACAGGAAATATACCTTCATCTCAGGAGGAAATGCTTGAATCTACAGTTAGAAGAACAGCTGCTTCTAAATGTATCATGAGCCTGAGATATGTCTGCAAAACAGAAAGTCACTCATCAAGACCTTGCAGTTTTCCTTCCAACATGAAAATCACAGTAAGAGAAAGACACCACTGTCACAGCAAACTGGTAAATTGTCAAGGCCCATAATCTCCTTCATTTACAAGCAGAGGGTTAGGGCGCCTCCTTCATCTACAAGCAGAGGGCGCTGGCCATTGTTGACTTAAAGGAATGCATAAACCCAGGTTTTCCTTTTACTGGACAGTGAAACAATAACTCCAGGTTTTCTGAATATGAGTGATAATCATGACAGGGATAGAGTCTGAAGTATGCAAGTTCAAAGGAAAACAAAGTTTGGTCTGATAAGGGAAGTCATGAGAAGTTTTCAAATCATGTGAAATGATGAAACTTTAGAGATGCATATCATTGGTAAAAACCCTTCTGATCATAAGCAACCTACTCTTCCATAAGGCTAAATTGAAGAAAAGCTGACAAACTTGTCATTACACAGGCATAAGAAAGAGTGTTTGTTTTTCAAAGGGTGCTGACCTCCATAGTCACAGAGACCATATTTCAAATAGTTTGTTATAAGATGACCAAAGCAAATAATGACATCTCAGTTCCCCTTAAAGCACTACAGTGAGACAGCTACACTTTGGCTAGGGTTTTTCTGAAACACAGTGATAATTGCAAGCAGAGGTGCTAGTATTAATGTTTTTCAAACTTGTTTGCTTACCATCATAATCCTAGAAAACCCTTGTCAGGAAGCCTTATCAAACAATCTTTAGATAAAGGGCCTCCTCCATTTATGAGCAGATGGCCAAGGCTTTAAGTGTTGTTGAAAACTGATTGGTAAAAAAGTGCAGTGGAAAGAAACAGTGAAAGAAAGCAAAGGTCTGTACACAGGTAAAAGTTAGTGTTTGTGATTTAAAAGTATTGGTTTTCCTATTCAAATGGAAATGTCTGTCAAACTATACCTATAGTGGACAGGATACAATATTGACTATGCAGACCATTGATACAAAAGAGCAGTTTCCTTAGGGGAAGAGGCCACACAGTCACCTCACTGTCACATGCCAAGAAAATTAAAGGGAACTCCTTTATAAAAACAGAGAAACAGCGAAAGGAGAGTTACGGAACCAAAGATGGCACTTGCTGTACCTGTGTGAGAAGCCATAAATCAGCCTGTAGCGTAAATTATCAAACAAATTAGAAGAAGACCAGACCATCTCCTTTTTAAAATGACAAAATGGCTTTCAAAGCTCTTCAACAGACCTGTGGTTTTTCTTTAAAAATATCACCAAGAAAGTAAAACATGGACAAAGTTGAGCTTTGGAATGGCTCCATTACAAGGTCAAATGCACCGATCAAATCAAATGATAACCGTGTTTCAAAGAACCCGCTATTCCTCGCTTCACTAGTTGCTCCTTTCAGATATACATCACAAACAATGGGAGGGTATTTCCAAGACAATTCCAAGATGGACATGGTGAATAGGCATACCAGTTATGAATAGGCAAAAGGAGTTTGTTTTGATAGGCTGTCATTGTTTAGATGATTTGAAGCAAACACAGTTTTTCATTATTCCAAAGAAAAAATATATCATAGATGATACACCTACAGGAAGGGAAGTATTTTGAAAAATAGGCGCCTTTCTCAAATCAGAGGGCCATGATCAAAGTCCAAATAGGGTCAGCAAACTTGGCATCCACAACAAAATTAGGGTTAAGGAGCGCTCGGGCAGTTTGTTTCAAAATGATTTTCTGATCAAACAGAGATGAAATTTACAAACTTGAGAGAGGTTTTTGTCCCTCATAGGTTCAAAAATAAAAACCTCCTTCACTTTCTACACAGGTATCATGGTTTGTGAGAAACGTGAAAATTTTGAATGCTATTTATAATTTTCAAAATCAGATTCATCATTTTGACCAGTGATAATAATAGATTTTAAACACAAAATTTGACTCAAAGGCTTTGTGAACAAATTAGCAGAAAATATATCACATTTTTCCATTGTCTATCTCAGTTACCCCATGAAATAGGTCATCACAAGCAATTCTTAATTATTGCTATTACACTAGCATGTATCTATTTCAATTACATATACTGTTATCTGGATTTAAATAGAGATAAACAAAATCTGCCGCCTGAAATTAGACCTCCACATCTTTCCTGTCTGAAATATCCCTGCCGAATTTTATCTTTGGCAGTATCTAAAAGTGTCTATAAAGAGTCACTTTTCGCACCAGGATTCACCACAAGTTCATTTTTGACCAGCAGGGAATCTCCATTTAGCATCTAAACAGCCTAAAATAAAAAATCTGTTGTTGCAACTAATTTGCCAGCTTTGCAACGAGCCACATCGTGCCCAATTCTGACACCGGGAAGGCCTTCAAACTTGGGTGCAAAGTTGCACGACACTCCTGGAAAAGTGCGCAGCACTCCTGTGCACAAAATTTACAAAGGAATGCATTGCTGCGCGGCGCTCCTGTAGCAGCGCGCGGCACTCCTGTAGCACTGATAAAAAAATCACCTAAAAGCCTTCCAAAGCTATTTCCAGAGCTGCTCAAACTTGTCAAAAATGGCTGCCACCGTGTTTCAAGGTATTTAAGTGCCTCTTTAGTATATTCAAATTTCTAAAGGCTAATCATATGCTTCGTGCATCAAAGGCTAAATAATTGGTGAAAGGGGTGAGGGTCTTGGTTAGGAATGTTAAAGTAGTTTTTTGAAAGGGTTTTGAAGCTTTATTAATGAGAAAATCCCATTAAACTGGCCTCAATCAGTATTGAAAGGAGCATAGGGCTTAAAGGGCAAAACAGTGGGTTATTTGTCTTAGTGGTCATTGGATGAACTTTGGTGACTTTCCAAAGGTATCCTCTATATGTTAAAAGAACAACAGTGGTACTGTGACCTTCCATTCCATCAAGCCTAATCAGCGAATGAAGCCACCATTGCATTCAAGGTGTTGTCAAAATGGTATGAGAGCAGCATAGTATAGAGAAGGAAATTTTTGTGTGAGAGGAGTCTTTTATGGTTTGAATGATAAAAGATTGTTTGTGACATCATAAAAAATTCTCAAAATATGTCACCATGTCCTTTAAAAAACAGTGACTTGGACTGTGTATACTCTCTATTGGGCTGAGTAGATAGTGTGGACTTAATTGGTTGAGTTACATACCAAGAGAAAGAACAGTGTGTTGTTGAAAGGGAGTTTGTTGGTTACAAATTCTTTGACCGCCACCAAAAGAAACCTCTAAAAGGTAAAAGGAGAGTTTGTTATAGAGGGTTAGTGGCTTGGGGTCTAAGGGATAACATTTCACATTATTCTTCACAGCATTGCCACATTATCAAACAAGAAGTGAACTGGGAAAGGGTTGACAAAGGGCAAGATATAAGTTGAAAGAAGGTGGCAATAAAAGTTACCCTACTCAACCACCAAAAGGACAGTTGTTCACTGTATCACTGTGACTGTTTTTCTGCTCTTCAAAAGCTCTTTGTCAATTGGATTTTTGGAGGACATAAAGGCATTCTTCCAAGGCTGACTGGTATTCTAATTGAAAGGGCCTTGATTAATTTGAAAAGAGGAAACTCTTCCAGCCTCTGCTCAAGCTTTTGGAGCTTTTTAAACCCTAGTACCTCTGTTCTAACTATGAATTTGACTGTATGCTCACACCGGGGTTAACTTTATGAGCATGTTTTTGTTTAATGAAGTGACATACATATAGAGAACAGGGAATTTTAGTAGGAGAAAGGGTTCTTGATCAAGCAGAAATTTATAGGTTGAAGTTACAGAGGAAGGTTGCTCACACTTCTCACAAAAGGACAGTATTCACCGTGTTTGATTGGTTTACTGCCTTTTTCAAGCTTATTGATAAGTTGGTATCCTTCCTAAGTAAAGGTTTTTCTAACATAACCATAGGTGTTACATTGGTAGGAGGTCTTGCCTATTTTGCAAAGTAAAGACTCTTGCAAGCCTTGTTGAAACTTTTTGAGGCATTTTCCAAACTCTGTCACCTTGTTCAGAACAGTAAATTTGACTGTATACCTACACTAAGATTTGATTGCACCATATGCAAGTTTGTTGGATGTTGGCACATTAAGAAAGGCAGGTTTTAAATGATTGTAAGGTCTACCATGGGCAAAGCACTTCTCACAGCAAACTCCTCCTAAGCAGTCTGCCCTTCATTTCACTGTATTATTTCTTACTGAGAAGTTGTTGACTGAGAGAGCCATGTAGCGCCATCAAGAGCAGGTTTTAAATGATTGAATTTTACCTTGAAGACACAGACATTGTGTGTGTTGATTGGCCTCAACAAAATTCACAAGAGAGTGATTTCTTAACACCGTGTACAGGAAAATTACAAGCCTTCCTTTTACACATGGTGTCCTATTGAGATATCTGCCTGGCTGAGATATATTCAAGGTAGAAGGTCATTTTCTAAAGAGAGCAGAGGCTGTGTATTATAAAAAAAAAACTTGTTGCAAACCATCCAAATCACATTGTTTATTGTCAAAGCAGTAAAGTGACACAGTTTGACTCCAACAGGGCATTTTACATACAGTGAGGCAGTTTGTCTTTTCCAAAGCATATTTAGGTCAAAATGCCTCCAAGGCAAGACAACAGGAGCAGCGTGACAGTGATAAATATCAGCAGCAGCAGGAAAAAGAGGGGAAGAGTGCTGAACAGCAGTAACTCAGTAGTGATAAACAGCAGTTTCAAGAAGCGCCGGGCACGGAAAGAGGAGAAAGGCATATCAGCACTTGATATTTTGGCCTTGGATTCGGAGCATGTTGCTAGGGACCCTTGAGGGTCATGCATGCCCAATTTTGGGCCTTTTTCGACAACTTTTTGTTTTTTGGCATTTTTTGGGTTTTTGGCCGAAAACTCATAATTTCGCCATTTCAGTTTGATGAGTTTTCAAGGGAGGAGGATGATACCGATGGATGCCATAATTCCATGAGCAGGTCTCCAGCGATTTTCAGGGCATTTGGAGATCATTCGCCCCCTCAAATTGGCGAAAAATACCCTCTTTTTGCACATTCTGCCCGCCATATCAGCAGTCTGCTATTTTCTGGGTTTTTGCACACAGGTACAGTTTTGAGGGACTTCCAGAGATCAGATTGAGGTGATTTCAGTTGCGCCGGAAAGCAGACACAGAGAGCTTTCCAACGGGCCATCATGAGCCTCATTTAGACACCGGGAAGGCTGCCATTTGCCTTCAGCAAGTCAGGGGACCTTTTTCAGGCATAAATATGAAGTATTTTTGTAATTTTTGAACCTCAAAAATCTGCTTTTCCCAAATGTGCGTTTAGCTATTTTTATACTTGGGAAATGATGTAAAGTCAATATAATTTCCATTTTTAGCAGTGTTTTAGATATTTTATGGGATATTTTGTGCCTTGGGCTTTGCAAAGCCTCAAGGACAAGTTTAGATATTTTGACTTGGCCAATGGGATAGCTAGTTGCTCCATGAGGTTTTCCTTCCTCTAGCCTATTTATCCCACAAGGATTCATTGTAAAACAGAGGCTGAACTTGAGAGAAGAATTAATACATTGGTCATATGAGCTTTGAAGAATACACTTGAGTTATGATTTTTGGACTGCCTCTTGGATGCTTTTGAGGAATGATGAAGGATTGTTGATGGATTCCTTGACATAAAAGAATGGTATAGTGCTTCTTAATGTGTTTTGTCTTTCTAGTG
>CM076572.1:286053671-286253795 GCA_034641835.2 Pinus albicaulis | reverse complement strand
TGAAAATATAAGGCATAATGGGAATATCCTCTTGGCGGCCCTCACTTATAAGCTTGATCTATTTGGATAAGATGTGGGTTATATCACAAAGGTATAATCAAGGGGGAGAATAGGAGATCGAGAAGAAACAAAGAATGAACTAAATAAATGACCTGACAAAGATTGACCTAGAAGAGATCCCAATGAAAATAAAGGAGTTTCAAGTTCACTAGAAGCATGTAAGGAAAGAAGGAAAGCCATCAACTATGTTGATGTAATCAACAACAATAGAAGAAGTTAACAAATTCATCCAGAAAAAACTAAAGAATATGTAAATCAATGTGAGAAACCATAAGCCATGTAAGCATGTTAAAAAGCATAAATGTTGATGTGAATTAGAAACGTTTGACAAAGAAGGAAGGAAAAAAAATCAACAAAGTTATTTATTTCAACGGGTAATATTCATCCAAATGTAAAACTTTCTTTTATGGACATTGTTACTCATGCAATAATTTTAGTGACAAAGTAGTTGACTAAAATCCTATCGAGGAGAAAATACGGAAGTGATTTTTTCGAATAATATATTTAAGTAGCAAATCTAAAGGAAAATTATGAAAATATAATTAGAAGAGAAATTACTTTCCTCTCTTGTATAATTATATTGAATGCTATATATGAAAAAATGGACAAAAATCACGTGATTGCGGGAGTACTCTAAACGGGTATCAAAATCAGGGAAAGAATATCCTCTTAGAAATTCAACGGTATACGAGAGACGAATGTAGGAAGAGAGTGGTATCATGTTATATGTTCAAAAACGAAAAATAAATGGTACATTGGTAGTGGTTGATTAAGACATATGATAAGTGATCAAAGTAAATTCATCAAACTTAAGGAAGAGGATAGAGGAAAAAGTAATTCTTGAAAACAATGCATTAGCAGAAACTGCTGAAAAAGGGACATTCAACATTGATAATGGAAGAACTAAGGCTCAATTTTTTTTTTTGTTAGGAAGAATTGAACCACGATATCTTCAATGTCGGCTAAATTTGTGATCAAGGATATGATCTCAGATTTAATTCAGAAGGTTTGAAATAAAAAATGTTTAATGAAAAGGAAAATTAGTCGCAAGGCTAGCAAAAATTTAGATAATGTATGCAATTATTGATGGAACAAAAATTGAGATATGTTGTTTGGGAGAGGAAGAAGAAGACTGAGTATGGCACAAAAAATTGGGACATATGACCTGTGATAATTTAGTAAAAGTTATAAAGAAAAAGGCATTAAGGACTTACCACCTAAAATATCAAAGCCTCATAATGTTATATGTAAATTATTTTGAGTTTACAAACCAGTATTCTTCAAAACAAAATAATATTACGCATACAGGTATTTTGTAAATCATTGACATTAACCTATTTATACCAACTAGTATTTAGACTCTAAAATTTGTAAGGTACTTTATGCTATTCTTGATATGATTATACAAGAATGACTTTAGTTACCTTTATTAATGAAAAATAAAGCTTTTAGAGAAAAATCAAATCCTTCAAATCTATAATAGAAAATGAAAATAGATTTAAAGATCAAATTCTTGAGAAATAATAGAGGAGGAGCGTTCACTTCACAAGTGAATTCAATGATTCATGTGAACATCATGGTATCATAATACAATTCACTATAGAAATAATTTTGTAGTGAAATGATATGGCTAAAATAAAAAAAACGAGCAATCACAAGGAATGGCTAGATCCATGCGTTTTAAAGGTCGGTTAGAGATTGATTTTGGGGAGAAGTAGTATACACTACAATAGCATCTTGAACAAATTTCAAATAAGCACAAATGATACTAAAGTTACCTACAATCTATATGAGTAGACCAACCACTGATAAAAAAAATTGAGTGTTTTGAAGCAAATCTTAAATGAAGGTAAATGAAGAAAATTTAGGGGAAATTCGAATACGAAGTTGATGAAGGATTTTTTCTTGGATATTCCTATATAATAAAAATTATAGATTTTACAACAAAAGGAATCAAAAAAACATTAGATGAAGTGATGTAAAATAGATTAAATTCTTAGAATGAAGTCCAAATACACGAATTACTTATCAGAATCACAACCAAATGGGGAGATTAGATTAAAGAGCATGATGAAGAAAAAAAAATAATAATGTGATTCATTACACTCAAAGAACCATCCAAATATGTTCAAAGAATCATCCATGAAATCAAATTTTGGAAGAAAGGGAGTTGGGAGTTCATATAAGAAGGAAATTTTCCGGCACATCAAACCAAGAGTACCTAGCCATGCTATCCTTAATGGAGCCTAAAGTATTTCTTAGGCCTATCAGAGATGAACATTGGATTAAAGATATGAGCGAGTAACTAGATCAAATTGAAAAATGAGACATGGAAATATGTGCCAATACCTAAAGACAATAATGTTATTATAACCAGTGGGTATATAGGAATAAACTTAATAAGGATAAATAGGTAGTAAACAAAGAAAGAGGGAAATACTTGTATGTCAAGGATATGCAAAGTTTAATCGGTGGGCTTCAAAGAATCTTTAATCTAGTAACCATACTTTAATTAATTAGGATGTTTTGTGGCTTTTTCATATTTTAAAGGGTTCAAAATTTTATCAAATGGATGGAAAATCTACAATTTTGAATGGAGAAATCCAAGAATAAGTTTATGTTGAGCAAGTAGGAAGGATTTAAACTATCGAAAAGACAAGGATCATGTGTGTTTAAACTAGAAAAGGCATTGTATGGTTTTGGAGAAACGGGAACTTGGGGATTAGTAACTATAGATTGGATAAGTAACCTTAGAAGCAAGGTTTGGAAATACGTGCAACAAGAAATAACCTTTACATTATGATTGGAAAATATAACATGTTAATTATTGTTTTGTATGTGGATGACATAATATTTGGAAGTGATGTTGATTTGGTAAGAGAAAAATACCGAAACCAACATGGAAAAGTGAAATTTTTATGTTGGGGGAAATGTCCTCGTTTCTTGGCTTGTAAGTTTTAATCTAACGAAAAATGTATCTTTATGTCTCAAGCCAAGTACCTTGGGGAAATATTAAAGAAATTTGGTATATAAAATTGTGCATCTTGTTCTTTATAATATTTTGTTATACCAAAGGTGGCCTAAACTTTTTGGAGCCTCCAAGGAACAAATATTATCACTAAAAATTGTTGCTCTTGAAGTCTCTCTAAGGCCTCATGCCTACATGGATCCTTATTATTGTTTACATCCTAAAAGCCTCTGAAATCCTTCAAAAATCCCAAGTTAATATTCTTTGCGGGGGAGCCCTTGGTCCCTTTCTTTTCTTCCTCACTAACCTCATTTCTATTCTGCATTTCCCATGCAAAACCCATGATTTCATGTTTCTCCTTTCCATTTCATTAAAATCCCTTTTATAAGGTTAAAAACCCACTTTTTAACCCCTTCACCGAAATCTTCATTTCCTTCAAGAAACCCTTAAAAAACCATGAAAATACATGTTTTTTATGTATAGGACTTAAGCCCCTCGAGCTTGGCCATATGCTATTCCATACGCCCGCACCTAGAACCAAGTTTTAACCCTTTGGCGCTTATCGCAAGCGCGGATCGCGAGAAAATCAAATTGCAGTTTCATTTAGGGGTGTTCATCGCAAAAATATGTCTTGCGATCCATCGCATATCGCAAATCGCATGTTTCATTGTTTAAAGGTTTGATCCATAAATATTTGCGTACGGCCCAGCTCAATCGTAGTTTCCGCCCATTGCATATGCAAATCGCATGTTTCATTGTTTTAAAAGGTTTGATCGATCACAAATATTTGCGATACAACCGCTCAATCGCGGTTTCCGCCCATCGCATGTAAATCGCATGTTTCATTGTTTAAAAGGTTTGATCCATCGCAAATATTTGCGATGCGATTTGATAGCATCGAAAATATTTGCGATGCGGCCAAGCTCTGATCACATAATCGCGATATCGCATTTTCTCTGCATTCGCATAATCCACCATCGCGTTTTGACTTTGCGATTTGCGATCGATCCCCATCGGGCCATAAATGCGATACTATCATTCATATAAAATATGCCTTTTCCTTGTAAAGTTGAAAAAATGCCATTTTTCGTTGTTTATAAAGGTTTTTACATCCATTACGTCCATCCATCGCATCTCATGATTGATGCGCCTTGTCACGATGCGCGGCCATCCTTTCCACCCTCGGCAGGTTAAAACCTAAAAACGCGATTTCTTAATTGTTTTGTGTTTTGCGAGTGTTTTAATGGTTTTCCATTATATAAAGAAGAAATCAGGAGTTAGGAAATATATTTCTAGCCTTGAGAAATTTATTAAAAAGAACCATTCACGATTTGAATTCGTGATTTGCTCCGATGTTTCATAAACGTTGATAGCACATAAAATATTTTGCACTTATTTTGCACATCGACAAGACAGCATTTACTCAAAAGCAGGTTAAAATTATAAGTTTGAAGACGAACTATGAGAATGAAGATTGAAGACATTTTTACGGGGATTATGGCTAAGACGGTTATCAGCCTAATCCCCGACTCCAAACATAGCTTAAAGAAAACCTAAAGTGTTTTATCGGAAAAAAAGCCTCCATAGCCACATCTTGAGGTAAATTCAGTTCCTCGACTACCACGAACTTTGTTGCCTCAAACCTTTCAAAACATAGTAGAAATTAATGAAAAATCGGATATTCGCCTCGGCGCGACCGGTGCCAAAATGCATAAAGTCTGGGAGTTACTCCACACAATATACAGAGAACCTCGAAAGTCAAATAAAGCTCCCATCGAGCTTTGATATTTATTTTTAAAAGTTAATGTTGTTGATCCACTTGTAAAACTGCTCCATCGAACCCCTCAAAAGTAGAAGTCTGTGTCGTATTAATTGTCCTTAGAGATCTTTGTTGGGTCTCACCTCTTCATTCTTATAAATACCTCGGTAGAAGATGAGAATTTGTTGGTTGAGTTGCTTACGAGCTTTGAAATACATTTGAGCCTAAACTTCGATTGTAAATAGTGTTCACACAGCCTTGAATACCTTGTGATAGATTTGTTAAGAATTTGAAAGTAGTGAAGATGATTCTTTGAAATGAAACATTGGACTTGAAGATTATGGCAGTTTTGACATCAATATAAAGTTGTTTCTTGGGATCTCGGTCTATATTCTTGGTGAAGTGCCTCTTTATTTGTTAATTGTTTCCTTCTATGTATGCCATATTGTCCATATTCTCTGTAAATAACGGTTAAACAAGGTTAGGATTTACTATATATCATTAACCTTCTCTTGGGTAGAAATCTTTATCTTAATGTTTTCTTCAAATTTGTTTATTCAAGAATGATTTAATGCGGTTTAAGCAGGTTAGGAATGTTGGCGTTCCTCGTCCTTCGGTGACTTAAAACATTGTTCTTGAATGTGATTTCCATTATTTGCTATTAAAGTGAGACTAGAGAAGATATGGTTTTACGATTCCTAGATTTCTTTCTTAGCGATTAAGTTCCCTTGGTGTTGGTAGACGAGACTAGGTTTAAAAGTACTTTATGCGATCTTCAGGAGTTACACTTTGTTTTCTTATATGTTTTCATACTTTCGAAGGTAATTATGTGAGTTACTAGATTGTTTGTCAATTCGTTTTGCTTTAATACAAACTTGCCCAAGAAGTCAATGAATTTTGCACTTGGTTGGTTTTAAACGGTTACTTAAGAAGCATGGCATTTTGAATGGAGACTATAAAATCCTCACCGAGGAGTATTATCGGTTCCACACCCCTCACGAAACTTTATTGTTTCCATCCACATCCACTCAATCTCAATAATCTTGTGGTATAGATGACTTTCCCTTGGATCACTCTTGATGTTGTTGTTGATTAAAGCCCGGATATGACTCCATAGCCCAATGGACTAAAGCCATCGTTATATCTATCTTTTAGCCATAGGTTGTTCTTCCCTCTTGCAACTTCTCACCTTTGAAACTCTTTGCATTCGAAATTTTCACCTCAAACGGTAATCATGCTCAACCATCCAAAAAACAAAAAAACCGACCTTGGCCTTCATAGCTAGCCTATTACCATAACCCCAAACTTCAAAGACAAATCCATCTTTGTACATATTGGAAGATCCTCTCGGGATTGACTAGATCCTGAAATCCCAGAATTTGGTTGAAACGATGTTGTTTACGTAATTGGACTCACACTTGAAAATCTTGCTAATAAATGCTGAGGAGACCTAACACATACGCCCAGGCAAATCCTATGGAAGAAAAATAAAAACTTAGCAATGATGATGAGCCTCCAACATTAAACCATACCATGTATAGTTCTATGATTGAAATCTTTCTTTACTTAACAACTTCTAGGAGAATAGATATCATGGAGACGATGGGATTTGGTCAACAATTTCCAATTAAAGTCGGGAAGGAGCCTCATGTGAATTTAGTTAATTTAATATTTAGATATTTACAAGGCACTACATATTATGGTTTTTGGTATATAAGGGAAACATAATATATCTTACACTCAAAGCTTCTATAGATGTATGTTAGTCAGGTAGTATTGATGATAAAAAAAGAACTAGTGGATGATCTTTATTTTTAGGATATTTTTTGGTTCCCTAGCTCTGAGAAACAAAATTAAATTTATATATCCTTGTATAAATATATTGAAGCACTCTACTATTGTACCCAAGTATTATGGATGAAGTAGAACCTCATGGATATTCAAGAGAATGGTGATAATCATGTTCCTATTATGTGTGACAATACTACAGCACTACAAACATTTCAAAAAATGTGTTATGAATTTTAAAATGAAGCATATTCCTATTAAGTATCATTTTATTCGAGTAAAGGTTGTTGATCAAGATGTCAAGTTTGAATACATTCAACAAAGGAAAAAATTGCGGTATATTCAATAAAAAAATTTCAAGAGAAAACATCAAATATATCAAACATAAAATGGTAATAATTCCCTCCTCACGGAAGGAATGGCTCATTAATAATCAACTATGAAGTATGATTTTGACGGAGGATCTAAGATGTAGATGGAAAGAAAGAAACGTTGTTTGGGGAGGAGAAACAAACATGGGGATTATGGATTTCTGACAAACATAAATGGAAGTATTCACAAGGGGAGAACCCTTCCATAGGAGGAGTAAACTTCATAGATTCATTGGTTGGGTGACCATCTATAGTTTAACAATGGATATTAATCCTCTTTTAATTAATTTCTAAGGGGTGAGGAAGAAGACATTGACTAGGAAACATGAGAGAAGGATAAACCTTTAGACTAGTATATTAATAGAGGATTTCATTCCATTAATCATCATCGGTAATATGCAGTGGTGTTGTCGTAAATGCCAAGGGAATATTATTGAAGAGTGTTCTCATTGATGCCAATAGTTAGTCATTGATGTCAATACCAAGGAGATTTTTGAGTATGTTTTGGAAGTTGTAGTTGGTCATGTCAAGTTTCATAGGGAGTCGTAAGTGATGTGCTTATGTGCATTTATACCTAGCCAAGGTCAATAATACGGGTAATATATCTCTCGGGGAATTTTGTTTTGATACCTTAGCCTCAATGAGAAAAATACATGTTCGGTGGTTAGCCCTCTTAGAGATATTTCCAATGGTATATCGAATTCGACGATATCACGGATTAATGAAAACATGTTTTAGTATGAAAGTAACTTATGTTGGCTAAGGTATACAGGATATTTAGGAACATCTAAAGAAATCTAGATCATGTGGGGGTTTCATCACTTTTCCAAAGCTTGGATAGTCGAGAAGATATATTGGTTTTCCAAAACCTAATTCATATGGACAATTTGGTAGTTCAATTATTTCTCCATAACCGAATTCATCTAGACATATCCAAAAACATAGGAAACCCCGTCAAATACTTGAATTTTCCTTTGCACCGGATAAAGTGGGAGTAGTGATAGATGGTAAATAATGAATGGTGGACAAATATTATGTGGCACATCACATGGTGTTAGGTGGGGATGACCTTGGAAATAAGATGATGTGGCTCACTAAAAAAGTTATAAGTGTTAGGATGACATTAGAAAATGATGTGAAGATGACATGGAATATACTTGGGATACACATCGGGGTTCATTTTGTAAGGGTTCCACGGTAAGTTGGTTTTCCAAAGGAAAAGTCATCCAACTATTTGATAATTTGAGAGTTAATAGGAGAATAATTTTCCAAATAAAAAATGTATGGATATTGGATTAAGGTTAAAGGTCAAATATCAAGATTCTTATACTAGTCACAATTCAACATAAAAACCATATCCAAAGTCTTGATCTTTCTACGATGGATCTGGTTCATATACAATATCAAGATATTTTGCTTGATGGTCTCGATTCGTGGTCTGTGGGATAAATAATGATATTTCATGCTAAAACTTTAATTTGGGCCAAAAGAATCTGGTTAATCATAATTTTCAATAGGTCCTAGATCCATATTTTTAGGACTATGAGCATATCTTATGGTCATGAGAGTTAATCATTAAATCCCAAAGAGCCATTAAGATAAGCTATATTTGGTTCATGTCGAAAAAATAACCAATGAGGAAAAATAAAAATAATATAGGTTGGTTAGATGATCGTCGACCTTGCACCATGGTTGGTTGATGCATTAGAGTATTATAGATAAGCCAAAATAATTTAGGATTTGTTGTTTTTTTAAGGAAAAATCATGAGGTTGTTTGGATAGTCTCGCTAAGAAACACAATAACATGCGAAGTGATAAGTGAAGTAATCAATAGGTAAAGCCACATAGGGTTGAAGGTTTGTTATGTTTATATTTGTGTTTTATATGTTCAAGATTAAGGAGATAAATTTATTTGTTAATATTCGGGATGAGGTATTTTCTTGAAGAAGTTGAACCTATTAAACAAAGCCAGAAGTACAGGCTCATGCAGATACGATGTGGAAGGCCAGTGATTTGAAGAATGAATTGAAGGTTGTAGATAATGTTTGAAATATTGTGAAAAGGGAGTCCTTGTGATATTCATGGAGTTGGTTCCTCAATCACGTTGTTCCTACAACAATTGGGTGCTCTCATATTTCATTGGTTGGTCATGATCATATTGTAGCCTAAATAAAAGTGGGTGTTTGCATATTTTATAGCTAGGTGCCTGTTAAGGTTGTATCCTAAATAAGTTTGGTTCTTGGCATATTTCTTGGGTTGGTGCCTCAATGAGGTTATAGCTTAAAGCGGGTTTATGCTAGTTAATTATTATGTCGAATATTGAAGAAAAAAATAAGAATATCTGTTGTTTTCTCCCACAAGGGGTTTCCCACGTATATATGGTGTTCTCATGTGATTGATGTGATGATTGTTCTTATTAATTCACTATTCGTTTCACCAGATTATGATAAATTGTGAAATTGTTTAATTTTGTTAAATTGGCCATTACACTTATTCACCCCCACCCTCTCAATGTAATCAAAAAATTCAACAAAAATAATATTTATTCAAGCGGGGATATGATTTCTTCATGCCCCACTTGCATATTTTCTCCCAGTCAAATTTCCCCCTCACCAAGGAATCATAATCTATTGGTTGTCTCTTTTCTTTAAGCTCTAACATTTTTATTAATAAAAACAAACATTACATCATATAATAGTTTGAAATCATATAATTAATGTTGGAACCCCAACGTTATATGTTTGTAATTACATTACAAAATTTTGGGTAATGAAAGGGGTGTCGGACTAATAATACAATAAGGTATGACCAATTTGAGCTTTTACTTTCAGTGAAAAAGGGAACCCTCACTAAATATGAAATTCTTTGGAACTTCTCCTTTTCCTTGTGCTTGAGAAAAAAATCAGTAATAACTGCTTCTTGGCTTCTCTCACTTAGGTTAAAGGCGTCTTCATTGACTTCTAGCCATTGCCAAAGTCAGCTGAATTCAATTTCAACACTTATTTTCTTTTTTATATATAGGGTTCTCTCTTCTTTGATTCCTTTTATTCAAAATCAATTTGGTTTTGGAACCATTGATTTCTCTTGTCTCTTCTCCCCACTCTCTTCCTCTTTTTCCTCTCTTATGTTATGTTTCCTTCATCTTCCTTTTTCTCCATCATCCCCCTTCACTCATGCACTCGTTAATATGAGAATTCTCAAGTTCCTCCTTTGGTAACATGGACAAAATGAATTCTCTGAAGTGATACTGTGCGCTCATACACCTAGGAGCAATTTGGTAATTATGTTTCCGAGATCAAATATCTAGTTAACTAACTTAGTTAGATAGGAGGACCTCTTGGACTCCACTTTACGACTTCACCCTCACACACATTGGGATCTATATTGGCTATCCCTTTCTTTAGCTTAAGTATATATTAAAATTAGGATGGATAATTACATCACATAAGTTCTATCAAGTAAACGCCTATGCTAGTTATCCAACATATTAGTCTTAATTACATATTACAAATGTTGGGGTTAAAGGGTTTTTGTAGTCTTTGTCTTTAAATAATTTTAAAATTACACAATATTGTCACTCGTTTTACTGCCTCGGTTGCAATAATGATAGGGATAGTTCTTCATTCCAATACACTTGCACATTCATAAAAATGAAAAATTTTTAATTAAATTCACTTCCCTCATGGGAATGTCCTCTAGGAACCTTACATCTTCAAATGCCTAAAAATATGATTTTTTCACTACGGTAAGCATTCCAAAACTTGTTGCTTATCAATTCCTCTCATCTCCATTATACGGAGATTTTCCTTCACCTTCTTTGCATATAGATTACCAAACTACATACTTTACTTCAAATTTGGCACATTTTTTATTGTGCTCTTCATTAGATCATATTATCGAAATGCCACCTTTATATTTTAATCATATTTAGTAATGTCCTTGTGGATTGCATACGCACACTATTTCTAACTTAATAATTTCTCTCTTTACATGGGCAGAATTCGATTCACTTAGGCTTCTTCATCCTTTTTTTATCTCAACATGAATGCATTCTTCACATCTTAATTTTTCTAACTCATCGATGTGGTCTCGATGTAACCCCTAGTTGGGTGCTACTTTATTTTCAGTGCATTCACCCATAAACAAATTATTAGATACAATTCGGATAAAGAACATCTTATAATAGTTCACCTATTCACATTATGCTTGAACACCATCACCATCTCCCCTCGTCGACTCCTTATTTTTTGGAGTCCTCACCTATTCTCTTCTTTATTTCAATTTTTCCAACTCAACATTGTGTTCCTCACTTGCAACCCCAAGTTGGGTGACACCTTATTTTCATTTACATTCATCCTGAAAAATTATTAGATAAAATTTGTGTTTCTTAGCAAAAATATTCCAATAGTTCACTATTCACATGCATGAATTATGCTCCCAACATTATCATCATCCTCCTTAGTTGTTGGGAGGTACTCACCTATTCTCTTCTTAATTTCAATTTTATCCAACTCAACTTTGTGTGCCTCACTTTGTATGTTGGGTGCTACCTTATTTGCACACAGTATAATACATGCAAATTGTTAGATAAAATTTGGTTTCCTGTTAAACCTGTTCAATAGTTCACCCTATTCACATGCACAAATGATTCTCTCAACACCATCACCATTTCCTTTTCCCCATCCTTAGTTGTTGGAATTTATTCACCTATTCTCTTATATACTTCAAAATGAAAATATCCACACTATATGTGTAAATCTTAATTTATTTCTTTTCAATTCATAATGACCTCACCATTTTCTCCTCTAAATATTTTGCCTTAATTTTATGTACTTTATTCCTTAACTATTTTTTTAGCCATTCTCCAAGTTTAATTCATATGAACAACCTTTGAACTTTTCTTGCAATTCCTTCACCAACTTTGAATTTTAGTATTATTTCTTTCCTTTAAACACCACTTTCTAGTTTAAATCCTAACGCTTTCTCAATGACCCCTCACTACCTATGTAGCTTCCCCAGCCTCATCTTTTGTGAAGACCAAATCCATTTCTAAAAAATGCTTTAGATTTTGACCTCTTCATCACTAGGCTTGTATTCATATTAACCCCTTTCAATTGTTCTCCCCAATTGATACATTTTTTATAACTATTGTCTTCTTTATATTTTCTTGACAAATCTACCCAACAACTTCATAAACATTAAGTTTCCTTTATCCACCTACAAAATATGATTTTCCCATATATCTTGAAAATCACAAAGAGTTATTTTATCCATACATATTTCCAAGGATAACAAGAAGCACTTAGCAACCATGATCAAATTCTAAATGCACCCCAAACTTCTCACCTAATGGTGTAAATTTCCCATTTTATTGTGTCCACCTTTAACTCCATAACAACACATACCAAACTATTGGTTGGAATGGATTTCATTCCTTCCCATACAATTCTACACTTCCAAACATTGGTGTTGTACTAGAAAAAACGTCATCTGCCTAATACCCACCACCTTCTCTTCATTAGGTTACAATTTAATGGGAATCTTCTTGTTTGATGCAATTGATATATCCTAAAATATCTTGATATCACCTAAAATATCTAATGTGAACCATGACCACACTATGATATAAATCTACACTCATGGAGTATAAAAATATAGGAAGTGCACACATATTTTCAAAACAAAAACGGGCACATAAAAGGAAAGAAATTCATTCCACACTTAATTATATATATTCTAAAATGTCAATTTCATAAATTTTATTCCTAAGTGCCTTAATGGATTTCATGAATTATTCACAACATACATTAAGGATTTTTTTCTTGAGAGTACTAAAAATGGTAACATATTGGTTTAGCCTCCAAACAAGCCTACAAGTGGTTTAGAAACAAAAACAAACAAAAAAAGAAAAAACTTTTTTATTTTGGTTCTTTATTCTTGAATTGTGGTAGCATATCTCTCCTCCCTTCTCTAATTGTTTTCCTCTTCTACATTTCTTTCTTTTCCTTTTATATTTAATATTTTCTTATTCTCTTCTCAATATGTATTTGAATGGTGATGCTTTTCTACCCTATATTCTCTAACAATAATAGTTTTGTTGAATTTCTTGTTGGAACTATCTCCTCCACTTTTACTCTTTTATTATTCTCTATTATCCTTTATTTCATCTTCAAGTGCTTAGTTATTTTCTATCAAATGGATTCTTCTTCCCTCCTTAACTTTTCAAAGTTCTACCCAAATGCACTATAATTTCCCTCTAACCTTTGTAGTCACTTAAGTATCCTCTAGTCTTCTTCTTTTTGTTTCATTCTTCCTCATCTTTGTCCCTTGATCCTCTATTTTTGTTACGTTCACCTTGTATTTTTTTTCTTGAATACAAAGTGTGACTTCTTTTTATTCATAGGTAGAGCACTTTCTTCTCTCAAAAAAATTGTATAACATTAAGATCCATCTTCATAATGTCAAACAACTTCCCATAAAAAAATGAAGGCTCAATGAATGAGAAAAGGCCAAATAGTGTATGTTCAAACCTTCTGAAAAAAAGTAAAGGATACAAGTGTCAACTTAATCATTTTAATGTGGGGGTCTAATCCCAAGCCCCATCAACAATTAAATGCATTGAATAAATTCTTGAGAAGTACTAGCATCATCAAATGAGAGATAAACGATCCAATGTCCCAAAATACCTCATGTAAAGCATAGATCAAGAAGCCCAAAGAGTTTCCAAAAGTGTGCAAAATTGCAAAGAAATCATTAAATGGAGGAAATGAGACTAAACACCACAAACTTCATTAATGACTCTTGCCATAATTCTACCCCTACCACCACAAGTTCCATGCAATGAGAATTAACATGAGGGCAATAATTCGATGCCACTACATCAAATACACACTTGATATTGTACCTAAAATACTAGGAAAATATTAGAATTTAAAGTTCTATAATTAGTTGATAATTATGTGTTCAACATAATATAATATCCTTATTAAAATAGGGATATAGAAACATAATTTTCAAGTTAGGCAGGGATTTTGAGATCAACATACTTACCCTTCATTTTTGGTCAATTGAAGTGGAGAATGCGGCTACTGCTAGGGTTTTTCTCTCTAACTCCAAGCCGAAACCCTAGCCAACTCTGCAACCTGCTGTGTTGTGTCGGCGCCTGTCAAGCTACGCGGGGAGGCTCTACAAACAAGCATGGCGACGGCAGCGGGGGGAGGCAGTAAGCCTCCCCCTGAAACGGAAAAAGAATCCGATGGGACATCCAGCCAAAACGAAACAGAAGCGGGAAAAAAGCTGGAGGCCAATGCGTCTCAGACGCCGACCTCTGAGAAGCAAACGGATGCGCAGCCTGTTACTTCATCCACATGCAAGCCCATAGCTCCATACAGACCCAAAATCGACTTTCCAAGTCACCGAATAAACGCCAGAATCCAGTATATGAGAGATCACGCTCTCATTTGGAAATTCATTGGCTTCTGGCCAACAGAAAAAGCGTTACAGGGTTGGATTGCTTCCAAATGGAAGCCCAGGGGACATGTTACTCTGCAACTGGGTCCGAAAGGATTCTTCACAGCCATTTTCAACTGCATCGAGGACCGAAACAAGGTTATCGAAGGAGGCCCATACTTTTTCAACTCAGCGGGGTTATATCTCAGGAATTGGGTAGAAAGATTCAACCCAGACAGAGAAAATTTCAATTGGGCACCTGTATGGATCCGTCTATACTCTCTGCCTCTTGAATACTGGGATGAGGATTCCCTTCAGGAGATTGGAAAAGGGTTAGGAGAGTTCATTAAGATAGCTGAAGAGACCAAACTTCGAAGATACACCTCCTACGCAAGAATCTGTGTTTACATGCACCTAGACAAAGCTCTACCAGACGCGGTAAGTCTATTTCATGATGATTTTGAATGGATTCAACCTCTTGACTATGAACATGTTCCATTTAGATGCAGGAGATGTCATGCCCATGGACATCTCTTCAGAGACTGTCCCCTTAACTCTCAAGCTCAGAACAAAGAAACTGAAGACAATGCAGAAGCCGATGGATTCACCAAAGTTCCCACTCGAAGGAGACATAATAAGAAATCCTCCTCCTCTGTGAAAAAACCTAGTTCTCTTGTTAATACCCCCTCCACAAGCAATAGCTTTTCCATCCTTGATCAATCCGACCCTCAGGTTGACCCTACCCAGCCCTCCCTCCATCCCTCCTCTCCTTCCTCTGAACCTTCGAATTTTCCCATCTCTCAAACTCCTGCATCTACCCAACCGGAGGTGCAGGCTACGATCCCCTCTGAATTTGACCCTACTTCTACAAAAAATCAAGTGACTTGGAACCCTAACCTCATGGATCTGGATGGGATGCAATCTGGCCCCAGCCATGCAATAAGGAAGCTCAGGAAAATAGTCAGCTCACCCTCATGGATGAAGACTCAGAAGGCTTCGATCTTGGTGAACTGGACCTATTGGGACTAGAAGATGCTTGTCGAAGGAAAGAATTCGATAAAACTAATCCTAGACAGATTGAATCACTTGAAGCATCCCTCTCTAAGGTTCAACAACAGAAGAAATTGGGTATTCAACCAGGGAGCCATTGGGACAGCTTGAAAGTAATTAAAGAAACCAAGAAGCAAGGGCGAAAACCAGATTGGCAACGTACCATCACTCTGGGGGAAATGTTGATGGATTCCAGGTGATATCCCAAGTTAATGAGGTTCTTTAAACCGCTCGCAGGCAATTCCCCATGAAGCTCATGTCATGGAATGTAAGAGGGCTCAATAGCCCTGGAAAGTACAGAATGATTAAGAACATGATTCAGAAAGAAAAGCCTCAAATTCTCTTCCTTCAGGAAACAAAATGTAATAGTGAAATGCTTGGCTCAATCTTAACAAAGGCTTGGCCAAGCAGTAGCTCAGTGGCAGTGGATGCTTCAGGCTTCTCAGGAGGCCTTGCAGTTTCCCGGGACACTCAATCAGTAATGTTGGAAAATTTCCATGCGGCGCACAACCTAATCCAGGCAACATTTCATCCTATTGGTACCAACATACACGGGCATCTCTCCAACATTTACTTTCCTCAGGATCAGGTTAGTAAGATGGAGCTTTTAAATACTTTGGAACATCTAAATTCCAATAGAACGCATCCCCTGTGGATCATTGCAGGAAACTTCAACATGATCACCAGATTGGAGGAAAAATATGGTGGACGGTCAAGACTGGACCCAGAATGCTCCTTTTTCAAAAACTTCATCAACTCCAACTGGCTTATTGATATTCCTTTCTCCAACGGCATTTTCACCTGGAACAATAGAAGAGCGGGGAACCAGCAGATTGCTTCAAAACTAGACAGATTCCTCATTTCGGATAATGCCATTCATGTAGGAGGAGACATTACAGCCGCAATACTCCCTGAAGCTGGCTCAGACCATTGGCCTATTCTCCTTCAATGGCAAGACATAGGGACCCATCTAAAACGACCTTTCAAATTTGAAGCTTTTTGGCTCACGCATCCGTCCTTCAAAGAGATGGTTTATGCTGTGTGGAAGAGCTATGTCCCACCAACAGGTTCAAAAATGTATCAGTTTCAACAAAAGCTCAAATTCCTCAAAATTCACATCAAAAACTGGAATCAGACAGTCTTTGGAAATATATTTCAGGAGAAAAAGGCCCTTAAGCAAAAAATGGCAGAGGTTCAACAGGAAATCATCAACAAAGGAAGATCAGAGACTCTTGCCGCCAAGGAGCAGGATCTACAAAAGCAGCTAGAAAATAGATACAAACAAGAGGAAATCCTTTGGAGGCAAAAATCCAGAATTCGTTGGTTGAAAGAGGGCAAAAGAAACACCAAATTCTTTCACAACTCTACCATTCAAAGAAGAATGCAAAATCGAATCAACCATATCACCAACCAACAAGGGGAACGGATGGAGAAGCACGAAGAAATGGAACAGGAGCTCTTGGATTAATTCAAAGGCATCCAACAAGAGCCTCTTGTCGAAAAACAACAGGCTATAGACCAAGTCAAGCAGCTGATTCCAAAATTGATCACTGCGGAGCATAATAAAATGTTACTGTGCCCAGTCTCACTCCAGGAAGTTGATTTCGCTATGGCGCAATTTAAGGACAGCAAGGCTCCAGGCCCGGACGATTTTACCTCGAACTTCTTCCATCACTTCTGGGACCTCATCAAACATGAATTCTGGCAGCTCGTCGAAGAATCAAGAACCATGCATTGGCTTCTACCCTCTCTCAATGCTACCTTCATCGCGCTAATCCCGAAGGAGGATCAACCAAGTAAGCCCGAAAAATTCAGGCCTATTGCTCTCTGCAACGTGATTTACAAAGTCATCTCCAAAGTCATAGCCAATAGGCTTAAACCCCTCTTGCCTCTTCTCATTTCTCCTGAGAAGACAGGCTATGTGGAAGGTCAACAAATATTGGACGACATAATCTTAACTCATGAGATTATACACTCCCTAAAAATATGCAAGAAGCCAGGTATGCTACTCAAGATCGATCTCTCTAAAGCTTTTGACAGATTGAATTGGAATTACATTCAGCAGATACTAAGTGCTTTCGGCTTTGACCAAATGTGGATAAGATGGATAATGAATCTCATCTCTTCCACTTTCTTCTCCATCCTCGTTAACGGGATCCCCTCCCCCCCTTTCTCCCCCTCCAGAGGTATTAGACAAGGAGACCCTCTCTCCCCCTTTCTCTTTGTTCTTATGGCTGAAGGCCTCGGCAAATTAATCCAAAATGGAGTTAATACTCATCTTCTGAGAGGTATCTCCCTTCATGGAGCCCCTGTTACCACCCACCAGCAATTCGTGGATGATAATATGCTCTTTTTCCACCCTTCTGTCTAAGAAGCACGCTCTTTTAAAGCTATTTTAAACATTTTTTCTAAAGCCTCTGGTCTCTCCATTAATGATTCCAAATCACATATTTTCTTCTTCAATACTCCTCCCATGACTCAAGCCAATATTTCCCGTATCCTTGGCTTCTCCATAGCATCTCTCCCAAACAAATATCTGGGTGCCCCCCTTATTGACTCTACTATCAAGAATGCTTCCTGGGACCTTCTCCTTGAAAAACTTGAATCTCGGCTCTCTTCCTGGACTTTCAAAGCCCTCAACATGGCCAGCAGACTCACTCTCATCAAAGAAGTGCTGCAATCCATGCCTCTTTATCTCTTTTCTATCTTGGCTGCTCCTAAATGGGTCCTTAAGCAGATCAAATCCCTACAAAGGAACTTCCTTTGCGGATCCTCTGGCAGGAATAGAAAATGGGCCCTTATTAATTGGAATACAGTCTGTATGCCCAAGGACGCAGGCAGTCTTGGCCTCAGAAACCCTATTCACAACAATGAAATCATGGGAGCACGTATATGGTGGAAATGGATCTCAAATCCACACACTCCCTGGGCCAAAATATGGACAGCAAAATATGCCAACAATAGATCTCCTGAAGATTTAATAAGGCTTTCACCTGAACGCATAGGCTCTCTTGTGTGGAACGCAGCCAAGCAGCACTATGCGCTCATTCAGCAGCATAGTTTTTGGGAGATCCGCAAAGGAAATTCTGCCAGGTTCTGGGCAGATTCTTGGCAGCAAAATCCACAGCTTCGTGAGATCTTCTCTCACACCAATTTTGGCAATGACAACGCATCAATGGAAGAAAATATTTTTCAATTCTGGATGCCATTACACTGCAAAGGCTTCAGGCAATGGAAATCCCCAACCCTCATAGCTCCACATGCTCAAGTTCATGAATGGGAAGCGCTCAGCCTCGAGCTTCAGAGACGGAAAATCAGATATTTAGAGGACCCAGACATTCTCAGGTGGGGTTATACAACGAAAGGTATGTTCACCACGAAGGAAGCCTATTCTCTAAAATACCCTACGCCCCTTCCTCGTGATCCTCTCTGGAAATTGATTTGGGCCCCAAACATATGGCCAAAGATTTCTACTTTCCTATGGCTCCTTAGTCACAAAAGAATTCTCACCTGGGATAATTTAGTCAAAAAGGCTTCATAGGACCATCCAAATGTCCCAATTGCAATCAACACAATGAATATATTCAACATCTTATGACGTCCTGCTCTCTTGCCAATACTTTATGGGAGAAAGTCAGTTTTCGTAGCCAGAGAAACAAACCCTCTGGAGCATAACTAACATCCTTCGGAACTGGCCTAAGCATCCTTATAATTCCTCCCTCCTCAATGCCCTCTAGCAGCTTATTCCTAGTGTGCTCTTCTGGTCGCTATGGAAAGAAAAAAATAAACGCATTTTTAAAAATCAAACCTCACCTCTGGATTCCATTTGGGACATCATTTGCAATAATCTTCAGGAATCCCTTGCTCTTCACTCTTGGAATGAAGAGGATTTTCCCAAGCAACCTACATAAATCTCCATTTTGCAGAACTGAAATCTCAAAATTAAGCTGACACCAACCCTTAGAAGTAGAACTGTCCCTGCAGTTCCCCTGAAATGGTCTCCTCCACCCTCTGGAATGTTCAAATTAAATTTCGACGGTGCTTCTAGAGGAAACCCCGAGCAAGCAGGATTTGGAGGCATTTTTAGAAGCTCAGAAGGAGATGTGCAGGCCATTTACTATGGATCACTTGGGTGGGACACCAACAACTTGGCTGAGTTAGAAGGGCTCTGGCAAGGGCTCAACCTCATACAGCACTACAAATTCTCTCCCATCATCATTGAAGGGGATTCTCAGATACTCATTAATATGGTTAATCAGATCCTCTGGGGAACCAACACAGCAAAGATAGCAAACAGCTGGCGCTTGGCTGCCAGGATTGATCAGATAAGCTCCTGGTTGCACAACAACAGAGCAATCTCGTTCACTCATGTTAAGAGAGAGGGAAATAAAGTCGCAGATCTTCTAGCCAATTTGGGAGCAGACAACACTAATACTCTCACTCATGGCCCCCTCAATGTTATCCATGAACCAGAAAAGCTACAAAACTGCACTTTGTTGGTGCACAAGGATCGCCTGGATGCGGGTGCCAGTGATGAATGATGGGACCTTGGCACCTACGCGTCTCCCGAAGGAGTTCGCATGGGAGGGCCATATGCTCTCCTGTACGCGCATTTATGCGCTCATTAATCGGCCAGCTCACGGAGCAATTAAACCTGTGTAGGAGCTCTCTCATCGCACTATGGGTATTCAATCGGTCATGGCTTTCATTCCAGATTTTTCGGTTAATGGTGATAGCAGCGCAGCCTCTCTGCCTCCTTTAAACAGTGCATGCCCTCAAGGCTATGCAGAGACCAGCATTCGAACCCATACCAGGTGTCGCTTTACTCTCCTCGCTTGTTTTGAACCACTGCCTGGGATTCACTTCTCTTAGAGCAGCTTCTGTCGATCCAATCCAGCACACCAGGCTCGAACGGTGGATTTCTGGGGCAACGCCCCCCTCTTGACGCTCAGACGACAGACTGCTCCTGCGGAATTTCCCATCACTGCGTTTTTGGACCACCTGCTTGTCCCTTGCATTGTATTTTCTCTTCGCAAGGCTCAGCCTCCATGACGTGCATACGACATAGAATGTGAAGCAGACGTGGCTCAAGTAGAGGGAGAGCCTCACAACATCGACCTCCCTCCAGTTCTGTCTCAGGATCCTCTTCTGCTGAAGAGACTCAGGAAATGTATCATGGCGGCAGACGAAGGCGTCATGGGATCTCTGTTCTTCAGGTTCAACCTTTCCCTCTCCCACCTGCTGACCCCCCTAATGCTCCAATTCCTCCCGCCTCCCACAAGTCTACCCGCTTGCCCATTCGCCAATCGTCCCAGCGTGCTGAATTTCGTTTTGAATGTCTTCATGACAATCCAATTGCCACTGCTTACATTACGATGACACTTAAAGAAGAGGCTCCTCTCCCCTGTCCCTCCCCTGAAGCTTCCTTGAGGCCTCCTTCTACCTCCAGTCCTCCCAAAAGCATGGCTCAGCCAGTAAACGTTGCCCTCCACGCAGAAGAAGCTTCGCGCAAGATGGCTAGAGTCTTGGACCAGGAAGGCGCCCTCAAAGGCGTCATGAATGATTTTGAAGATGAGTACGCTTGCAGGGTGGTGGAAGAGCCTCCGTCACCAACTCAGGATCAGTGATATGCTCAGCTCACAGCTCTATCGGGTATTTTTGTTCAATTTCCGTTGGAATTTTTTGTCTCTTTGTCCCAACGTGCAGCTCGAAAAGTTGAGTGTTACTCTTAGTTTATTTCTTTCTGTCAAAACATCATGTATAAGCTGTAGGCCGGTTTCCCATCCCAGGGTGGCCAATATGATTTCTAAAGGACTGGTTTCCCATATCGGGCAGTCTAGACTCTCTCTGTTTATCATTTTCTTCAAGCCTGGTGCTCAGGCTCCCTTAGATGACACTGCGGCAGTTTTGTATCAGTAACCCTTATACATAATAGAATTAGTTTTATTTAGAAAAAAAAAATATATGCATATTTTTATGAATATTTTATGAATATTCTATTCATAACAATGTCACCTTCCTTAGACATGCTTTGTACTCAAAGCATAATAAGAAGGGTTTTCTCTAGTTGAACACATTGCTATGGAATGACATATTTTACTTTGACTTTGTTTGTGCCTTGTGAGTTGGTGAAGTCCTCATGTGTATTTGTCACTTTCCTTGAAGCTCGAAGTGTTAACACCATATATTTTATAATGTCAACCTTGCCAATTAAACTCCATGAACTATTTTTCAAGGTTTGTAGTATAACTTCCTAATTGTATTAAGCATTCTGCACCTAGCACTATATCCATTTCTTTGAGCGATAGGGAAAATAAATCTGTTTGTAGCTCTAGTTCTCATATATGGATTAAAACCTTATGATATTCTCCTATCTCTTTGAACTTTTTCCCAATAGCAACAATCATGGTCAAGTCCTTGATTGGGAATATACAAAGATCAATTTGTTTAGCAATATAAATATTTATACAATTGTGACTAATGCTAGAATATACAAGTATATTGACACTTGCATCTTTTGATGCCTTTAAACTATTGAAAATGTAGCAAGAGATTCCTAATTTAATTTTTCCTTTGATTAAATTAGGAGAAAATCAAAATTTCACATTAGCACACAACTTGAATGAGTTAACTAAGTTATTATCACTCATATAGATTAGTTAATTCGAGTTGGAGGGAGAACTATATTTCTGTACAATGATTCCTAAATTTTAGGAGGCTAGGTTGAGTTAATTTCAATTGTAACAATTTAATTAAGTTAAATTGAGTTAAGATCAGTTAAACTAGTTCCAACTGTTCGAGGGACTAGTTGGAGGTCTAGTAGTGGGGTGCAGCTTGAGTTTTTACCAATTAACTGATCAATCAACCTAAATTAAGATATGCATGCATGCAATTCAAGTTACCAGTTGAGATTGGAGTTCAAGGATAGTGTACTAACAATGTACTAATAGGTCGTGCATGCAGTCAAAGGAAGGCCTAAATGTATTTTGCAATTCTCATTGAGGAATATCCTAATTAATAGGGGCCTAATTCCCAAGGTAACAACACAAGGAAATAGAAGCTTGGAGGATTGGAAAATTGGCTAAGTATTGGCCAAGGTCAGTCAATCAGGCAAATGATAGAAAATACTTGTGCAGGTTGAGCAGAGCATTTTGTTTTCATCCGGATTCTTTGATAATGCAATACAGGTAGTAAGGTGCTTTTAGAATTTGCTTTCCCCTAGATATATCTATGTGTATTTGTGTTGAATATTAACGCATGCTATTGATTTGTGTTCTCGATTGTGAATTTACTTTCGCAGATTTGTAGAGTAGATTTGAGTCTTATGTTTTAGTAAATTTCACGAGCAGTTTCAATCTACAATTAAAATTCTACATGGTATCAGAGTTAGATTCACAGCAGAGAAGAGAATTCAAAGTTGCCATTGCAGGAGGATTCAAGGTTGTTGATCAGGTTGTATGATTTCTTCAAGACCGAGAAGATGAATTTCAATGGACTAAGGCTTGAGTATGCCCTTGAGAGTAGCTCAAATTATGTTGCATGGAGGGATTATATGGAAGTAGTACTAGAGGATAATGGGTTGAAGGATTACATTGATAATGATGTTCTGAAACCAATAGCAGTTGATGCTTAGTATCTATCAGAATGGAAGAAGTGTGTTGCTAGGGAAAGGATAATCATAATGGATGGAGTTCGAGATCATATTGTCTCGAATATCCATGGGAAAGAGACTCTATATGAAATGTGGCAAGAAATAATATATTTTTTCTAGAATGGTAGCAACCACAGGAAGATGGTGCTCAAGGACAATCTTTGTAACATAAAGATGCAAAAGAATGAACCAATTCTGCAGTACCTGAGTAGGTTTATATAGTGTCATGATGACCTTGGCAGGGTCGGTGTTATTATTCCTGAAGAATATTTGACAACTCTAGCTCTGTTGGGTCTTCCCAAGAGCTGGCACAGTTATCAAGATTTCATAAATGGTATAGAGAAACTACCACAATGGGAGTGGTTATGGCCTGATCTAGTGTAGGAATAAATAAGGCGGGGCAATAGAGATGGGACCCCATCCAAGGTTGTGGATGAGGATAATTGTGCCTTGGATGGAAAGGAAAAGAAATGGAAAGGGAAGAAATCCCAATCCAAAGTAGATTCCAATCAAGGGGGAAGGAAAAAGGACTTGGAAAAAATCAAGTGTTTTCACCATCATAAATTCGATCACTATGCCATGAAATTCGGGCAATATGCCATGAAATTCCCACAAAAGAAAATAAGCAAGAAGACCTCAAGAGGAGTGGTAGGTGAAGCTGTTGCTTTACAATTCTAGCTTGATTTTACCCTCGTTGCATGCATGGAAAGCACTGTGATGGGAAGTTTTTGGTATCTCGACAACAATGCCTCATGATTCCATATGATGGGGAACATAGATTTCTTCAGTGCCTTGGAGGAGAAGGACCTCTAGATGCACATCGAGATGGGAGATGATGGGAGGTATAGCATGGCTGATATCAGTAAAGTTACTTTTTAGAGGGAGTTTGGCTCCCCTCTCAGTCTCAAGGATGTGATATTTGTTCTGGTTCTAAAGAAGAATTTGGTTTCCATCATTATGTTGGAAGACTGTGGCTATGATGTGATATTAAACAAAGGAAAGGAATTCATAAGGTACATCTCCATGGGAAAAGTGAAGTACATCGGGGTTCTGCTAAAGAACCTCTACAGATTGGATGTGACATACTATGCTTCTTTGAGAACAAAGGCAGAGAAGGGTGCAGAACCAAGATGTCAGCGAATTATGACACATAAGACTTTTCCATTTGCACCATGGATCTTTGAAGATCATGCAACATATCACCACATGCCTCCCCAATGGAGAACTGGAGCAACATAATACATGAAAATGGTATACCTTAGAGAAGTACACAAAATACACCTTCATTGATCAAGATAATGAGGCATATGCAATCATTGAAAGGATCCACTTTTATGTCCATGGACCTTTCTCGATAACCTCCAAGGCCAAGTAGATGTATTATGTAATATTTATAGATGATTTCCCATGTAAGTGTTGGATGTTCTTCATGCAGCAAAAATACAATACATTCTCCAAATTGGTTGAATTTAAAGCACTTGTTGAGAAAGAAACTGAAAGCAAAGTGAAGGCTCTCAAGAGTGATAACAATCGTGAAAATGTGTTGAATGAGTTTAAAAATTTATGTGCAAAGGAAGGAATTCGACGGGAGTTGACAACACATAATAACCCACAACATAATGAAGTGGATGAGAGGAAGAACAAAAGTATTATGGGAGTTGCACGACGATGTTTCTTGATCATGGCCTATCTCTTCACTTGTGGGTCGAAGCATGAAACATAGTGGTATATATGCAGAACAAGAGTCCTCATCGAATTCTTCGGATGAGTACACCAATTTTTTTTTTTTCAAGGAAGAATCCAAATGTGTCTCACTTCAAGATATTTGGATCATCAATATATTTCCATGTTAAGAAGGATGCAAGGAAAAAGCTAGAGCCAACAACTGTGTTGGGCATATTTGTGGGGTACACTAATACATCTCACAATTATTAGGTATACCTACCATCTCTCAAGATGACAGTTATTCATAGAGGTTTGAACTTCTATGAAGAGAAGGCAATGAAGTGTTCCCTTGAGAGGGAGCATCAGTCGCATGTAGATCAGGAGATTTTGAATCCAAATTAATAACATCAAGAAGATGTGGAGCAGCCACATGTAAAGGATCAAAGATTGGTGACAACCACTGAAGTAGAGACATCCAAGGAAGGAAGGAAGTAGAGTAGGGAAGATGAGAGATTATTAAAGGATTATATAGAGAACGTGGGAGAACCTACATAACAACACAGGCATATGAGGTCACTAGAATGGTACAAAAGCTACACGGCTCTAATTAGTGAGCTAGTAGAGACATAACCAAACTCATTCGAGGAAGTAGTAGTGATCTGAAAATGGTTTGGATAACTTGTATGTATTTCAAGAACCTACCACTCAATTTTAATTAAAATGATCTAGCTTGTACTTGACAATTTTGTGGAATTTTTGCTTGAAAGTGGTGTATAATTTTTTTTACTGTTAATGTGTTATAAGTTCATTTGTTCTCGTTGTAATTTAACATGTATAACAGCAACATAATTTATCAATAAAAAATTAAAACACAACAACAATTAATATAGGAGTTCACCCGAAATCTCGTGGGCTACGTCTCCTTTGAGCTTGGTCATCTTGACTCAGCTCTTTGAGATTATGGTAAGTTTTTTTACAAGTAAATACTTAATTCCAATGAATAAAAAAATGACCCAAAGGACTGAAAATACCATAAATATCCCTCAATTGGCTGCCCGAACTTTGTAAACAGATTTAGGCTCTTGTTGACACGATTCCTTCTGTTGGTGCATTAAGCTACTTTGAGATTCTAAATGGAACAAACTCCCTTATAATTTTGTTTCTATCACTAAAACCACTCATGTTGTATCCAATACACATCAAACATCAACTATCAACTGATAAATTGCTCAAATTTAGCACTGCATTCCCCAAATAGGCTATCCTCCATGGTTTGCCCAGGGCTGCCCAGAACTTAACATCAGCTTTTCAAGCTCTAAAATTTCTCAAAATTTTATGAAACCACTTCCATTGGTTCCCAAATTATTGAAATAGTCAAGATAGAGCTTTGATTCATCAAAGATGGTCTTCAGCTGCTCCAGTTTCACCTCAATCACATATCGGCACCCCCTGGCACTAAGGTCAATGAAAAATTCTCTACTGAGTTTTCGACCTCTAGAAGTCTTCAACACTTGCTGAAACCTCAGTAAATAGATTTAGAATGATGTTTTCAGTCAAGAATGACCACTGGTTCACTGCATATGGTCTCAAACATCTCTTTCTAAGCCCTACACTGTTGTTGGCCAAAGCTGGCACTAATGACCCCTGGAACTTTACTGAATCTTTTCGGCCTTCAAACGTTCTCTATAGGCTCTGAAAATCATCTTATCAACATCTGAATTATCCAGTTTATACTATTGGAACTTTGGAAAAGGACTCTATCTCCCTTGGTTAGGACTCAAACTAAATTTGTCTCATGGTGGCCCTAATGGCTCCTTCATCTTCCCTGAAGAAAAATCTATTGAATATCACCTCCATTTGAACTGAAACCTATCGAAAAGTGCTCAAAAGGTCTAAGAGACCCAAAAATGACTAAAATTTCACCCAATTTGGTTAAATATTGAGGGAGTTATGGAAAAAAAAAAAATTTCCAAGTGTCCCCCAAAATCCTCCTCCAAAAATGGAGGAACTCCAGTTAGCCAACTAAATTCGGCTACCTTGCCTAAAAAGGTGGAACGATGCTAAAATTTTAGACTACTTAGGTTGGCATTAAATTTCATTTGATGCGGTCACATGTATCCGCCGCTATACCCATCAGCTTAACCGCCAACCGTTACGCTATGGAATTAATAACTATGTGATATGGTCACATTTCCGCTATTTCTGCCACCTTAACTGTCAGTTCAAAATTGTTGTGGTTCGGGCAAGCTCAAGGTTACGTGCCCTAGGTCACATGAAGCTTGGGCTAGCCATTATTTTTTTTGCTGACATGCAGTTTTAAAGGTTAAATTGAACTCGCGGCCAATCACTTACAAGTATCATCCCGTGGCACAACAGTTAGAACTGTGCGCCGTTTGGCAGAATTCCTGAGTTCCAATCCTATGGAGTCCCAAATATTTTGCAATGCCAAAAATTGCTTCTCGGCTTAGGGCCATGTGGCGGCCTCCGGGCCTGCCATGTGGTAGCCCGTGATTGGCCAAAAAACTTCAAAGGCAACCCATCAACGAATTAGAGTCTGCCACTTGTCAACAATTGATTAGACTGAATGGAATATTCTAGGGAATATTTCGAGGAATATTCTAGGAATATTCTTTTTTAAAATTTTCCAATGTTGGAAAGCCAAACTTGGTCAACTGAATATTGGAGTTTACTAGAGACTTCAAACCTAAATAACTTTCACATACGACCTCCGTTTTGAGAACCGTTTGTGGCGCCATAATCACAGCGATGAGACCTTTCCATTCGTTCAGATTGCAACCAATTTTGAACACTTTTATTTTTGAGAAATTTTCATAACTTGGATATGATCTCCTTATCAAGTAGAGAAGTCGGTATGGGTTAATTCTATGGTAGAGGAATATGTTTTCATTATCAAATTGTTTTTTGGGAAGTGATCCCAAGACCTGTAGATAAGTCAATGGTGGGTTCGAGATGGATTTAAAAGTTAAATCATGTAGCAGACGGAAGCATCGAGAAGCACAAGGCTAGATTTGTGGCCAAGGGATACTCTCAGGTAGAAGGGATTGGCTATAAAGAGACCTTTTCTCCAGTAGCAAGGTACTCTTCTATTAGACCAATCTGGCTTTGGCTGCATAGATGGGGTGGAAGATCCACCAGATGGATGTGAAGACAACATTCCTCAATGGAGTGATTGAGGTAAATTGAAAAACCTGAAGGATTTCAGACCTTCGATAGAGAGTCACATGTTTGTTGACTCAAGTGAGAGTTGTATGGGATGAAGCAAGTAGCCCGTGCTTGGTACACTAGGATCAATAGCTACCTCACTGGTTTGAACTTCACCAAAATTGAAGCAAATGAAAACCTTTACCACATTCTGATGGAAGTTAAATTGTTGATTATAGTATTATATGTTGATGACTTGATTTTGGCTGGTGATGAACAACTTATCGAGTCTTGAAAGGAGGATCTTGCAAGAGAGTTCGAAATGAAAGACATGGGGTTGATGCACTATTTCATTGGTTTGGAAGTATGACAGAGAGAAGGAGAATTAATTGTCTCTCAGGGCATGCCTATTGAAAATGAGACCAAGAAAGGTTCTAATTTATTTTCCCTTTAATTAAATTAGAATAAAATTGTAATTCCACATCACATGAAAACTTGTACGAGTTAAATAAGTTAGTTAGACTTAGTTGGTTCAGTTAATTTGAGTTGAGGGTCTAACTTGAGTCATGTAGAGTTGACCCTAATTTATAGGAGCCCTAGTTGAGTTGATTTTGAGTTGTAATTAATTAATTCAGTTTAACTGAGTTAAATTCAGTTAAACCAGTTCCAACTATTGGAGGAACTAGTAGAAGGTCAGATAGTGGGGTGTTGCTTCATGTGTTCAACCTGATAATTGATGATTCACTCATAAATAACTCATGCATGTCAGATATGAGAGTTACCTAGTTGAGATTAGAGTTCAAAGGAAATGTACTATTAGTTGTATTATCATTGAAATTGTACAGGTGGTGCATGCAGTCAGAAGAAGGACCAAGATGAATTGTGTATTTGTGGATGGGGAATTTCCCTAATTAATAGGGGCTAGTTCCCAAGGAAACAACACAAGGGAATAGGGACTTGGGCAAGTCAAATTTTGGTTAAGTATTGGCCTAACCTTGTATAAGAAGCAGTGAGATAGATAGAGATAGTGGAGAGGTTGCTCGGGCTTGAGAAAAGCATTGTAATCTTCTCATATTTTCTGACCAATGAAATATACAAATAGTGGGGTTTTTAGTTGTAGGTTTCCCCAGGAAATCATTGTGTAATGTGATGATTGAATTATTTCTCTTGTATGCTTTGTTATTTCACGATCGTTAATTTTCCACAGTTGGTAGAGTAGATTCAAGTCTATGGTTTTAGTAAATTACAATTAATAGTTTGAATCTACAAGGAATTTCTACATGCTATGAAAGTTGACATCATAATAGAAGATAAGAATATGAGTTTTTACTTGCATGAGGAACGAGTTTTGCATGTATCTTCTCTAGAGCTAGAAATGGGATCAAGATGTCATTCTACGGTTTGAGGCTCGAGTATGCCCTTGAGGGTAGCTCGAATTACATTTTCTGGAGAGATCAGATGGAAGCAGCCTTGGAAGAAAATTGATTGAAGGAGTTCATTAAGAAATAAATCCTGAAACCAAATCCAAACGATGCACAAGATCTAGCAGAGTGAAAGAAGTTTGTAAAAAAATCAATAAGGATATTGCTGGAAGGAGTTCAATATCATATTGTCTCGAACATCCATGCTAAGGATACTCCATATGAAATGTGGAAAGTCTCAGCATAATTTCTTCAAAACATCAGTGACCATAGGAAGCTGGCACTAAAGGACAAGCTCAGAAAAATCAAAATGGAGAATGGAGACACAATACCACAGTACTTGAAAAGTTCACCCAATGTCAGGATGAGCTTGGGAGTGTTGATGTTATAGTTTCTGAAGATGATTTGGTCAACCTATAACTTCTAGGCCTTCCCAGGAGATGGCACAACTACCAGGATTCAATAAATGGGATGGAGAAGCTATTAGAGTGGGAGTGATTATGGTCCGAATTGGTGAAGGAAAAGATTAGGTAGAACACCATAGATGGAACATCATCCAAGCATGATGATGAGGAGAACGACGCCTTGGATGTAAAGTAAAAGAAAGGGAAAGGGAATATATCCCAATCCAAAGTATATTCCAGTCAGGCGGGCAATAAGGACTTGTTGAATATTAAATGTTTTCATTCTCATGAGTTGGGACACTATGCCATGAACTGTCCACACAAGAAGGCCAGAAAGAAGCCCTAAGGAGGAGTGGAACATTAAGCCCTTTCTTCATAATTCGAGTTGGATTTCACCCTCATTGCATGCATGGTGACATAGGTGATGGGTAGTGTGTGGTACTTGGATAGTGGAGCCTCATTCCATATGACCGGAAACAAATAATTCTTCAATGACTTGGAGGAGAAGGACCTCCATATGCACATCAATATGGGAGATGATGGAAGGTATAATGCGACCAAAATTGGTACTGTTACTTTTCAGAGGGAGTCTGGTTCTCCTCTCACATTAAAATATGTCATGTATGTTTCTGGTCTAAATAAGAATTCAGTTTCAGTTTCCATGTTGGAAGAACATGGCTACAATGTGATATTTAGAAAAGGAAAGGCTTTACTTCATCACATATCCATGAGACAAGTGAAGAAGATCGGGGTTTGGGTAAAGAACCTCTACAAATTAGATGTAGAATATTATGCTTCCTTCAACACAAAATAAAAAAAGGTGCAGAGTCGAGACATAGACAAGTTATGGCATAGGCGACTTGGCCATTTACCTCATGGAGCTTTGAAAATCATGCAACAGATTTATACAGGACTTCCCAAGGGTTCACTTAAGCAGTGTGACACATGCAAAGGGTGTACATTGGGGAAGTACACCAAAGCCACCTTTCATGATAAGGATAGTCAAGCATAAAATATCCTTGAAAGAGTTCACTCAAATGTCTGTGGAATATTCTCGAAAGCCTCCACAACCAAGCACATGTATTATGTGATATTTGTTGATGATTTCTCACATAAGTGTTGGATATTCTTCATCTAGAAGAAAGGCCATACATTCTCAAAATTTTTTGAATTTAAAGCATTGGCTGAGAAAGACACGGGAAGGAAATTGAAGGCTCTCAGGAGTGATAATGGTGGAGAATATGTGTCGAATGAAACCAAATATTTTTTTGCATCAGAATGAATTCAACATGAGTTGATAGCACCTCATAACCCACAACAAAATGGGGTTGCAGAAAGAAATAACATAAGTATTGTGGGAGATGCATGGGTGGTGTTGCATGATTAGGGCCTACCGTTGAACTTGTGGGATGAAGCATGCAACACAATAGTATATATGCGGAACATGAGTCCTCATCGGATTCTCAGAATGAGTACACCAGAGGAATATTTTCAGGTAAGAAACCAGATGTGGCACACTTCAGGATTTTTGGTTCATTAGTTTACTGTCATGCTACCAAGGATGCAAAGAAAAAGCTAGGACTGACAAAAAAGTTGGAATATTTTTGGGTTAAATTGATACACCTCACAACTATCGGGTGTACCTTCCATCTCACAAGATGAAAATTGGTCATAGAGATGTGAAGTTCGATGAAGAGAATGCCTGAGATGTTCCCTTGAGAGGGAGCTTCAGTTGCATGCCTATGAGGATATTCTAGCTCCAAAGGAAGAACCTTGGGATGTTGTGGATTAGCCACAAATAGAGGAGTAGGAAGTGGAAGAACCCACTCATGCAGAGACATCCAAAAATGGAAGGAAGTGCACGAGAGAGACTGGCATATTGATGCATGATGCTAGAGATAATGTGAGAGCACCCACATCACAACACAAGTAGAGGAGGTCCCTATAGTGGTACACTGGCTACATGGATCTTATGAGCAAGAGTGTAGAAATTGAGCCATCCTAATTATGCGAAGAAATGCAGCAACTAGTATGGGTTTATGCCATGGTAGAGGACTATGATTCCTTTATCGGGAATAGTGCTTGGGAAGTTTTCCCAAGGCCAGAGGACAATTCAGTTGTACTGTACAGGTGGATCTACAAGGTGAATCAAGAAGCAGATGGGAGTGTCGATAAAAACAAGAAAAAATTTGTGGCCAAGGGGTTCTCTCAGGTGGATGGAATTGATTAAGAGGAGACATTTTCTCTACTAGAAAGGTACTCTTCAATCAGGTCTATTCTTGCACTTTCATCGAAGATGGGATGAAAGATACATCACATGGATGTGAAGATAACCTTCCTTAATGGAGTGATTGAGGAAGAGGCGCACATAGAGTAGCCAAAAGGATTTAAGAATTTCGATAGAGAGTCACATATGTGCAGACTCAAGCGAGCATTATATGGATTGAAATAATCATCTTGTGCTTGGTACAACATGATCGACAACTATTAAATCAGGTTGGACTTCACCAAAAGTGAAGTAGATGCAATCCTTTACCATATTGCGGTTGAAGGTAAAATTTTGATTATAGTATTATATGTCGATGATTTAATTCAAACAGGTGATCAAAATTTGATAAAATATTTCAAAGACAATTTGGAAAGAGAATTTGAGATGAAATACATGGGGCTCATGCATTATTTCCTTGGTTAGGAAATTTGGCAAGGAGATGTGGAACTATTTGTCTCTCAGGGAAAGTATGCCAACGAGATATTGATGAAGTTTCACATGGAGAGAAACAAACCCATGGAGACTCCTCTAGCATGGAATTGTAGGAAGGAGGATGCTACCTCAGGATAAGTGGTAGAGGCTACCATTTACAGATAGCTTGTGGGTTCTCTTATGTACTTGGTGAAAACATGACCAAACATGTGTTTTGCAGTTTACCAACTTATTCAAGCAATGGTTAAGCCACCACTCAATTTGGTATTTAATATAGACGAAAAAAGGTAGTAAAGATTCAAGTCTTCACAAATTCATATTTGGAATGGAGTACATCTAACAGGAAGAGAACATCAAGGGGAATCTTCAGTATTGGGTCGGCAATAGTTTCCTGATATAGCAGGAAGCAAAGATCAACTACACTCAGTTCAATAGAAGAAGAGTACATGGATTCTATTCAAGAAACTTGTGAGGTTATTTGGATGAGGAATATCCTTGATGGATTATTTGGTCAACATATGAATCCTACAATGATTTACTGTGACAATCAGAGTTGTACCAAAATTTCTTAGAATCCAGTTTGTCATGATCAGTCCAAGCATATTGACATATGGTACCACCATATCAGAGATTGTGTTTAGAGGAAGATAATGATGCTATATTAAATTCCTACAGAATAACAAGATTGGAGTATTTGATAATCCCTTTCTTGTTGAGAGGGAGTGTTGAAAATGGCACCAAGAAAGATTCTAGTTTAATAATTCCACATCACATGAAAACTTGTACGAGTTAACTAAGTTAGTTTGACTTAGTTGGTTCATTTAATTCAATTTAAGTGTCTAACTTGATTCATGTAAAGTGGATCCTACTTTATAGGAGCCTTGGTTGAGTTTATTTTGAGTTGTAATTAATTAATTCACTTTATCTAAGTTAAAGTCAGTTAAACTAGTTCCAATTGTTGGAGGAACTAGTAGGAGGTCAGATAGTGGGGTGCTGCTTCATGTGTTAAACCAGTTAACTGATGATTCACTCATAAATAACCCATGCATGTCATATCTAAGATTTACCCAATTGATATTGGATTTCAAGGGAAATGTACTATCATTTGTATAATCATCCAAATTGTATAGGTGATGCATGCAGTCAGAAGAAGGCCTAATATGAATTGTGTATTTATGGATGAGGAATTTCCCTAATTAATAGGGGATCATTCCCAAGGAAATAGGGACTTTGGAAACCCACTGTTTGGTTAAGTATTGGCCTAGGATTTTCTAGGAAGTAGTGAGACATATAGAGATAGTGTAGAGGTTTCTCGGGCTTGAGAAAAGCATTGTAATATTCTCATATTTTTTGACTAATTCAATATACAGATAGAATGGTTTTCAACTGTGGATTTCCCTAGGAAATCATTGTGTAATGTGTTGGATTGAGTTATTTATCTTGTATACTTCGTGATTTTGTGATCATTAATTGTTTCCGCAGTTGGTAGAGTAGATTCAAGTCTATTGTTTTAATAAATTAAAATTAGCAGTTTGAATCTACAAGGAATTTCTACGAGATACTTCAGAAGTTACACATGGACAGATGCAAACCCATGGAGACTCCTCTAGCGGCCAACTAGAGGAAAGAGGATTTCACTTCAAGTGAGGAATTGGATGCTACCATGTACATGAAGTTGGTGGGTTCTCTTATGTATTTGGTAAAAACACGACCATACATGTGTTATGCAGTAAAACAGTTGATCCAAGCCATGGTTTGACCAACCAAAGTATTTTGAAGGGCTGCTAAACTTGTACTATGATACCTCAGAGGCACAACTCGGTTTGGACATTGGCATGGATGGACAAAGGGAGTGGAGCTAAAAGGCTTAAAAAATGCAGATTGGGTGGGTAGTCCATCAGATTGGAAGAACACTTCACGATTAATTTTCAATGTTGGGTCAACAACAATATCTTAGTACAACAGGAAGCACATATCAATTGCACTCAGTTCAATAGAAGCATAGTACATGGCTTCCAATCAAGCAGCTTGTGAGGCCATCTGGATGAGAAATATTCTTGTTGGGTTATTTGGTTAGATGATGGATCCTACCGTGATTCACTATGAAAACTAGAGTTGTATCAAACTCCTTAAAAATCCAATTTTTCACGATCGATCTAAGAAAGTTAATATTCAGTACCACCATCTACGAGAACGTGTGCAAAGGTGGATCATGTTGTTGCAGTACATTCTGACAAAGGAACATGATGCATATATTTTGAAAAAGGAATTATCAAGAGGAAAATTCAAGTTCCATAAAAGTAGGATTTGGATATATAATAAACCCTTTCTTGCTGAGAGGGAGTGTTGAAAATGTAGCAAGAAATTCCTATTTTAACTTTTCCTTTGATTGAATTTGGAGAAAAGTGAAATTCCACATCAACATACAACTTGAATGAGTTAACTGAGTTATTATCACTCAGTTAGCTTAGTTAATTCAAGTTGGAGGGAGAAATTGAGTTGCTTACAATGATTCCTAAATTTTAGGAGCATAGGTTGAGTTAATTTCAATTGTAACCATTTAATTCAATTAAATTGAGTTAAGATTAGTTAAACTAGTTCCAATTGTTGAAGGAACTAGAAGTGGGGTGTAACTTCACTGTTTAATTGGTTAACTGGTTAATCGACCTAAATTAACTCATGCATGCATGAAATTTGAGTTACCTAGTTGAGAATGGATTTCAAGGGCAGTGTAGTATCAGTTGTAGAATATTCCAAATTGTACAAGTCATGGATGCAGTCAAATGAAGGCCTAAAGGTATTGCACAATTCTCATTGAGGAACTTCCTAATTAATAGGGCCTAATTCCCAAGGAAACAACGCAAGGAAATAAGATCTTGGAGGCTTGAAAAATTGGCTAAGTATTGGGAAAGGTTATTCAATCAGGTAGAGGATAGAAAATACTTGTGCAAGTTGAGCAGAGCATATTGTATTCATCTAGATTCTTTGATTAA
The DNA here is from genome assembly GCA_034641835.2 of Pinus albicaulis. Taxonomy (NCBI): domain Eukaryota; kingdom Viridiplantae; phylum Streptophyta; class Pinopsida; order Pinales; family Pinaceae; genus Pinus; species Pinus albicaulis. Next base: position 286,218,353 of record CM076572.1, on the reverse strand, counting down.
TGAAATAAAAATAGTAAGGGGATTTGAGAAGTTTCTTTCCCCTAGATATATCTCTATGTATGTGTGTTGAATCTTGATGCATGTTATTGATTTGTGTTCTAGATCATGAATTTAAATCCGCAGATTTGTAGAGTATATTTGAGTCTTATGTTTTAGTAAATTCCATGAGCAGTTTGAATCTACAATTAAAATTATACATAAGCTTCAATGTTTTAGGCCGCAACCTTCTTGTCATGTTGTTGTTGGTGTTTTAAGCTTAGTGTTATTTCTTTTTGGAGACTATATTCTCTTCTTTCAAAGGTGTGGTGGAATGTACTTTGCAGTTTCTTGTTGTTTTTTATCTTTTCAAAAATTGCTTCCTTCATAATTTTGTTGGACACATGAGATTGTAGCTAATGATGGTTCCTCATTATCTAAATCTTCATTGTGTGTGATAATTATTTCTTCATCAGGTTCATGTACTTCAACTTGACTTCCATATACTATTTTATAGTAGAGTAAGGACACATCTTCACATTTATGTCCTAGCGTCCAATTTTCTCCGCACCCATGACAATTACTTTTCCTTTTTATCCTTTCCTTTGACTGATTACTAGAAGTTTCTGACTCTTTCTTAACTTCATAAGGATCTAATTTATTGTTAAGGAATTTGTTTCCTTACGTTAATTTGTCTCCATAATACCTACATTATTTTGACTCTTTTTTATTTGAGCACTGTTGCTGGTCTTCGCCTTCCTTGAATGATGAAATTTTGAAATTATGTTTTTGTTCAGTAAGCTTTGTTGCATGTATAGCTTCCTCGATATTTTTTGGTTTGTACAATTTCAATTCTACACAAATATAAAATGTAAGTCCACATCGATACATTTTAAGTAGCTGCTCATTAGTTAATCCTCTTTGTCTTGTATCCAATATGTCCCATTCGTGGGTGTATTCTCTTACAGACCCTTTTTTCTTGAGAATAAAAATTTTTTCGTAGACATCATCTTCTTCTTCATCGAAGAATATTTTTAGCAAAGCATCCAAAAAATTCTTCCAAATAAAGGAACGAGTGTCACATTTTCTAGACCACCATAGGAATCATTCATATGATTCTACTCCAAAATTGTTGGATGCGGTCATGACTTTTCCTTGTTCTCATATTGGTGGGTTTGATTACAAAATGGATTTCATTTTATTAACCCAAACAATAGTGCCTTTATGGTATTTACCATTTTATTTTGGTAGCTCCTTTTCAATCCTATGATTTTATGGGAATTTAGTGTAAGATTGGCTACCTGAGAAACATATCTGAGGTGGATCAAAAGGTTCATGCACAATTCTATTTTGTAGGCTATATTCTGATCATTCCAAAATTTGAATTACTAGCATGTCTACCTTCTCAACTAATTGATTAATTCGTTCGTTATGGTCATCAAGTATTTTGGTGGTTTCTTCAATTTTGTCGTCCAATTGTAATATATTTTCCATCATAAATGTTAACTTCTTTTGGCCTTCGTTAAATTTTTTCTATGCTTTTTCTAAATTACAAAGACGATATAACATGCCATTGATGTCGTCTCGACTGTTATCACTCAGTAATTTCTCTAGTTTCAAGAGAAATAGTCCAAGGTAACCACAAACCTACTTTGGAAATTTAGGATCTAGCCTTCCTAAATTTCAGAGAGGGCTCTCTCTTTATGATTTAACTTTGTTTTTTGTTTGATATTTTAGGCTAGTTATTAAGTTCAATTTGGTTTTTGGTTTTGAAATTTTTGGTGGAAAATAAGATTACTTAAAGACAAATTAAAGAGGGATCTACTAGTCCATTGGGCTATGGAGTCAAAGTCTAGCAAACATAACTAGAAGGCAAGGCCAAGAGAATGCTAATGTAGTCAGGGCAAGGTAGATAACCCTCAGAGATTTGGATAGATTGTTTTGATGGGATGGCTTGCTTCGGGATAAAGGGCAATGAAGAATCCTTTGATCCGGAAAAAGAGGAAGGAGGCAGGGATCAAATGGGACTAGGAGCAATTAAGAATTCCAAAATCCGGAAATTAGCAGAAAACATTTAAATGATTAAATAGTTAAGCCAGGGAGTTCTAACACTAGTCTTGAAGTAATAATCCTACTTAATCATTAAGATTGAACAACATATATGAAATTAATGGAACACATAAAGTAAACAATGACAAGATATATGCACTTTACTCTTCAAATTATCGCATGAATCCTGAATTATGAAGTCCAATTGGCTATTGTCTAGACTGCTGCTTTGAAATCAACACATATGAGCCTCCAACGTACCAGAAAAATGTCTATAATGTTCTTAGAAATTTTATTCCACACTAAACACTTCATAAACTGAAGTATTTATACAAATGTTTATTACAAAATATCCTAGAGAAATATAGGAAAAACTCTAGGAAATAAAAATATCTTTACACATTAAGAGGGATAGCTGCTTAACAACTTAGCAAGTTGTCCTCTTACTTAGAAAAAATAGAACTAACATTATCTAATCAAAACAGTTTGTTGACTAGGTGTACATGCTTGCTGGCATATTTGGAAAATATCTCTTTGAAGATTGCTTGATTTATACTCTTTTCACTTTACACCCTTTAACGTTGTCTTTCTTCCTGATACTCTTTGACACTGTTGTTTATCCAGATACACTTTCAACTCATATATTAACCTTTTAACAACTGTAAAAGGAAGTTACACTGTGGTATAAAAGTCAGTTCACTGTCATATCATCTTTCTGTCATACTAGATTTCCCTTTTTACCTTTTTACTGCAATAAAGAGACTCATCAAAAGTAAAATTCAAATCAAATAAGCTTTTTTATTCTTTTCTTCTCAGTTTGACTGCTTTATTTGTACTTTTCTTCACTGTTCTGCTTTTATGCTACTATAACAGATTTGTAAACTCTTACCACTATTTTGCATCAGGTATCTTCATGTTTTTCAACTTTCTGTAGCTTTCATCTGCATCAGTGTACTTTTCAAAATTTGATTTAACAATGAAAATGTGTTTAATCCCATTTTGTAGAAAAAATAAGTCTTCAAAGTATTGTAGAATAACTTTGCAGTGGGGGAACCTTGTGGTAGAGGCTTGTTCACTTGTTCTTTAGCATGGTCCCTTATCTTCTTATCATAGTCTGTTTGGACCAGCAGTTTCTCATTAAAACCCTGTATGTCTGGGAGGCCAGCTTTCCTCAACATTGTATATTTTGTCAAAAAAATTGTTATTGATAAGTTCATGGTCTCACACTTTTCCTCCAAATATTTCATTATGTTCCTTTTTGTTAGGACTCTCTTGATCTGAAGTATTGTTTCTGTCCTATCCTGTATTTTCAGCTCCTCTAGTTCATCTCTGTTTTTTCTGTTCAAGAATGCAATAAGCTTTAAAGAATGAGATGGTTTATTTGCAAGTTCTTCCTTTATTTTTTGAATCTCTACTTGTGTTTCCAGAAGTAAATCCCTTTTCTCATATCTAATTTGAATTGAAGGCCATTGGAGATGTATGTCTTCAATTATATTGGTCCAGAGATAGTTCTTTATATAGGACACTTGTTCGATAGTTCTTTATATAGGACACCTGTTCACTAAAGTTCACTTACTTTTGCAAAGCCTTTACCTACTCTTCCAATCTATTTGCTATTTTTTCATGACCCTTTGATGTTATTAACATATTTCTGTTGGATGATTCAAGAGTTTGAATGGTCTTCTTTAAACCATTGATTTCATTATTCTTAAGGGAAATCTCCTCCATGGCTTTCACTATCTCTACTGCTCCACATGTTTGCTGCACCTGTGTAGATTATGATTTTGTGTGGGAAGTAGTATTTGATTGCATTGATACAGTAGTTACCAATGACCCTTTGGGTGCCAACTTGTCTCCCAATGTAGAAGGAACAACAACAGTAACAATAGGGATAACTGTGTGGAAGGCTTGATTGTCATAGCTTTAGCAGCTTTGGGACCCCCAGCTTTAGGTGTAGTCTGCTTCTTTGTCATTTTTAGGATAAATAAAGCAAGGTTATATCATTTTCTATAATTAATTTTAAAAAATAAAGGGAAATTGAGCAATTGTTGGGAAAGGATTATCTTGAAAAAGTTGCTTATTGCTCAATTTGGGCTTATCAGAGATAAAACTGGATTAAGACAGAAAACAGGGTTTCCTAAATGGTACAAATGTGGAAAAGAGGTCTTTTAATCAATTTGTAGGCCTTACACTTCTTCTGTGTTCGGAATTGGTCTTCAAGGGTTAAAAGATGATGTAAACTGAGGATTTTTTACTTTGAACATCTAATAGAGGAATTCAAGCTTCCTGGAAAAAACTGGCCAGGGTTTGGCCTATTTTTGGGCAATTTACATGGTTAATTATCTTATCTTAATCTCTTTTAGTTCACATATGGTATAATTTTTAAGGTTTGTAGGTCAAAATATCGATAAATTCCTCTTTTGCAGGTATTTGACGAGCAAGAGGGTTTCTGGTGGTATCTTCAGTTGAAACTGGATCGCTTGTTGCAAAGGATGGCATCGATGAGCTCCAGATATAGAAATAGTGATTAAATTCAGCTTCGAGACAAGAAATCACTCAAACAAGGGTTTAAAGCTTTAAAACAGCCGAGCGAAAGTTTTAACCAGTCGGGAATTTCATAAATACACATAATAATGATATATGAAAGGTTTTAATATAAATCATTGTACATGTCATTTAATATAGGTCTAATCCAAGGCGGGAGGTGGATTTTTTTTTCGAATGCGAAAAACAGCTAGTGGGTTTCACATTGGATATAAGTGGTAAGTGGTTTCATGCCAACCGAACACGATCGAATCACATTTTTCCATGTTGCATTGAGTGGTTTTATGATACAACCTATTTCACGTGATTTTGAAACAACAGTGATCGATGAGTTTCGAAGCACGAAACTGATCATGCACCGTTAGATCTGGATTGGTCAAGCGAATGGTCAGGATCATTTCAAAAGCTGCGGTGGAAGGATGGGTGGGACCCGGGCAGTTATGTAAGTCGGGCAATGATTCATATAATAAAACTTTGTGCATCATGTGGTTATAACCAAATTTTTTAATATATGGGAGGTTATATAGGTGCGGGGTTTGGATAATGAGTTATATATATAAACCAAGTTTATATATAAGGTAAAGGTTCATGGGGCGGGCTATAAGGGTTTAACTGGGGGTAATTATTATATAAAACTTGAGGTTTTATATAACGGGAAAAGGGGAAAGATCATGTTTAGCTCGGGTTAAGTCTTATGCGGAAAGATAAGTATTTACAAAGTTATAATGTATTTGCAATAAGAAGTATGGGGTAAATGAAATGTTTTTGCATTTTTTAAATACATTGGATGTAAAATAAAACACGCTTTTGTATTTTTAAGTTTTATTATATAGTTATTAGACTTTTTGAATGGTCTAAAAAACTATAGGGGGGCGGGAATATTTATATGGTTAGTTTTATGCCAAAGGGATATCTTTGGGATTTATTTTCAACATGTGGGGTAATTACTTTGGCATAAAAGTTTGTAATTGTGGGTTTTTAGGGATAATAATGTAGAAATTTGCTGAATAATGATTAATTATCCACCGAGACTATCCTGATCACATACAATTCGAATTTATATGCAACACATAATCTCTTCCACTCATATCATCACACATGCGGAAATAAAACAAGCGATAGCACATCAAATCATCATACACATTAACACAGTATGTATGGGGAAAGCTTATAGCTGAAAACCCCGCAACTATTGTGTATATTATAATGGAGAAAACATGTAACAAAATCAGTACAATACTCCTCACAAGTACTTAGTACTATCTCATGAAGTTACACACAAACTAGCTTGGTTTTGAACAGGTTACTGGTTCAAAACTCACCACTAATTTCCTTGCCTCTATTGCGCAATCATGGCCTGTCTATATAGAGATCCAAGGTTCGAATCTCCTTGGCTTGACAGCGCAATAATCATGGGCAATTCCTCCAAGTGTGGTGAAAATCTCATGCACAACTGATGTCGCCACTGATAGCTAACTCCACCCTTTCATCTACCTCTTTCACTGGTCTCCACTGAACTGATCATGCACTGTAGTGAACTGATGTGTTCTTGAGTTGAATAATGAGTTACTAATTAATGAATTAAATAATATTTAATTCACTCCACTCATAACTAGTTGATTAGCTAGTTAAACTAATCTCAACGAGTTCAACTAAAATAAACAGAACACAACTCCACTAGCTGTCTCATTAACTCCACCAAACTTCTGCCACTGAAGTCCTAACTGAAGTCAACCATGCATGATGCCATCAAACCCTTGGGAATAGCGTAATTCCTCTTTCAGATGCATGAGCCACTTCTGTAGCTCGAACTGAAGTGCTCCAAGAGAGTAAACTGTTGTTTAGAGTCCAAATATTATTAAGGGTAAATAATATTTGACTTCCATATTTTTAGGATAGGCAGTCTAAAAATAGACATCGACCTATCGACCTATAGGTCACAAAAATAGAGTCCCATCTATTTTTACCAACATGACCAATACTCCAAGAATCTCATACTGGAATCCCTGGATCATGCTCCATATGTCTAAAAATAGACATAGTCTAAAAATAGATTTTGCGCCAGAATTTGCCTGCGGGCCCACTTAGTGAAGGCGACTTCATTTCACTAAGCTCCATCATCTTGCTGCATTTCAACACTCCCTCTCAGCAAGATATGGATTATCTGCAACCCCTATCCTGCCTCTGTGGAATTCGAACTTGCTCCTGGTGAGCGCCTTCGTCAGGATGTCGGCATCCTGATCCTCCGTGGGAACATATGAAAGCATCATGATTCTCCGCTGAACACAATCTCTGATATGATGGTACCTGATGTCGATGTGTTTGGAACTATCATGAAATACTGGATTAGCCGAGAGTTTAATGCAACTCTGGTTATCACAGTAGATCACTGTAGGCTCCAAATGCAACCTGAACAATCCTGCGAGGATCTTCCTCATCCAAATAGCCTCGCATGCAGCCAAGCTAGTTGCCATGTACTCGGCCTCTGCTGAACTGAGTGCCACGGATCTTTGCTTCCTGCTGTACCAGGAAACTGCTGTCGACCCAATGCTGAAAACTCCTCCAGAAGTGCTCTTTCGGTCCGTTGGACTCCCTGCCCAATCTGCATCAGTGAAACCAGAAAGTTTCACTCCATCCTCCTGTCTGTACCATAGACCATATCCCGATGTGCCTCTGATGTAGCGCAATACATGCTTGCCCGCCTTCCAAAAGAGCTTGGTAGGCTTAACCATAGCTTGCGAAAGCTGGTTAACTGCATAGCATATATCGGGTCGTGTATTGACCAGATACATAAGCGACCCCACCAACTGTCGATAGACAGTGGCATCCACTACCTCCGCTGAAGTACCATCCTCCTTCCTCCAACCACCAGGAAGAGGAGTGTCAACAGGCTTGCAGCCTTGCATGTTGAACCTCTCCAGAATCTCCCGAGCATACTTGCCCTGAGAAACAAACAGTCCTCCACTGCGCTGCCAAATCTCCAATCCCAGGAAATAGTGAAGGATGCCCAAGTCCTTCATCTCAAACTCTCGTGCAAGATCCTCCTTGCATGAAAGTATCAACTGCTCATCTCCAGTCAATATCAGATCATCTACATACAGTACGATGATCAACAGCTTCCCCTCCACCACAATCTGGTACAGGTTTGGATCCGCCTCACTCTTGGAGAATCCAAGCCCGGTGAAGTAGCTGTCTATCCGAGTGTACCAAGCACGAGGTGCTTGCTTCAGCCCGTACAGTGCTCTCTTGAGTCGGCACACATGCGACTCACTGCTGAAGATCTCAAAACCTTCAGGCTGCTCTATGTACACCTCCTCCTCAATAACTCCATTGAGGAACGCGGTCTTCACATCCATCTGATGAATGTGCCACCCCATCTGCGCTGAGAGAGCAAGGATCGTCCGTATGGAAGAGTACCTTGCGACAGGTGCAAAAGTCTCCTCATAGTCAATCCCCTCGATCTGTGAGAAGCCACGGGCGACGAATCTCGCCTTGTACTTCTCCACACTCCCGTCAGCCGCCTGCTTCACCTTGTAGATCCATCGCGAACCTACAACTGATTTCCCAACCGGTCTTGGGACAATCTCCCATGCACTGTTCCTGATGATCGAATCATGTTCTTCGATCATGGCATCAACCCATGCGGGTTCCTCCACAGCTTCCTCAAAAGAGGATGGCTCTGTCACAACACATTGACTCATAAGAGCCATGTATCCAGTGTACCGATCCGGTGACTGTCTCTGTCTGCGCTGTGCTGTAGGTGGTCCTACAACCTTCTTTGCATCCCGAGCCAGTCGCTCAGCTTCTGTAGTGCGCATGCGCCCTCTGATGGTTGGCGCTGCCTGGGTGGTTTCTTCCACCTCTTGAACCTCCTCTTGTGGCTGATCCACATCCGGAAGCTCCTCCTTAGGAACTAACAGCTCCTCATCTGCATGCAAGTGTAGCTCCCTCTCAAGCGAACACTGCATGGCTTTCTCCTCCTGAAATTTTATATCCCGTCGCACAACAGTCTTGCGACTGTCTGGCACATACACGCGATAGTTGTGAGGTGTATCAGTGTACCCCACAAATATTCCAACTTCAGCAGTTGGATCCAGCTTCCTTCTTGCATCCTTCGTCACATGCATGTAGACAGGAGATCCGAAAATCCGCAAATGGGAAATATCAGGCCTCTTGCCCGAATAAGCCTCCTCTGGTGTACTCATGCCAAGAACAGCAGGGACAACGGTGCACGCCTAAACATTGTATTGCATGCCTGTTAAGTGAAGGGTAGGCCACAGTCATCGACATCGCCGGTGCGACACCCACGATGGGTGCCGGCTATTCCCACTCATACCCCCGTACAACGTGGGTTGTGGGGTGTGATAGGCTCTCTCGGCGAATCGCCTGCTTGTTGCGGAAACTCCGCGGGTCGGCCGAGATGATTCACCAGTTTTTCCTGGGCCGACAATCACACCTTCTTTCCGAGCTCTTTCTCGACCGGTGCTTTCGCTCACGAACTTCGCGGGCCAGCATCACTCTTCATACACTGAAGAAAGATCCGTGCTCGAGAAAATCATCGACGTGTCACCTTAATGGCCGCACAACGCCGAAGCAGGCGAAAGGACCACACACGTCTGTGTGAACTCTCTCAAGGATTGTCGTGGCGCGACTATCCTTCTCGTGGAAGGTGGCTTTCACATACTTCCCTAAAGTACACCCCTTGCACTGATCTGACTGCGCAAGAGTGCCCTTAGGAAGCCCAGTAGAAATCTGTTGTAGAATCTTCAAAGCTCCATGGTGAAGGTGGCCCAATCTCCTGTGCCACAGTTCGCCCTCATCATCCCGGCTCACCACTTCTCCCACCTTGCATGCCATAGTTGCGCAGCCATCTACCTGCAACTGATAAAGGTTCTTGGTTCGAACCCCTATCTTCCGGGTCTCTCCAGTAGTCTTATTGCGCAGGAATGCTTTTCCTTCGATGAAGACCACATCATACCCCTTGTCCTCCAACATCGCCACAGAAATCAGGTTCTTCTTCAATCCAGGTACATGCATGACATCCTTCAATACAAAGGGTTTACCAGACTCCCTCTGAAAGGATATGGTACCGATACCAGTCGCACTGTATCTACCATCGTCGCCCATCTCGATGTGCACACCCAAATCTTTGTCCTCCAGATCTGAGAACAACTCCCGATCTCCCGTCATATGAAATGACGCACCGCTGTCCAAGAACCACACCGATCCCATCAAACTTGAAACCAAGCATGCAATCAGTGAAAAGTCAAGCTCGAACTGTGAAGCCAAAGCTTCTCCATCTGCAGATCTTCCCGCTTGCTTGTTCTTCTTCTTCTTTGGAAAATTGGTAGCATAATGTCCGTGATCATGGCAGTGAAAACACTTCACTTTCGCCATATCTTGCTTCTTGCCCTTTGCACCAGAATGAGAGGTTTTCTTACCCTTCCCCTTCTTTTCTTTGGCCACCAAAGCGCAATTTTCTTCATCAGCTCCCTTTGATGAAGATCCATCACGAGTAGTCCTCCTTATCTCCTCCTGCATGAGATCCGCCCAAAGGCGCTCCCATCCCGGCGGCTTCTCCCGACCATTGACACTATCTTGATATGAGTGCCAAGCCTTCGGAAGACCAAGGAGAGCCAGGTCGACCATATCCTCTTCATCGACAGTAACTCCCACACTTCCCAGTTCATCTCTGCACTGAGTGAACTTCGTGAGGTATTTGGCGATGCTGTCGCCCTTCTCCATCTTGATGTTCCTGAGCTTATCTTTGAGCGCCAGCTTCCTTTGGTCGCTCTTACTCTGGAATAGATCCGTCAAAGCTTTCCACATTAAATATGGAGTAGCCTTTCCATGCACGCTGGATACAATATGATCCTTGACGCCCTCCAACAGGATCCTTCGACACTTCGCCATCTTCTTTTGCCATGCATCGACTTCAGCAGGATCAGTGGGCTTTTGGACATCCGTATCTATGAACTCCTTCAGACCATTATCTTCTAATACTGCCTCCATGTGAGCCTTCCATGCAACATAATTCAAACTGCCTTCAAGAGCATATTCGAGTCGCAAACCGTTGAAAGACATTTTCAACACTGGCACCAAGAAAACAAAACTGCTGCAAAATTTTGAATTCCACCTCAAAGCTCAACCGCTCTAGATCTATGAGAACAAATTATTTCTAGCACAGAGATCGACTGCAAGGGGCATTTACCAGACCTTTCACTTTCTGAAGAAATATGAATCCGGAGGCTACCTGGCCCGCATGCAGACTCTATCTACCGAAATAAGTTTGTAATCACTGTGATGATCAATCTCTGCTTCAATAGCTCTGATACCATGTAGAAATTTGCTGAATAATGATTAATTATCCACCGAGACTATCCTGATCACATACAATTCGAATTTATATGCAACACATAATCTATTCCACTCAGATCATCACACATGCGGAAATAAAACAAGCGATAGCACATCAAATCATCATACACATTAACACAGTATGTATGGGGAAAGCTTATAGCTGAAAACCCCGCAGCTATTGTGTATATTATAATGGAGAAATCATGTAACAAAATCAGTGCAATACTCCTCACAAGTACTCAGTACTTTCTCATAAAGTTACACACAAACTAGCTTGGTTTTGAACAGGTTACTGGTTCAAAACTCACCGCCAATTGCCTTGCCTCTATTGCGCAATCATGGCCTGTCTATATATAGATCCAAGGTTCGAATCTCCTTGGCTTGACAGCGCAATCATCATGGGAAATTCCTCCAAGTGTGGTGCAAATCTCATGCACAACTGATGTCGCCACTGATAGCTAACTCCACCCTTTCATCTACTTCTTTCACTGGTCTCCACTGAACTGATCATGCACTGTAGTGAACTGATGTGTTCTTGAGTTGGATAATGAGTTACTAATTAATGAATTAAATAATATTTAATTCACTCCACTCATAACTAATTGATTAGCTAGTTAAACTAATCTCAACCAGTTCAACTAAAATAAACAGAACACAACTCCACTAGCTGTCTCATTAACTCCACCAAACATCTGCCACTGAAGTCCTAACTGAAGTCAACCATGCATGATGCCATCAAACCCTTGGGAATAGCGTAATTCCTCTGTCAGATGCATGAGCCACTTCCAAGGCTCGAACTGAAGTGCTCCAAGAGAGTAAACTGATGTTTAGAGTCCAAATATTATTAAGGGTAAATAATATTTGACTTCCCTATTTTTAGGAGAGGCAGTCTAAAAATAGCCTTCGACCTCTTCGACCTAAAAAATAGAGTCTCATCTATTTTTACCAACATGACCAATGCTCCAAGAATCTCAAACTGGAATCCCCGAACCATGCTCCATATGTCTGAAAATAGACATAGTCTAAAAATAGACTTTGCGCCAGAATTTGCCTGCGGGCCCACTTAGTGAAGGCGACTTCATTTCACTAAGCTCCATCATCTTACTGCATTTTCAACAAATAAAATAAAAGGATTTATAATAATAGGACAAGGAATCTTATAGGGAATTAATAGATAATTTAGAAGTTAATATGAAAAAGGGACAATGAAAACACCAAAATTTAATTACATAACTTAAGCAAAGTGATAATATAACAAGCAAAAAGCTTTAACCATCTATAATTTAACCATTTAACTTAGAATATAATACTTTTGGAGGGTTTTTATGTTTTTATGAATGAAGGAAATTAGTCAAAAAGGGATTTTATTTTTCATTAAGTAAAATGTCTTTACTTATGAAATTTAAGTGTAATGGATGAATGTGGTGTAAATGATGACAATTAGGGATTTAATATAGAAATTCAACACTTTTCAACTTAACAGTCATTGAGCCTTGGGTCTGGTCCCAATAGAAGTTAGAGAAATGCTCTGAGCCTCTTTGACTGAAAGTCTAGAATGAAAAATATCTATAGGGGAGGGGGGAATTAGGGATTTTTCCCAGTGAATAGTATTTACATGATTCTCCCACTTCTTTCTACCTACCCAACTTTTAAATCTAACATTTTTTCTTCCATTTTGCAGGTGCATTTGAGCTAGCAACCATGAACATTTTATTCTTTTGAAAGCAATAAAAACTATCTAAATCTACCTTATATCATCCGAGGGCTCAGATTAAACTGATGAGCACCTCTTTAGTCTCTACCTATCTAGTAATTAGTCAGGATTAAACTGTCTGACTAATATTTATTCACTATTCTACAACAATAAAATTGAAACATGACAAGTCAAGATTAAGTAGTTCAACTCATCATGGATTATGGCATTTATTGACACTCTGCCATAATCATCAGTAAAAAGTAGTGGCATTTGGACTTGCATACTTTCATGCTTTTTTTTCTTTTTCTTTGGGGTATATTATTTTTTCTAAGTCCTTTGATTTTTCTTTTAGGACTTTTACCCTCTTTTTGATTTTCTATTTTTATTTTTTATTTTTTACAAAATATGGGAAAACAATGTGCAGAAAGAAAGGTATGTACATATTTACAAGAATATCAAAAGTCAATTCAAAATTATGAATCCTATATTTATAGGACCCTAACAATGACTTCACATGGGGATGGCATCTCCTTGTGAGATGTCAAGAACACCTTCGACTAGTAGCCTGATCCTTTGAGCCAATCCCAAACATGTGTTTACTTTGTTATAACATCTATGTGACTGAAACTCTTGAACTGAATTTAGTCCTTTTTCTGCAAACTGAAATCTGATTTGAAACTAAAATAACATACTGAAATTGTCAAACCAAATTGATAGATCTTAAATATCTTTAGGACCTTTTCCTTGGCTTTAAATCTTAATGAATTATTTCAAAACTAGCTGAAAACCAAATACTAAAAAAATGCTCAGAGCTTTGAGCTTATTTTCATTCATCTACCTATTCTAATCTACTATTAATTTTGTTGAATCAGGTAATACAAAAATGCCAATGAAGCTAGTCAACTAGTTGTAGCAATGAATGGATAATTTGACTGATTTTCATCAAACTTGGAAGCATAACTTGATCATGTGTCTTCATAATCAAAGATATGATGTGAAATGGAAATTGTTGATATATTTGATCCTCATAGATAAAACATGTTTGCAGACTTGAGCTAAAAATAGTCTCCATATAATTTGCTATAGGATCATCAAAAGCATAATGTATGATTTGTGCTTCAAGGCTTTCAATGACCAATTGATTAGTTGTATTCTTAAGATTAAACCCTGAAACTATTTCTTCAGTCTTGTGCTTCAAAGAATAATCATCGTGAATCTGCAATTCAAAAGGTAGTACAATTTCCTCTTGCTTTGGAGAAGGAAGATTTTACAAGAATTATTTAGGATCTCAGAAATTGTAAGACTGAATTTTAGAATGCAAAAGTTTAATTTCATTTTCATATTTTTCAAAAATTAACTCAAGAACACATATTTTAAGTTGTGGAGAACATTTTCTTGGTTTCTAAATAAGAAAGACAACTCTTAGAAAATCCTCATCAAGCTAAAATTCTAATAAGTCATCCCTGGATTCATTTAAAATATCATGAGATGAAAGGTTTGCCATAGACCCTGTCATCTTGTATCACCATTAATGATTTGGAATATGGATTTTTTATTATGGTGTTTTTTCTAAACTTTGAAGTTTTGGATCTTGGACAATGGAGTCGCCAGGTGGATGATTTTAACCTTTATATGTCTGATCATTGTCCACCATCATAGATCAGATCTGAACCTGTAAAATATATTTGAAGAAAATGTTAGTCTTCCCCAGTATGGTCGCCATTATGTTATCACTCTATAATTTCTCCAGGTTCAAGAGAAATAGTCTGAGGTAACCACAAACCTACTTTGGAAATTTAGGATCTAGCCTTCTTAAATTTCAGAGAGGGCTCTCTCTTTATGATTTAACTTTTTTTTTTGTTTGATATTTTAGGCTAGTTATTATAGTTCAATTTGGTTTTTTGTTTTGAAATTTTTGGTGGAAAATAAGATTACTTAAAGACAAATTAAAGAGGGATCTACAAGTCCATTGGGCTATGGAGTCAAAGTCTAGCAAACATAACTAGAAGGCAAAGCGAAGAGGATGCTAATGTATTCAGGGCAAGGTAGATAACCTTCAGGGATTTGGATAGATTGTTTTGATCGGATGGATTGCTTCGGGATAAAGGGCAATGAAGAATCCTTTGATCTGGAAAAAGAGGAAGGAGGAAGGGGTCAAACGGGACTAGGAGCAATTAAGAATTCCTAAATGCGGAAATCACCAGAAAACATTTAAATGATTAAATAGTTAAGACAGGGATTTCTAACGCTAATCCTGAAGTAATACTCCTACTTAATCATTAATATTGAACAACATATATTAAATGAATGGAACTCAGAAAGTAAACAATGATAAGATAGATGCACTTTACTCTTCAAATTATCGCATGAATCCTGAATTATGAAGTCCAATTAGCTATTGTCCAAACTGCTGCTTTGAAATCAACACATATGAGCCTCCAACGTACTAGAAAAATGTCTATAATGTTCTTAGTAATTTTATTCCACACTAAACACTTCATAAACTGAAGTATTTATACATTTTTTTATTACAAAATATCCTGGTGAAATCTAAGAAAAACTCTAGGAAATAAAAATATCTTTACACATTAAGAGGGACAGTTGCTTAACAACTTAGAAAGTTGTCCTCTTACTTAGAAAAAATAGAACTAACATTATCTAATCAAAGCAGTTTTTTGACTAGGTGTACATGCTTGCTGGAATATTTGGAAAATATCTCTTTGAAGATTGCTTGATTGATACTCTTTTCACTTTACACCCTTTAACTCTGTCTTTATTCCTGATGCTCTTTGAGCATATTGTTTATCCAAATACACTTTCAACTGATATATTAACCTTTTGATAGTTGTAAAAGGAATTTTTACTGTGGTAGAAAAGTCAGTTCACTGTCATATCATCTTTCTATCATACTAGATTTCCCTTTTTACCTTTTTACTGCTATAAAGAGACTCATCAAAAGTAAAAATCAAATCAAATAAGATTTTTTATTCTTTTCTTCTCAATTTGAATGCTTTATTTGTACTTTTATTCACTGTTCTACTTCTATGCTGCTATAACAGATATGTAAACTCTTGCCACTGTTTTGCATCAGGTATCTTCATGTTTTTCAACTTTCTGTAGCTTTCTTCTGCATCATTGTACTTTGCAAAATTTGATTTAACAATGAAAATGTGTTTAATCTCATTTTGCAGAAGAATAAGTCTTCAAAGTATTGTAGAATAAATTTTCCAGTGGGGGAACCTTGTGGTAGAGGCTTGTTCACTTTTTCTTTAACATGGTCCTTTATCTTCTTATCATAGTCTATTTGGACCAACAATTTCTCATTAAAACCCTGTATGTCTGGGAGGCTAGCTTTCCTCAACATTGTATATTTTGTCAAAAACTTTGTTATTGATAAGTTCATGGTCTCACACTATTCCTCAAAATATTTCATTATGTTCCTTTTTGTTAGGACTCTCTTGATCTGAAGTATTGTTTCTGTCCTATCCTGTATTTTCAGCTCCTCAAGTTCATCTCTGTTTTTGCTGTTCAAGAATGCAATAAGCTTTAAAGCCTGAGATGGTTTATTTGCAAGTTCTTCCTTTATTTTTTGAATCTCTACTTGTGCTGCCAAAAGTAAATCCCTTTGCTCATATATAATTTGAATTGAAGGCCATTGGAGATGTATGCCTTCAATTATACTGGTCCAGAGATAGTTCTTTATATAGGACACATGTTCGATAGTTCTTTATATAGGACACCTGTTCAATAAAGTTCACTTGCTTTTGCAAAGCCTTTACCTGCTCTTCCAATCTATTTTGTCTTTGTTCATGTCCTTTTGATGTTATTAAATAATTTCTGTTGGATGATTCAAGAGTTTGAATGGTCTTCTTTAAACCATTGTTTTCATTATTCTTAAGGGACATCTCCTCCATGGCTTTCACTATCTCTACTACTCCACCTGTTTGTTGTACCTATGTAGATGATGATTTTGAGTGGGAAGTAGTATTTGATTACATTGATACTGCAGTTACCAATGACCCTTTGGGTGCCAACTTGTCTCCCAATGTAGAAGGAACAACAATAGTAACAATAGGGATAACTGTGTGGAAGGCTTGACTGTCATAGCTTTAGCAGCTTTGGGACCCCCAACTTTAGGTGTAGTCTACTTCTTTATCATTTTTAGGATAACTAAAGCAAGATTATACTGTTTGCTATAATTAATTTTCAAAAGTAAATGGAAATTGAGCAATTGCTGGGAAAGGATTATCTTCAAAAAGTTGCTTATTTCTCAATTTGGGCTTATCATAGATAAAACTGGATTAATACAGGAAACAGGGTTTCCTGAATGGTACAAATGTGTAAAAGAGGTATTTTAATAAATATGTAGGCCTTTACACTTCTTCTGTGTTCAGAATTGGTCTTTAAGGTTTAAAAGATGATGTAGACTAAGGATTTTTTACTTTGAACGGCTGATAGAGGAATTCAGGCTTCCTGGAAAAACTGGCCAGGGTTTGGCCTGTTTTTGGGCAATTTACATGGTTAATTATCTTATCTTAATCTCTTTCAGTTCACATATGGTATAATTTTGAAGGTTTGTAGGACAAAATATCTAGAAATACCTCTTTTGCAGGTATTTGACGGGCGAGAGGGTTTCTGGTGGTATCTTCAGTTGAAACTGGATCGCTTGTTGCAGAGGATGGCTTCAATGAGCTCCAGATATATAAATAGTGATTAAATTCAGCTTTGGGACAAGAAATCACTCAAATAGGGGTTTAAAGCTTTAAAACAGTCGAGCGGAAGTTTTAACCAGTCGGGACTTGCATAAATACACATAATAATGATATATGAAAGTTTTTAATATAAATCATTATACATGTCATTTAATACAGGTCTAATCCAAGGTGGGAGGTGGATTTGTTTTTCAAATGCGAAAAACAGCTAGTGGGTTTCGCGTTGGATATAAGTGGTAAGTGGTTTCATGCCAATTGAACGTGATCAAATCACATTTGGCCACGTTGCATCAAATGGTTTTATGATACAACCTATTTCACGTGATTTTGAAACAACAGTGATCGATCAGCTTTGGAGCGTGAAACTGATCGTGCACCGTTAGATCTGGATTGGTCAAGCGAATGGTCAGGATCATTTCAAAAGCTGTGGTGGAAGGATGAGTGGGACCCGAGAAGTTATGTAAGTCGGGTAATGATTCATATAATAAAAATTTGTGTATCAAGTGGTTATAACCAATTTTTTTAATATATGAGAGGTTATATAGGTGCAGGGTTTGGATAATGAGTTATATATATAAACCAAGTTTATATATAAGGTAAAGGTTCATGGGGCGGGCTATAAGGGTTCAACCGGGGGTAATTATTATATAAAACTTGAGGTTTTATATAACGGGAAAAGGGGAAAGATCATGTTTAGCTCGGGTTAAGTCTTATGCGGAAAGGTAAGTATTTACAAAGGTATAATGTATTTGCAATAAGAAGTATGGGGTAAATGAAATGTTTTTTCATTTTTTAAATACATTGGATGTAAAATAAAATGCGCTTTTGTATTTTTTAAGTTTTATTATATAGTTATTAGACTTTTTGAATGGTCTAAAAAACTATAGGGGGGCGAGAATATTTATATGGTTAGTTTTATGCCAAAGGGATATCTTTGGGATTTATTTTCAACATGTGGGGTAATTACTTTGGCATAAAAGCTTGTAATTGTGGGTTTTTAGGGATAATAAAATAAAAGGATTTATAATAATAGGACAAGGAATCTTATAGGGAATTAATAGATAATTTAGAAGTTAATATGAAAAAGGGACAATGAAAACACCAAAATGTAATTACATAACTTAAGCAAAGTGATAATATAACAAGCAAAAAGCTTTAACCATTTATAATTTAACCACTTTAACTTAGAATATAATACTTTTGAAGGGTTTTTATGTTTTTATGAATGAAGGAAATTAGTCAAAAGGGGATTTTATTTTTCATTAAGTAAAAGGTCTTTAATTATGAAATTTAAGTGTAATGGATGAATGTGGGGTAAATGATGAAAATTAGGGATTTAATATAGAAATTCAACACTTTTTAACTTAACAGTCATTGAGCCTTGGGTCCGGTCCCAACAGAAGGTAGAGAAATGCTCTGAGCCTCTTTAACTGAAAGTATAGAATGTAAAATATCTATAGGGGAGGGGGAAATTAGTTATTTTGCCTAGTGAAAAGTATTTACATGATTCTCCCACTTATTTCTACCTACCCAACTTTTAAATCTAACATTTTTTCTTCCATTTTGCAGGTGCATTTGAGCTAGAAACCATGAACATTTTATTATTTTGAAAACAATAAAAACTATCTAAATCTACCTTATATCATCCGAGGGCTCAGATTAAACTGATGAGCACCTCTTTATTCTCTACCTATCTAGTAATTAGTCGAGTTAAAGCATCGACTAATCTTTGTTCATTATTCTACAACAATAAAATTGAAACATAATGATCGAGATTACATGAGTTCAACTCATCATGGATTATGGCATTTATTGACACTCTGCCATAATCATCAGTAAAAAGTAGTGGCATTTGGACTTGCACACTTTCATGTTTTATTTTTTTTTCTTTGGGGTATATTATTTTTTCTAAGTCCTTTGATTTTTCTTTTAGGACTTTTACCCTCTTTTTGATTTTCTATTTTTATTTTTTAATTTTTTTAATTTTTACAAAATATGGGAAAAAAACTTGCAGAAAGCAAGGTATGTACATATTTACAAGACTATCAAAAGTCAATTCAAAATTATGAATCCTATATTTATAGGACCCTAACATCGACAAAAACTAATATCAACTTGTTTTTCTTCATTATTCGTCATTTTACCTTTTTCTTGGTGGAACCAATTTTTCATTTTTATTTTGTAATATATATAATAAAATATATAGTTTTTTTTTTTACAAGAACGGCTATGGGTTTATATTAGAACTGTGGCTAAAATGCCTTTCACCGGATACAATAATTTGGGCAAAGCCCATGAACTTTCTTCCACCTGATGATTAGAGGCCCCAATATTTGGGAGCCAATGTTTCTTACCGGAACTAGAGAATCTATCTCCGTTATTTTCCATATCTTATGGATACAAACAAACTAATTTAGTATAATGCAGTAAAACATGAAACAATTTTATGGAATGGAGTCCCACTCCTTGACCCCATCTCTCAAGAGAGAGCCAGCTGCAAGAGGCACTGCTTTGTTGGCTTCCGAGTCAGCGTCCTTATTGTTCTCCCTCAATACATGAAATAAATTAGCAGTCTGAAGAGATTTCACCAAAATTCTGATTCTTGAAACCACTCTTGATAATCTAAGATCAGCGGGAGAATAATTCTCCATTATGACTTTAATAATGGATTGAGAATCTTCGATAACGTTTACCTTTGTTAGATGAAGGGCCTTGACTTGCTTGAGACCTTTAAGAAGTGCCAAGGCTTCAGATTGGATACTTGTGGAGTACCCTATTCTCCAAGAAAAATTAGTCACAATTCTGCCTTCCTTGTTCTTTATAACTCCTCCTGCCCCAGCCATACCAAGGTTTCCTTTCATTGCCCCATCAAAGAAGAAGGTATGTCTGGATTTCCTGATGAGCAGTTCTGATAGTTCATTCTCCTTCCCTCTGAATTTCCATTCTTTTTTATCCTTGTGGTGTCTTATTTCTCTAGAGAAATGGAGATCCAACGAAGCACCCCAATCTAAGTCTTGTTGACTTAGGTTTGAATCCGACAAATACTCACCCAGGCTTTCTTTCCATATAATTTTTATCTTGATAATGATGAATTTCGGATTTTTGCCTTCATCTCTGAAAACTCTTCTATTTCTCTCAAGCCAAATTTGTCAGCAGATAAATTTTGGCAAGGAGAGCCAAGCAGCCTTAAAGCTTTCATTTTGGAATTTTTTCTGGATAAAAATTGCGCTAGTTTTCAAATAAATCATAGATATAAATCGGCAAGATGAACACTCTTTTCCAATGGCTCAAGAGATTCTACCAGATTTATGTTGAGTATTTGCAATCCAACATTAGATGCTGGACATTCTCTTCGCTGTCACAACACAATTGGCATCATGAGGGTCCATGGAATCCTTTCTTATTTAACTTGTCCTCTGTAAGTATTCCTTTGTGGTATCACATCCAACAGAAAAAATCCACCTTTGGCATGGTCTTGAAACTCCAAAGACCCTTCCACACAACAGGATCTGGTGGTACGTGTGGGCGCTCCTGCAATAATTTATACCCCTGCGCTACTGTATATGAACCTGGCTTAGCACCCCAGCCACGGGCGTCCTTCTTCCTAGTGCGCAGTGGAGCCTTCCCATTCAACAGCGTGAGAAGCATGTCACGATCATGGGTCAACTCTGTTGGAACGGGTGGCAGGTTCCAATGCAGCGAGGTGTTGCCAGACCATATCGAGGCGTCCCAAAGAGTAAAGAGCCCAGCGCCATCCAACCACGAACGCAGCGTTTGAAGGGAGTTGTTGCTCGACAGGGGAGGGTGCATCATGATACTGTCATCCCAGAGATTAATTTGTCTTCCATTGTCGGGTATCTAAAACACATTGTTTTTAATTAGAGGAATTTATTTGTAATAGAGTTTTAACAATTGAGATCCAGTGGTGGGGAGGGAATTTTCCAAGCATATTTTTCGCGTCCCAGTAAAATCCTTCTTCCATAATTCTCTTTGCGCCCAACCTGGGTGAGGACCAATGATTCTCCAAAAAATATTGGCTCCCATTGATGTGTTTTGAAGGCTAAGATCCTTAAAGTTCAGGCCTCCTTCATTCAAGGGCTTACAGATTTTATCCCAGCTTACCAATGGGATTTTTCTTTCATTGTGATTTCCACCTTTCCAAAAGAATTTGCAGATGAAGGCTTCCATTTTCCTGATGATGCTAGTTGGAGCTAGGATTACAGAGAATTGGAAGATGGGGAGACTACTGAGAATGGATTTGATGAGAACTATTTTGCCGGCAAGGTTTAACCATGAGAATCCCCAAGCTTGGATTTTTGTCTTGAATTTTTCAAGCAGAGGGATCCAGTCTCTGCTGTAAGCAAATTTAAGGAAGATAGGAAGGCCCAAATTGATAAATGAAGTCCAATTGAGGGAGGCAGAGAAGCCTAGAGTTATGGAGATGGCAGAGAGGGTGGTGGCAGAGATATTCCAACAGAAAACATTACATTTCCCTTTGTTTAAAATGCTACCAGTAGCTTCACAGTATTCATCCAAAACTTCCTTGAACCTTAAGGCGGATCAAATGGTGGCAGCCCCTAGCAGGAGGGTATCATCGGCAAATAGAGAATGGTTTACATTTTTTACCCCTTTGGCAATGTTCAGCCCCAGGATCTCTTGATCAACCAGTTTCTGATCTAAATAAAAGCTCAAGACAGAGACATGGAGGACAAAAAGAAGTGGGGAAAGGGGACAACCCTGCCTAAGTCCTCTTGATGCTTTGAAAAATTCTTCTGCTCTCCCGTTCACCAAGGGAGAGATCCAAGGATCGACTATACAAGCTCGAATCCAATTGATAAAGCTCATTCCAAAGCCAAATTTTTGTGAGACTTCCCAAAGAAAACTAAGTCTAACACGATCAAAAGCATTTTCCAAGTCTAGTTTGATTACCATACCTTTCTCTTTGCGTTGTTGGCTTGAATGAATCGCCTCTTGAACTAGGATGAAGTTGTCCGCAATCTGTCTCCCCTGAACAAACCTTCCTTGGTTCTCCGGAATGATGGCTGGGAG
Organism: Pinus albicaulis; assembly: GCA_034641835.2. NCBI lineage: Eukaryota > Viridiplantae > Streptophyta > Pinopsida > Pinales > Pinaceae > Pinus > Pinus albicaulis. The sequence goes on along the minus strand of CM076572.1, from coordinate 286,195,967 downwards.
GATACCTTTTAGTCTATTGGCAATCACCTTTGTGATTAATTTATATCCAATGTTGCAAAGAGAGATGGGGCAGAACCTATTGAATGCCTTAGCGCCCTTTTCCTTGGGGATGAGGGAAAGGAAGGAAAAATTGGTGCTGCCCCCTATTTTCTGACAATTTTGAGATTTAAAAATCATTTTGTAGAGGTATTTTTCCACAATCTGCCAACAGGATTAGAGGAATCTTGCGGTGAAGCCATCCGGGCCTGGGGCTTTGTCGGGCTCCATGTCGAAGAGAGCATCCTTTATTTCTTTTATAGTGATCTTTGCTTCAAGGTGTTGATTCATTGTGGGGGAGATCTTAGTAGGAACCACCTCCAAGAATTTGGAGTTTGGATCCGTCACTCCTTCTTCACTATAAATTTTTTTTAAGTGAGTGAAAGCTGCTTTCTTGATGCTCCTGAAATCCTTGTGGATAGAGTTCCCTTCCTTAATTTCTGCAATAGATTTGAAGCTCTTTCTAGCTTGAGCTTGTTTGTGGAAGAAGGTAGAATTTCTGTCTCCCGCTTTAAGCCATAGACTCCGAGACCTTTTTCTCCAATATTCTTCCTCCGAAAGGCAAGCTTTATGGAAATTTTTTTGAAGATCGGCCTCCTTATCTAAAACTTCTCTAGTGATTTCTGCATCTTCGTTTTGGGCATGATGCTGATCAAGTCTGTCTTGGGCCAACTTTCTCTCTATTGCAGGGTTGGGGAGGGATTTGGCCCATGATTTTAGAGCAACTTTTAGTCTTCTAAGATTTTCCTCCCAGATGTAGAAGGGAGAGCCCTTCACCGGCATTTTCCAACTATCCTGAACCAAGTTTAGAAACTTAGGATTCTTAACCCAAAGTGGATTGAATCTGAAAGGAATTAGGCCTAGGTCCTTGTGATCCAGTATCTCAAGCTTAATATGCTTGTGATCTAAAACACTGCAAGGGAGGATGTGCAATTTGGATTCGAGACCAAGCAAAAGAAAGGAACTCTGCACCAAAAATCTATCAAGTCTTGCAGCAATGTGGCCGGGGCCAATTCTTTTATTAGACCAAGTGTACTTACCATTGGCTAGAGAGATGTCGAGCAGATCCCAGTCCTGCATGAGATCCTCCACTCACTCCCTTGCTGGATCCCTTATGACACTGCCTCCTCACTTTTCCTCCGCATGCAAGGTGAGATTTAGATCTCCATCAACTATGATGTTTTCCAAATTCTCTGATTTTGATAGTTGTCTGATGGAGTCCCAACATGCCCTTTTCTCCCCTACATTTACTGGGACATAGACATTAAAGAGACAAAATGTCTCCCTCGAGTCCACATGTTGTAGCTTCAGAAACAACCAGTGGGTATTGAGGATCTTTGTAACCAACAAATAATTGGATTTATTCCAGAGAGAGCCCAGCCCCGCAGAGGCTCCCCGTGCTGAGATGACTTGACCTCTGCCTTCCTTCCAAAATTTTTTACTGGTTTGGAGAAACTCGTTGTCCTCCATTTTTGTCTCTTGAATTAGAAGAATATATGCGGCTTCTATTCTTATAAGGCTTCTCATTGCTTCTTCTTTCACTCTACTCCCCATTCCTCTGCAATTCTAGGAGACTATCTTCATCATTTATTTTTATGATGATGGGCCCCCTTGGAACCCTTTGCTTGATTTTTAGTCACCTTCAGATTTTTAGCAAGGATTTTCTCCAGAGTGGGCTGACTACCCTGAAGCTTATCTTTGTAGGTTTCCTTATCTCTCTTTTCTCTAGCAGATTTGCGGCCCCTTGACGATCTTCTGACCAATGTCTACGTATCTCCAATTTCCCCTTACTCCTCTGATTCCTCTCAGTCTTGTTCCTCCTCGGTGGCTTCTGATTGTTTTTCTTTATTTTTTTCTGTAGCACTTTTTCCTAGCCTTGATCCTGCTAAGGTCCCTTTTTCTTGGGTTTTATCTTGCATTTCCTCTTCCCGTGGAACTTCTTTTGTAGAGCTTAAGATCTCATACCTGTTTTCTTGGCTTTTCGGTGGAGGTCCATTTTGGGCAGAGGCCGGCTGAGGGCCTAGGCCATTTGGGGGCCCAGATTTCTTGTGAGAGGTCTTTGTCATCTTAAATTGATTCCAACCGTCCTCCTTCCCTTTCTCTGCTTCTCCTTTGTTCAGGCACCCTCTATCAAAATGACCATAGATGTGACATTTGCGGCACTTGAATGGGAGCTGCTCATAATCCAACTTTTGCACATGCGTCCAGCTGCCAACATTTATTTTGATGGTATCTGGAAGTCCCACCTCTAAGTTGACCTCAACACATATCCGAGCGTAGTCATACTGATCCTTGTTGTTTGCTTTGTCAATGAATTTTCCCAGGGCATTGCCTATATGCTTGAGGGAATCCAAGTTCCAACACTGCACTGGGAGGTTCGGGAGGCGAACACAGATGGGGACTGCCATCGGAACATCCATGGCAGGATCAAATTCTGGGGTCCATTTGTTGAGATAGAGGCCCTGGGGTCCCATGAAATAGGAACCATTCCTGAAAATCAAGTCTTTATCCTCTGTTGTGTTGAAATCGAACAAGAAGTATCCTCTTCCCAGGAAGTATGAAGTAATGTTGTTCTTGATCAGCAGGATCCAATTCTTGGGAACCCAGATCTTCGTCGATTTTGGAGAGGGCCAAAGGCTCGTGAACTGACCCACTAGGGCTCGATATTCCAAGGACAAGGCGACCTGGATCAAGCCCTAGGGAGGAAGGGTAACCTCTGGTACATCCTCAAGCTTTTTGAAAAACTTGGTGGCTTCTGACTTCTTCTTCTTAGGCAAAGAAGCTAGCAGAGAGTTGAATGCAGCTTCTGTAGCAGGGGGAGGAGGCGGAAAAGGAGCAAGAGGCGAGTCGTGGGTCTCCATGAGCGTGAGGCTCGCAACAAGCAGATCTGTTTGAAGACTGCTGCTAGCCCTAGCTGCGCTTTGATAAACAGCAGGGAGACACTGCATCTCACAGCCGAAGAGGGCACTAACTGGATCGGATAAGATCCCGTTCAGACCCAAAGATGAGGGGCGTGAGGCCTAGATCCGAGTGCAGGAGCGGTCGAGGAGGCAGCAGCCCTAGTTGTGCGCAGAGCAACAGATCACAGCAAAAAAACCAACTTTTTAATAATAAAATATATAGTTAATCAATATAATTATATAATTTAATGAGAAATTTTATCTCTCTCTCTCTCTCTCTCTATCTCTATCTCTCTCTCTCTCTCTCTATATATATATATATTAAATAAAAATTTTATTATATATAAGTTTTATGAAAAAAACAAAGAAGACAATCACAATACTAAGGTCAATGGGGGTCGGAAGGCTGAATTGATAAATTTAAGAAATTGAAGAGACTTTTGATTGGGTACAACGAGGTAGAATGAATGGTGGTCCTGGATATAGCGTGGGATTGGAAGAAGAGAAAAATGGGCGAAGACTTTAGGAAGGTGAAAAATGATGACAAACGAATGTGATGACAACTTGGTCCCAGAGAGCGGATGGTTGATAGAGAATAAGGAATCAAGATGTTGGAATAGTAATAACATGAAGAATGGAACGCAACAACGACATGGGTGTTTTAGTGAGAAAGCAACCAAAACCATAGTGCCTGATTGGTGTGTAGGTTTTAACCCTGTACAAAAATTATTTGCAACTGAATTGTTAAAGACAAAAAACAAACAAAAGAGAGAGCATAAAACCTAAAAATATATACAGAGTTTTTTCCCCTGGATCCCAAAACTAGAACTACCATCTTGATTTTTCATTCTATTCCTTTTAGTGTTACAACACATATATATACGTGCCGAAGCATTCATAAACCCAAATCTATTAACCTCGGATTAGAACATAACCGTAGTTCCCTTCAACGAATCTACAAAATACCGGGGGCTGAAAACCATCATGTTCTAGAACCATCTGCAAACACATGCACAAAACCATAGGCGGGTCCGCCCACTAAAAAATAAGAAAAAAAAATTCTCGAGGTGCTTCCCTAGACCCCGCAGGGGGCTACCCGCCCCCTGTGAACCCCTGGACAGGGGGGTTGTCACCCTCCCTATGACCCCCCCTCATTAAGCTCGGAGCAACGAACGGGGGGGGGGGGGTGTCTGCTCCCAATGTTCGTGCGTGCGACTAATTGTGGAAAGAATATAACACATAACCAGCATTCTCCCACTTGTTGTTTCTCTTCTCGTAGGGGGCCACATGAGATATTATTCATTAGTCCAGTCCTACAACACTGATTTTTTCTCTACACCAAGAGAACTTCTAAGTGCTCATAGACTTTGTCAATGCATCTGCAACATTCTTCAAAGTGTCCACCTTTACCAGCAACACCTTTTTATCCTCAACCATATCTCTCACAAATTGATATTGAACATCAATGTGCTTTGTATTTGAATGATAAGAAGGGTTTTTAGCTATGAAAATTTCACTTTGGCTATCACAGTCTATCCTTATAGTTTGCTACACCAACCCCATAGTTGAACACAATCTTTGCAACCGAAATGCTTCCTTGTTTACATGAGTGGCTTCCATGTATTCTGCCTCTGTAGTTGAAAGAGCCACTACAGATTGCATTTTACTCATCCAACTAATTGCACCTCCGAATAGGCTAAAGACATACCCACTTTTAGATATTCTTTGGTCCAGATCTTCGGCCCAGTTTGCATCAACAAAACCATGGATGTCCAAAAATCTGTTCAATCTTGGTCTTCCCTGGTAGCAAAAACCATAATCACTAGTGCCACACAAGTTTCTCAAAACCTGCTTCACTGTTGTCCAATGCTCTTTCCCTGGTTTTGACATAAAAATGTTGAATATTCCCACTGCATGCGAAATGTCTGGTCTGGTACAAACCATTGCATACATCAAGCTACTCACTACACTTGCATATGGAACATAAGACATATCCTTGTCTTCTTCTTGTGTCTTGGGACATTGTTCAGCAAATAGCTTTACACCTACAGGAATAGGAACTTTCACCGGTTTACTATCCTGCATTTTGAACCTATGCAATATTATCTCGACATACTTCCTCTAGTTTAACTAAAGCTTCCTCTTTTCCCTATCTCTCTTAATTTCCATGCCCAAAATATAGTTTGCACCACGAAGATCCTTCATGTCGAATTTGGAGAACAATTGGGTCTTGAAATCCTGGATAATTTCTTTGTCATTTCCAATCAACAACATATCATCCACATACAAGACCAAATAAATAACACGGTCACAAATTATCCTCTTTGTTTTTGGTGAAGCCAAGTCCTCTTATATAAGTATCAAATTTCTGATACCACATCCTTGGTGACTGTTTTAACCCATACAGAGACTTTTTTAACCTTCATACTAGTTCTTTACCCTTCACCGTAAAGCCTTCATGTTGCTTCATGTATATCTCCTCTTCCAAATCCCCATGAAGAAATTATGCCTTCACATCCATCTATTTTACCTCAAAATCAAATGCAACAGCAACAAATAAAAGTAATCTAATAGAAGTAACCTTGGCAATAGGAGAAAAAATATCATCAAAATCAATTCCCGACACCTGGGAATAACATTTTGCTACCAACTGAGATTTGTATTTCTCCACCTTTCCTTCTACATTCATATTCTTCTTAAGCACCCATTTTCTCCTGATGGGCTTCCTTCGAGCCAACAACTCCACCAGATCCCATGCCTCATTTTTGTTCAAGGATGCCATTTCATCAACCATGGCCTCCTTCCAGAGTTTTCCATCCTCTGAATCCACTACCTCCCTGACAGTTCTGGGATCATTATCAGTGATAGTTAAATCAAAATTTGAACAGAAAGTAGATGGACTATACCTTTTTGGTTTCCTTCTTTCCTGAACTAATCTTCTCACAGCTGGAGTTTGTGGCTCTTCCTCTTTTGAATCTTGTTATGTTGTAGAATCTAATTCATCCTCCTTTAGCTCAAAATCTATCTTCTCAGGTTTCTTTGGTATGAATTCATGTTTAACAACATATTTCACCTCTCTAAACACCACATCTTGACTGTACACAACCTTACTTGTTTCTAGGTTACAAATCTTGTAACCTTTTAAACCATCCTTATAACTAATAAAGATGCACCTTTCAGATTTATTATCCAACTTGGTCCTTTTCTCATTTGAAACATGTACATATGCATCACATACAAATACCCTCAGATGTGAAAGAGAGGGTTTCATACCAGTACATACCTCATGTGGAGTCTTATCCTCCAACATTGATGAATATGACTTGTTAACCAGGTAACATGCAGTCTCCACTGCCTCTGCCCAAAATTCCTGTCCTAACCCTATACCACTAAGCATGCTTCTTGCCTTTTCCATTAGCGTTATGTTCATTATTTCTACAACTCCATTTTGCTGAGGTGTGTATGGAGTAGTCTTCTGTCTTGCTATACCACACTTCTTACAGAACCCTTCAATTTCCTTCTTGCAGAAATCTCCACCATTATCCGTCCTCAACACCTTTATCTTTTTCTTTGTCTGGTTTTCCACTAGAGCCTTAAATTCTTTAAATCTATCAAAGACTTCAAATTTATTCCTCAAGAAATATATCCATGTATTCCTTGAGAAGTCATCTATGAATGAAACATAGTACATAGAATTTCCCAGTGATGGAACTGACACAGGTCCAAACACATCACCGTTCACAAGCTCTAATATCTTGTTCACCCTCTTAGCAACATAAGGAAAACTCACCTAATTCTGCTTTCCATATACACTGTTCACAGAAATTGAAATCCAGAGAGAAATTATATATACCTTCTACCATACCATTGCAGTATCCGAAGGCCCTTCTCTTCAATATGTCCAATACTTTTATTCCATAGCATGGTATTTTCCCCAGAGACCGCTAGGCTTTCCGCTCCACTTTCAGGAACCACAGAACTATTACACCCATCAATAATAGTGCTACCGTGAATCTTGTACAGAGTTCCAATCCTAACTCCCCGCATTAATACCAGTGTTCCCCAAACCATCTTGCAGGTATATGTCTCGAACACTGTTTTTACACCTGCATCATCCATATTGCTTACAAAAATCGGATTTCTGGCCAGTGCAGGAATATGCAGAACACTAGGAAGTGTTCTAATCCTTCCACCTTGCAGCTTCAGCTTGAATTTTCCACATCCAACAATTCTAGCCTTCTTATCATCTCCTAAGAAGACATCACCACCATCATACTTCTCATACTCACAGAACCACTCCCTATGGGGAGTGAAGTGAAAGGATGCACCTGAGTCAATTAACCATGCCTCATGATCTTCATGTGTATTTGAAGAAGAAGCCAAATACACATCCCCACCTTCATCTGAGGTGGTTTTTTCCTCTATAGAAGGAGACTCATCAGATCCTTTTCCTTTCTTGAGAGCTTTAGATCTGTAGTCCTTTTTGTAGTGCCTTTCCTTTCCGCATTTCCAGCACAACTTTACATGCTTTCCTGGATATTTAGATCTCCCACTTGAAAAATTATTTTTGTTTATGTTCTGGGACCTTCCTCGTACAAATAAGGCATCTCCATTTTGACCCTCCTTATTTCTCCGTCTCATTCCTCCGACAGCAAGGTTGAGACAATTTCATCAAAATTCAAGGTAGTTTTATTGCTATTTATTGCAATAACCAGACTGTCCCACGAATCTGGTAGAGAACACAATAAATTGAAGCACTTATCTTCATCTGGGATTTTAATATCAACCTATGAAAATTGAATTACCATAGTATTGAAGGCATTCATATGCTCTGTCACCGAGTCTCCATCCTTCATCCTCAGGTTATACAACTTTTTCCACAAAAACAATTTATTCACTAGAGACTTATATTGGTACAAATTCCCTAACTTGACCCACAAAATCTTCATCGTAGCTTCCCCAAATACGTTCAAAAATACCGAATCAGAGATACACAACCGTATTGTGCTCTTTGCCTTCCGATCCAAATTTTTCCAGTCCTGACTCCTTATCTGACATTTCCGTTGGTTTAGTACCCAGATCTACCATGATCCACTCATCTTTATCCACCAGCGGATCCTCCATCTTGAGCTACCACAACTCAAAATTAGGACCATTAAATTTCTCGATATCTATCTTTCCACCGCTCGCCATCTTCTTTCACTACAAGAATCGGTCCCACATATCTCCCATTGAACATGGTCTACCACATGCCCGAGAAAAAAACCCCTTAGCAGCAAAGACATCCCCTTGAAGCCGAAACAACTTTGATACCAAATGTAGGTTTTAACCCTGTACATAAATTATCTGCAAATGGATTATTAGATACAGAAAACAAAAATAGTGAGAGCATAAAACATAAAACATATATATAGAGATTTTTCCCCTTGATACCAAAACCAGGACTACCATCTTGATTTTTCATTCTATTCCTTTTAGTGTTACAACACATATATATACATGTCGAAGCATTCATAAACCCCAATCCATTAATCCTGGATTAGAACATAACCGTAGTTCCCTTGACTAGATCTAAAAAATACCAAGGGCCGAAAACCACCATGCCCCAAAACCATGTGCAAACCCATGCACAAAACCATAGGCGGGTCCGCCCACCAAAAAATAAGAATTTTTCTTTTCCCGGGGCACTGCCCCAGACCCTACACAAGGGCCTAATCGCCCCTTGTGAACCCCTCGATAGGGGGGGATACCACCCCCCCTGTGACCCCCCCTCATTGTGCACGACAAAATAAACAGGGGGGGATATCTCCTCTCCTGTGACCCCCCCCGTTGCACCTGACGCAACGAACAAGGGGGGATATCACCCCCATTGTGACCCCTCCACACATGTGACTAATCGTGGAAAGAATATAACACATTCCCAACATGGTGGAACAAAATCGTGATGTGATTGTGTGTGGATTGAAATGGTGTTGGAGAGGGTGTTATGTGAAGGGTGGAGCAACACAGTGGAAGAAATGGCTGGATTGATAAGTAGGCAAGAGGATCAGTAGCTTTGATACCACTGTTGTAGGAAGAACTCTAGTAGTAATAGTATTTGTGCGTAGATTCTATAAGTAAGTGTAACAAGTAATTTTGTATTATTATTAAAAACTGAATGGTGATTACAATCCTTCGTGGAGATGTGCTTATATAGACATTGTCAGAGGAGAATGGCCACAACTTTTAGCCCTTGTCCTTAATAATTAATTTAAATATTTAATTTATTATTAATATTATTATTTTAATATATATATATATATATATATATATATATATATATATATATATATATATATATATATATAAGTTGTTATCGTTATAAATTAGTTTCATCTCCAAAACTGTGGAGTCTCAAATAAATAATTACTCTTTGTTTCCGCAATTCGCCTTGATATTTTTTTGATTCTATTAGAATTTATTTTTATGTAATTACATTACAGCTTAAAATTGTTAAATTTATATCCTCTAGTAGTAACCACCTAATTTGTTATCTTCATCTTGCATTGTTAGTGGCTTTAAGATCAAATTAATCACATGGCATACCAATACTAAGATTAATTATCTAATATTTCATTTCCATGCATACTTCTTAACTATATCGTTGAGGGAAATTTGGCAACATTAACAATATTACACCCATAGATATCAAGTAAAGGTTTATCTGATCCATGGATCATATATAGCACTCCATAGGGTTTTTTTAAGGAATGGGGCATCAGACATGTTTGTATGCATTGTAACAAGAAGAGGGTACCCACATACATGCTTTGAGTGTGTTCTTATATGCTATAAATCTATTAAATTTTTTTGTTACAATCCTCGGGTTACAGGTTGATTTGGCATCTTGTTTCAAATATAATGAAATTTGAAGATAAAATAAAACCCTTGTAGCTTGGTATTTCCATAATGTAAGGAAAAAAATGCCATCGGTGTACATGGTGAGTAAAAATTCGTATGGCAGAGACTAGTTATGTTGCGTAAGTGGCGATTCTTTGTTAACTATTAACTACTTTATGTAATTCACTTAATGAAAGCTTCACACAAGGAAGCTCCATGAAAGCTCCACATAAGAAAGCTCCATACCTAAATGACTTAATTCTAGATTCATTTAGACCCCAGTATATGTAAAGGACCTACAAAAATGTGAGTTCTGGCATCATTGGCCAGTGCAATAACATAACAATGTCAGTGTTAGTGATCACTCATAAAAATAGTTTTTTTTTTTTTTAACTATTTGTCAGGAACCGACAAATACCAAAAGTAAAATTATTTCTACCAAGGAAATTGTGTCCCATCAGAGCTCGCTCAACTAATCAACATTTTGAAAATATGTTACCAGAAAATTAAAAAATTATTTTTAAATTTAAGCATTTTTCTTGAAACTTTGGTTAAAATTACAAAACACGCAAAAAAAAACATGCAAAGTTAATGCACTTTGACCGCAAAGAAAAAGACATAGTCTCCGAAGAGAAAAAAACTAAAGATAAAGATAGAATAAAAATTAATGCATCATTAATTTTGCAAAAAATAAAATAAAAAAATCCACATTCTAATAAAATTCTATAATTTCCTAAATAAAAAAAGAATCACATTCTAATGAAATTCTATATTCCTAAAATGTGACTTTGGATATCCCCCAATTGTGTAGCTATCAAATAGATATGACCATTAAGTATATATTTAATATATACTTAGAGAATATCTAATTTGAAATATCTTTGATTTCCTTATTGCCAAAAAGGAATTGTCAAATTAATTTCTTCTTAGAAAATAAGGCGATAGAGGAAATTTTTTCATGTATTTCTTCATTAATATACCTCATTAAAACAACATAAGAGAAACATATAATGAGATATTTTGTCTTTTTGACATGAACATCTAATAGTTTTTAATACCAATAACTCTGGATTCTTAATTAAGACAAAAAAATAAATAAAACAACAGATACCAATGATCTTTAATATATTAAAAACTTCTAACCTTTAATTAAAATAAAAAATATGATTAGAATTATACTAAAAACTTGAAAGAGAAAAAATAATATTATCAAATTTCCATATTCACTTTCTCGAAATGAGAAGCCACTCATTTTTAAAAGAGATAACTTTATTTTTTACATAAAAAGAGACATTTTTAAAAATCCATAAAATTTTGAAATATATTATTTTTTAAATATAAATATAAAATAACCTTCAAGATATCATTCTATCATGCATGATGTCAAAGATAACAAATATAGGGAACTTAATATTTGTCATGGTGTTTATGACGGCCAAGTTTCTTCTCAATCTCTTATATTTATATATAAATATAAATAAACATGTAAACTAATATTATAATAAAGTAATAAAGTTATAACTATACCGAAAAACATAAAATATATTATTTTATATTTAAATATATAAAATATATCTAATTGGATTAAAAATTTGTGTAAAACATTTTATATAGTAATATATATTTACACATTTTATAATAATATATTTATATAGATTAAAAGTTTTTGCATATATTTAATAATTATATTTATTTATTTATATATATAAAAGTTATTATATATATATATATATATATATATATAAAAAGATGAAAGAATGTTTATATATATTTATGGAATGAATGTTTGGTTAGTCTTTTATTTTATTTTATGTCATAATTTCATTAAAGTTTTTCTCCACAATCTTTATCTTGATCTCTATTAAGAATTATTTGATTGTTTCATCTTTTTTATTACTTTAATAGTTTGTAGATTTTTGAGGTAAATTTTCGGGTTAACATATAAGATTTTAGGAATTTGGCTTATGTGATCCATAAATTATGTATTACTCGAATGTGATTTTCACCAAAAAATGAAAAAAACAAATCAATCCAAAAAATTAAATAACCTATAAATAATTGAACCACTGTAAATGCCATAAAGTCAATCCCTTTCATCGATAAGGGCAGATCCACTAAACTACCACCTCATCCACTAGTGATATCTAAAAAGGCTCAACACAAACAAAATTCTATCTCCACTAGAACCATTGCATGCATAGAATTGTCTTGGACTCACAAAATTGATTGTGGAAATAATCAAAACCTCAAGGAATTTCTCTTCAAAAGTGGGCACGAGAGTTCTAAGCTAGATGTGCAAATTACATATAAATATGGAGCGAAACAAAAATCGATTCACCACAAACCGACCTACATTGTTTTTTTATGAGATAAGGTGGTTGATTAAATCGCCTCCTTCAATGATGCTCGTTGGAAAAGGCTTCTACGATTCAGCTTGATGTATGTTGACATGAAATTTGATCATGCATAAAGTATCTCTTGAATATATTACCTAGTCATTAGAGGGGGGAATTAGTGTACGTTCGAAACATGTAAAAGAATTATACTTCGTTAATATTCTAAACCTTGCCATTCTATGGTTCTTAGTTTTTTCGGTGTAATGTTCTTGATAATGCAATGTCTGGTTTATTTTGTGTAATATTCTTGATAATGCACTATGTTTTTTTTATCAAATTTATATCCCATTGTTGTTAATCTCTTATGTTTTGTATTATTAAATAGAGCCAAAACTTTGACTTGATTGTTTATAACTTTCCCTATTCTCCTTTTAGTTTCTTTAAGGATCAACAATGATAACTTGTATTGCTACCACCCTTAGGTCTTAAGTACTTCATCTTATTGTTACAAGTGCTTCATCTTGTTAACCAATCCTTTAGGTTACAAGTGCTTTATCTTGTTCATCAATATGTTATCATGTTTATTCATAAAGGGGGTTTTTAAATTGTGAAAAACAGAGTCAATAAATTATACGTTTTGTGAGTGGGTGGGAGAATTATGAGGTATAATAAAGGATCTTTTATTAGAAAAATGTATTAAGAGGAGATTCAATAAAAAAATTTCAAAAGTCTTTATCAATATTTAGTAAAATCAGATATATTCTTTAATAGATGGCCAATGAATGCAAATGTTATGTTATAAGTAAATTATTTGAATAAAAACCTGATACTCTAGATGTGTATAATTGTTAATAGTTATAGTCAGTGAAATTATACAATTATACATTGGTATTGATAGGGAAACAAATAACTTAATCAATTTTATTATGTCAATAGGCATTCTACAACCTAGTATGGGGGAGTACCTTAGGTATATTAAATTGTTAACAATTCTAATTGGTGAAATGTTATAATTGTACTTTGGTATTGATAGTGAAAAAAATAACTTAAACAAATTTATTGTGTCAATAGACACTCTACAACCTAGTATGGGAGAGAGATGTTGTAGTGAATCATTAGATAAAATGTTGTAGTAAAGTATTAAATAAAAAATAAATACTGATAAACCTAACATATTCAATTAAAAAAATAATAAAAAGTAAAAAGTAAAATAAAATAATAAGTTAGTTGAATTCAATTTATTAAATTACAATTTTGTTTTTATTAGTAAAATTACAAACCATTACTTTGAAGAAAACTCATAATATACATATCACATTAAAAAAAAAAAAAATATTATTAATATTCTTAATAGTGATATTAATTTTAATTATACGCGTAGGTATGTCTATTTTGGAATAGAGCTTCTTGAATTTTCATTTAATTATCAATAATTATTAGATGGATGGTAGGAATTTAAACTCCATACAATATTCAATAATATTTTTAGTAGTACACACAAATCAAAAGCTGAGGTTTATTTCCAAAATAGTTATGTTCCCCCTTTTAATTAAATTCATTAATTAAAAAAAAAATTATATGAACAAGTGTCATATGAAATGAGATGTGGTTTTTGGGCATGTGGTATTGATAAACTATGGTATTGACCCATGGTGTTGTAACAAAGCCCACTTATAGATTAAAAATATCCATGATAAAGTAGGTTGAATCTCCATAGTTAAAAAATGCATTATTATATATATATATATATATATATATATATATATATATATATATATATATATATATATATATATATATATATATTCTTTTTATCATTAATAATTATAAAAATTATTTTAAGTAAAGTTATAATTTAATTAATTCTTATGATTTATATATTTTTCAAATTTTATTAATTTGAGATATATAATATATATGAAGAAATAAATGTTTTGATGATTATTAATTATTAATGTGTATGGACATTTACCAACCATTTAATTATATGGTTGCGCTAGTTAATAACTATATAAAATTTAATACTTTAAAAAATCTTTATATAATTTATGTTATCCATATCAAATTAAAAAATAAAAATAAAAATATGAAAATGATGATGATCATAAAATATGTCAAAGAAAAATGACATATTTATATATATGTAGTTATATACAAAATCAGGGTTTTAATAGAATGAGAGATAAGAATATTTCTATATATAAAATTGTGAAATATATATAAACTAGCACAACCACATTAATACATGTGGTTGATATACACCATTGATAATATATAAGAGATTGAGAAGAAACTTGGCACCAAGGTTGACCATGCTTATATTAATAATAATAAAGAATTAATATTGTGTGACATTGCACCATGGTTGACCATGTTTGATTTTCATATTGAGACAATCCTTGTCACAATGTGACGTTGGATCATGGTTGACCATGGTTGGTTTTCATATTGATACAATCTTTGTCACATTGCAACGTTGGACCATGGTTGACCATGGTTGACAATGGTTGGCTTTATAAACACAAGGGATTAATATTATAAACCAAATGTATATAAACCCTAAGATAAATATTATAAACCCTAAAATAAAAATGATTGACCATGGATAATTTTCATATTGAGACAATCCTTGTCACAATGCGACATTGCACCATGGTTGACCATGATTGATTTTCATATCTAGATAATATTTGTCACAATGTGATGTTGGACCATGGTTGATTTTCATATTGAGACAATCTTTGTCACAATGTAATCTTGGACCATGGTTGACCATGATTGATCTTATAAAACATGGTTGACCATAGTTGATATTATAAACTGAAGCGAATAATAGACTGAAGGGATTACTACTAAAAATCTAAGGGATTATAAACCCAATGGAATAATATTAAATATAAGGGAATAATATAAACCTAAGGTATATCAACCCTAAGATAAATAAAGATAATCTTTCTCATAATGTGATGTTGGACCACGGTTGACCATGGTTGATTTTCTTATCAAGACAATCGTTGTCACAATTAGACATTGGACCATGGTTGACCATGGATGACTCTCATATTGAGACAATCTTTGTCACAAGGAGACGTTGGACCATGGTTGATCATGGTTGTCACAATGTGATGTTGGACCGTGATTATTGACCATGGTTGACCATAACTGACCATGGTTAACTATGTTTGACCAATGTTGACCATGTTTGACCATGGTTAAAGGTGGTTGAAAATGGTTGAGCATGGTTCATTTTCATATTGAGACAATCATTTTCGCAATGTGACTTTGAACCATGGTTGGCCATGATTATAAACCCAAGGGATTTATATTAAACCCTAGGATTAATATTATAAACTCGATGAATAATATTATAATTTAGGAATATGAACCCTTAGAATAATAAACCCAAGATATTGGTATTGTAAATCCAAGGGATTGATAGTAAAATTCCTAGGGATTATAAACCCAAGGGTATAATACTAAACCTGAAGGATTAATATTATAAACCCAAAGTATATAAACCCCACTATAAATATTATAATCCCTAAATCAAACATGGTTGACCATGATTGATTTTCATATTGAGACAATCGTTATCAAAATGCGACATTTCACCATGGTTGACCATGATTAATTATCATATCGAGACAATATTTGTCACAATGTAACATTGGACCATGAATGACCATGGCTGATTTTCATATTGAGACAATTTTTGTCACAATTCGACATTGCACCATGGCTGACCATGATTGATTTATAAAATATGGTTGATCATAATTGATTTTATAAACCCAAGGGATTAATATTATAAACCCAAGTAATATAAACTCTAAGATAAATATTATAAACCCAAAAAAAACAAGCTTGACCATGGTTGACAATGATTGCTTTTCATATTGACATAATATTTGTGACAATGTGATGTTGGTCAATTGTTGACTATTATTGATTTTCATATTGAGAGAAAATTTGTCACAATGCGACGTTGGGCCATGGTTGATTTTGATATTGATGCAATCTTTATTGCAATGTGACGTTGGACCATGGTTGATTTTGATATCGAGACAATCTTTGTCACAATGTGACGTTGGACCATGGTTGACCATGATTGATCATGATTGATTTTCATATTGAGAAAATCTTTGTCACAATGTGACATTGGACCATTGTTGACCATGCTTAACCATGGTTTATTTTCATATTGAGCAATCTTTGTCACAATGTGACATTGGACCATGGTTGGTCATGATTTACCATGGTTGATGATGGTTGAGCATGTTTGATTTTCATATTGAGACAATATTTGTCACAATGCGACGTTAGACCATGGTTGACTATGAATATAAACCCTATGAATAATATTATACCTTAAGGATATTAATATCATAAACCCTATTAATAATATTATACCCTAGGAATATGAACCCTTAGATTAATAAACCCAAGGGATTGCTAGTATAACACAAGGGAATAATAAACCCAATGAATTAATACTTAAACCCCAAGGGATTATGGTCAACAATTTCAACAATGACTATAAAAGACAAATTTGTTTGACTGATGTAGTTGACTATGTGTGACTATTAATATTAATCAATAATAATAATAATAGATAATTATGTTCGATTGACGTTGAAAAGTGTAGACTGTCGAACATAGCTAAACTTAGTTGAACATAGTTAATCACATTAGTAAACCATTGTGCTCTAAATCATATTAATATAAATATAATTTATTATTATACATATAAACATATAGTTGATTAACATTGACCATGATTTACTATTTATAAATTGACTGCAAAGGTTGACTAAAAAGGTTAAATATGTCTGTCTATGTCATCATGATGAATCTAAATATGTGTCTATGCTTAATTGTAAGCATATTAAACATAATGTCTATCAATTATCACGGTTTAACGTGATTTTCATGTTCACTATCTTTAGCCAAATTAATCATGATTATGATGCGTTAGTATTTAAATTAATATATTATTTATATGTAAATTTACAGATCATTGTAATAATCTATAGTTATTATCTAAGTCACCTTATACGGGGATACGGGGATATGGGGATACGGGGATTCGAGAATCGGATTCGGGTACGGTGACCCCCGAAACATGACACATCTGGGATATGATACGTTATATATATTATATATATATATATATATATATATATATATATATTAAAAATTAGATATTTTTTACACAAATTCATACAAATTCATTGATTCAAACATAGATTTAAGATCTTAGATACTCATACATGATACATTGATACATCATACAATTGTCAAATTTACTCAGAAAGACAAGATAGTAAGATATTGTAGTTTTCTCATTAAGTCATGACTCATCAGAATCAAAATGTGTTACATAAGTACATTGCCAATGGCAAATAGAAATAGAAAATACAAAAATACTACAGTCTAGAAGACTACAAGCCTGAAGCCTCAATGAGTCAGAGTCAATGAGTCATCAATCCTCATCATCATAATCAGCATCACTGTCCTCATCCCAATCATCATGCTCACTACTGAACCTTTGATGCTCGTTGGACTGTAAGATGAAGATATCAGCCATAGGTTTGATCCAAAGTAACGATGTGAAGATGGGCATCAAAATATTCTAGTAGAATAAAGTATGAGTTAGTTTTCCAAAACCAATGACAGACAGATTCCACTGAAGTTGGTCAGTACCCAACCAGAATGACCTAACATCCTTGTGAGCAGGGCTGAAGAGGAGGCCACAAAGCCAACAAGCAAAAGACGCTAAGAAAAAATTCATAAAACCAAACAGAAAAGTTGCCTGATTTCCCTCATTCTTTTTTTATTCTTCAATGCTTTGGAACCAACTCTTAGATCCAATGAATCAGATGCAAATACAAAGAGAACAGTAAGCGATACAAGGAACCCTAAAGGACCCACAAAAATACTTATAAGTGTATCCAGTCATACCCGATTCACGAGATATGACTGTATCTGTACAGGGTACGATCGGGATTTGTCGTACCCTGTATGGATATGGCCTTATCCCATGAATCGGGTACGAATATGGTTGAATCGTATCAAATTTTCCAGATTCGAGATTCGAAGCCCATGGGGGACGAATCCAGTTTCTTACATTATTATTATACTATCATAAATTTATTAAAATTTAAATAATATTAGTAAGTTTAAAATGATATTAATAAAATAATAATATAGTAGTATTAATATTAGTAATTATATTAATAATATTTATTATTATTATTATCATTAAATTTTATATTTTAAACCTAGTTTTAAAAACAGTAATAAGTGAAACCTTAAAAACCCTATTTTTTAAGTAGTGTAGTTATATTTACTTTTTTATTAAATTGAGAGGTGTTTAAATTTATAATTAATTTAAATATTTATAATTTAAGTAGTTATTTTAATATTTTTTATTAATTTATATAATCCTTTTAAAATGTTAAGGTTTCACATCTTCATTTTCTTTAACTCAACACAGAAACTGAACCCTTCGATTGGTTATGGACTGATTGTAAGGTACTAACCCAAACCCAATTTTTTTTTAATATAGGGAGAAAACATTCATAGACCAAACCAATCATCTTTCCTACTCTGTTTTGAGCACACAATTAACAAAGTAAATTTTTGTTTTCAGGAAATGTCACTGTGATTACAAGGTTTCATACATATTTCATAAGCAAAATGAAAATCAAAGTTACCACTCAATGTTACCATTTCTTTTCCATTTGAAACGATATAGAACATAAATTTTGCACAAGATTAGTTTAAAAAAAAAATACCAATAAGAGATTGAACAAAAAAACACAGACAACCCCAACCCAAAGTTTGTTATAGTGCCAACCAAACTAATGGTCAGCGAAGATAATGATCATTGTGTCGAGGGCCATTGTCCATGCGAGGTTGGCTATAGCGAAATTCTTGAGTTTTCACTAACCAAATTCCGAACTGCTAGTACATGTCTCTATTATCTTGTCAATGTTATTTCTATTAGTGTATAAATGTAAAGCAGGATTTTAAAAAAAAAAAAAATGGTTTATTTTTCGATCTAATGTCTAGAATCTGACAAGTATTCATTGAAATCATAAGTTTGATGGATAAATTTTGTACAATTATGTGCCCAAGAAGTTTTTGAGGGTGTTGAATTGATATATGCAGTTAAAAAACCAATTTAAATAACACAAATCAAGATTTCACCATAATTTTTCGATTGGATTCCATCCAAAACTCTACTGAAATTCCAAAAAATAACACCTAAAGATAACTTGTAAATGTAAATGTCTTTTTTTGAATATAAAACTTGAAAAAATAAATTTAAATCTATATCGTTTTATTATAATATATTTATATATTTATATTATTAATAAATTAAACATTTTTATTTTTCTTTATATTAAAACTTTTGTAGCTATATATTTTGTGCTTGTTTTAATAATTAAAATAAAACTGTATATATAATTTTAGTACATCCATTTAAAAAAAAAAAAAATTTAATATTTTTGAGGCTATTTGATCTTTTGATATTCTACAAATTTTATATTAAAATTAAAATGTATCACTATTGATTTTACTGGTAATCCCAAAATCTATAAATGAAAAACATTTCAAATACCATTTATAATGTTTATGGCTTATTTGATGAGAAACCTTTCAAATACCATTTATGCAATTTATGGTGTCGTTTTTGAAGAGCCAATCCCACATAGTATCATTTATAATGTTTATTGCTTATTTGATGAGAAACCTTTCAAATACCATTTATGAAGTTTATGGCGTAGTTTTTGTCATTTTGAAGAGCCAATCCCATCGTTGAAAGAGCAACCATATCAAAAGGAATGGTCATCTCCACTTTTACTTCAATCATGTTTATTCTGTGGCTTACCAATAATCAAGGTATGGTCAGATTTTAAGACAATTTATTTAATGTTCACATTCTATTGTACTTGGAGCTTCTAACTATTGGTATATCCACATAGATTACACAATATTAACAATTTTCAAAAAAAATAATGTCATTGCACTTTGACCATTACCACATGCAAACACTATCATTATTGGATCAATCTGTTTCTAACCAATATGCAAAGTTCAATTAAACATTCTTATATTCGCATACGTTATTGTGTTTGGCACCTGGTAGGGAAAAAATACAAATGGAGTGAATGAATCAGAAGAAAAGGGCCGAATAGAGCAGCTCGTTCCACGTATCAGGCACACCAGGAAGACACCAATGGCTGCAATCTGCATAAAGCCCGGGACTCCTTCGCTGCTTCGCTGTTAAATCGGTGCTGTAAATTGAAGGGTGACCATCCTTCCTCAACAACGTCAACGTCGTGATGTTAAGGAAGGAAACGCGGGAACTCATTCTGTTCAGAACATCCTCGGCTATTTGTAGCTGGGGAGGGTACGGCCCTGGATATGAAGATCCCAAGATCGGTTCTGTCTCATCATAACAATTCAGCCCACTGCGATTCTTCCAGTTGCTTGCACTGTACTCCATGAATCATAAGAAAAAGCTACAGTTAATAAAAATTTTAATTTAACAATCAAAATTCAGAAAATAAAATTTTGAATCTTGATTTTGTTTACAATTTTCATCAACTTGTCATGGCTAAAAACACAGTATAGACTTAGATTAAACACAATATAAATCTATATTAAACACAATATATATCTCTACCACTTCATGTAAACTTTTTCATTCACAAAATCCCTATTTTAATTAATTAGCTTCTTTTCTTTCCTTATATATATATAGGTATATATATATATATATAAAAGATAGAAACATACAAAACTTGGAAGACTAGTTTTATGATTAAATTTTTTCATAAATCCCTCGCCTTTGATGCATGCCAGAAAAACTACGGTAGAAGACTCTGGTTTTGGCAATATCGATGTTTGAATCGATCCAGTTCGACCATGTCGTCAACCCTTTTCTATAGGCAACCATTCGATCCATGTCTTTGTAGAGATGTGACCCATCCTGGATGTAATCCCAACTTTTTTCCAAACAAATTCAAAGAAATTAGTTTCACAACTCTGCCATAAAAAAAAATATGTATCTAACCTAAAAGCTCTAGAATTGTAACATTGGTGGCTTACTTTCTTGCTTCGCTACCATTGTGATCCCACCAATGACCAGATTCAAAAACCAGAATATCTTGTCCCATCCACCATTTTGCATTCAACTCAACTGAGTTGAGCTCGAGCACAACTTTATG
Organism: Pinus albicaulis; assembly: GCA_034641835.2. Taxonomy (NCBI): domain Eukaryota; kingdom Viridiplantae; phylum Streptophyta; class Pinopsida; order Pinales; family Pinaceae; genus Pinus; species Pinus albicaulis. The sequence continues at coordinate 286,174,577 of CM076572.1, read as the reverse complement.
TTGTCCCCCGATCACTTTGTTCACCAAGTCTACCAAGTAAGGAGCCCATCGAAATGATACAGAAACTCCGTAATCCTATTACAATCAACATCCATTTCAGCAATTTTACATCTAATTGATAGAATTTCAAATAGTAATTCTCTAGTATTTCTAAACTTATATTTTCTTATAATTTAATTAATATAAAATTATTATGCAAATTATCAAATATTAAATGACATTATGATAAAATAATAAATAAATAAATAAAAATAATAATAATCTCAAGCAAAGAAAATAACAATCTATGATCAATTTATTAAAAGAAAATGATACTCAATGTTAAAGAAAATGACAATCTATAATCAATTTATTATTGTGATTATGCTGAGGCCTTTTATTTTTTTAGCCTCTAAATGGCTCATTGCTCTGTAGCAAGCAATTTAAAGTTATCCCTATCATATTTCACTGGAATCTGTGGTTGTGTAGAAACCGTTGGATTTTCGAAGAACAGGTTAAAACGCCTGGACTGGATTGGTAATCAAGTCTATCTCCAATGGGAAAATTTGAAGATTGTAGACAAATCTCCAAAAGATTTGTCTATCAGATGTCGCCCACATGAGATTAACTATCTAGCTGGGTTTTTTGACGAGGCCGCCCAGAATCGTAGATGTGGCTGTGGGGCTTATTTGCTGATCTCTCCATCCTGCTAATACAAGATTCACTGGTATGGAGGCATTGGCAGCAACATGAGGGCTGAGTCTATCGCACTTTGGGGGCTTTTGTGGTTTGCTCAACATCTGTGTATTGATATTTTGTCTGTATTCTGGAATTCAGAAGTCTTAATCGACCACCTTAATGAGGGTACTAATTTGAATCCTGAACTCCAAATGTTTTGGATGGGTAAGATAAAGACACATCTCTTTCAGACATATTTACAGGGAGAAGAATTGTCAAGCTGACAAATTACCAAAAAAACGGTTGCAGAGTAGATTCGGGGAAATGCATTATGAACTTATTGAAAAAAATGGCATTGGAGCACAGAGATCGGTCATTTTTTCTTAAACTGTCGATGTCCCCTGCAGATGGTTGGATGGGCCGAGATATGACTGCGTTCTCTATATTTTACTTTTCTGCTATTTGACAGCTGCTTTTTGGCCTTTTGTTTCCAGAAATATCTGCTGAAAGTTTCTGTCAATTGGCTAGGTAGATTATTTTTGGATTTTGGTCAACTGAATTGGAACTAAGATAGCTGTAGCGGACTTACCTTTTCGACCCTTGCGATCTTTTGAAGGGGGTTAAGAGATGATGATTAGTTTCTGGTGATTAGTTTCTGACCTTAGGAAAAGGTCAGTGTAAGTGAACTTAAAGTTGATGGTTTTTATATGTTTTATAACAGATGTAACAAAGAATATTGAAGCTTATTGCACTGATACTTTATATAAACCAGTCTTGAAAAAAAATGTAGTGGCACCAAAATCTAGATATTAGTAGATGGTAGTTTCTAATAAATTCAAATTTAAATTTAAAAACAAAATAGTGTTATATAAAAGTGAGTTTCAAATTAAATAGCTTGAAATCAGAAGTGAAAGAGTACTCCAAATTAAATTAAATTCAAATCCTAATGCTGCCCAGAATGCAGAGTTTTCCATTCATTCAATCAGGAAAAACCAATGGCATGAATATGCATATATGCAGAGAGTATTGTACTAATAACCACTGCATTACCAAGGCTTTGAAAGTGGAAGATGCTTGTCCTGTAAATAAGGCAGTCCGTCCAGATGGCAATACTGAGCTGAGAAGACACAGCATAGATTGCCATTGATCGTTTGTGAGCGAATCCCCGACGAACATAATCTTCTTTCCCCTGAGTTTCTGGAGAAAGTCCATGGCGTTGAATCTGCAGCAGAACATAATCAACACCACATACATTTCACAAAATTTCCATAATCAAAACACCAAATATTCAGTTTTCCAACCTTGGAAGGTTGCAGTCACGAGGCTTCCATCTCCATTTCTGGTAGTCCGAGTCTGGCCTTCCATTCTTCTGGCAGTTGAATTCGCCATTGATATAATGGCATTTAGTCCAATCATAGAGTGGGTACGATAAATCGTGAACCCAGCTACCTGTGAATATATCACACTTCTCTCCCACAGATATTTCTGGCATTGGAAGATTTTGGGATGGTCCTTTTAGTTCAGATAAATGCATTTTACTCTTATTGCTAGAAATTCCCGTTTCCACTGAACTTGTGGAATATAAATATAAATCACCATTGAATTTAGACAAAGGTGTAGATGAATTAGACGAGGAATGCGAGGAACCTAGAGAATGACAAATATTAGGGAGGAGAGCCATGAAATGAATGAACAGTACTGGTAGTGAAGTCAAGTGAAACTTCTTCTGTGGGCATTGCAGTTTACATATTAATCTCTTGGCACCCATGATCTAGAAGGTGAAGGAGTACACGAGAGGAGAAACATTTTTATGCATGACTGTGATGTTTACGTAGGATTTATATTTCCCATATGCGATAGAAAACTGATTTTTCCCTGCTTGAGAATTGATTTTTCCAGATTTTTCGTAACTGAACGAAAAGTGAATGTTACTGACCAAACAAAAATTTCAGAATTTTCCAGATTTTTCCTATTTTAACTGAACGAAAAGTGAATGTCACTGACAAACAAAATTTTCCAATTAGGCTATCCGAAAAAAGCAACAACCATGTTTCACCAAATTCAAAATTTAAAATATGTAATTTTCATTTCGTTTTTCGTATTATAAAAAATGATGAATCAATCATTATAAAAATATAAAAAATGAAAATGATGAATCAATCATTATAAAAATATAAAAATGATGGATCAATCATTACATTATTTTATAAGGCTGAATATTTACCTTCACATAATATAAAAATTGATGGATCAATCATTAAATTATTTTATAAGGCTGAATATTTACCTTCATTTAATAGTCATTTTAATACAAATATGGGTGCATAACCTGATCTACTGTCTTGAAGTTGTTACACCGTCACTCTACACAGAGCGGGCACCTTTATTTTGGTGGTTGATCCAAACAATATGGAACCACACAATGTTCAATTTGTGAGGTGAATAATTTCTAAGAGGACCGGGTAAATATTATTAATTATGATAGTTTTTTCTTGATTGGGTAGATAGATTTATTTTATAATTTAATACAATTTAAGAAATTAGATTTCTTTTGGATTTGTATTTAAAATAGATCTACACTGGTATATATTTCAAGAGAGAATATTTTCTCATTAGTTCATTTGAAAGTTGAAAAACTTTACTTCTTCGTAATTAATTCGTTAAATCAATTTTCAGATATATATATATATATAGTCTGGTTTAGAATTAGACTTTGAAGTAATTTTCAGTAATATATAGTCTAGCCAAAAATTAAATTATTGGATTCTTACAGACCAAATCTCTACATTACTTATTAAACCCACAGCTGGGATTTGGAATTAGTTTTCAAATATTTATTGGTACCACAAGTTTGGACGAGCCTTCAAATAATTATCGGTGGTTCACTAAGAGTCCAGATTTGAATGCCCGGAATGGAAACATGTTAGAATCTACACTTTTAAATGGCGACAGGTTAGAATTTACACTTTTAAATTGGAACTCATAGTATTGGATGTAATTTTTCTATATAAAATTATAACAAAGATACATTAGCAAAGCTTTACGAAGCAACTATATTTTCACTTCAAAACGAAATTGTGAAAGTTATGACCACATAAAATTTAGGATAATGATGAATGATGGTAGATAAGTAACCTAAAGGTTGTATTGTATATAAGTAACCTAAAGGTTATATAGGTAAAGAAATTTGATGCACTTAATTACGTTTAGTTTTGGTAGTTGTGAAAAGTTGTTTTAATAAATGATATGTTAAATTTTAAATAAATATATTGTTGTAATGGCTTTAAGTTTGTTTAGAGATTTAGAGTTTTAAACATTTAAGTGTTTATTTGCGTATCATATTTGAAATGGAGGGAAGTATGGTTTTTATATGGTATTGTAATTTAAAAAAAGAGGAATGTTAATATCAATATTTTAGAGGCAATTTTTCAAAAAGAGTTTCCCCACTCTTAGACATTGTGTAATCTTTAAATAGATAATTTAGAGATATACAAAAAAATAAAATAGGTAGGAATATCATATAGATTTTATTGTATGCCAATGAGATACTAGCATTTAGGACACTATGCAGCCTATATGGATCACTTAGAGGCATTACAATTTTTTTGGGAAAAGATTTGGATGCATGTGACCATAGAAAAAACTAAGATAATCATCTTCTTATCTTAAAAAAAAAATCATAAATCAATTCGAGAGACAAGCCAAACAACTAATAATAATCTAAAACTATAGATAAACATTTTTGTTTCACAATTATTGTGCCCCTTTTAGACCCTCATAATATAAATTCTCATTTATGAATATGAAGTATGAAAACCAAATATCTCTAGAAATGCATAGAATTATATTGAACAAATACAAAACCCTTGATGACACCTCTTACTCTTACAAGATAATCCTCATTGAAATGGGACTATAACCTATATGTTATCAAGACAATCCTCTTGGTTTACCATTATGTTATCACTTTCATTCATAAAAGGGTTTGAATCAACATATTATAGCTATTGTGGGAGGAGGGTATGTGGGGTATAGTGGGGTATAATAGGGTACTTTTTATTAGAAAAATATGTTAGAAGGGGGCTCAATAAATTGATGGCCCATGAATGCATAAGATATGTGACAAGTACAACATATGCCACAAGTAAATTCCCTCAATGAAGATCTTATACCCTAGGTTTATGAACTTTTTAACAATTATAATTGGTGAAAACAATTATGCTAATTTTATTTAACAATGGTATGTTCTATGCTTGTAAAATGATCTGAACTTAAACAAGAACAAAAAAAAATACAAATATAACCATAAATACATAGATGGAGCACAAATAACACTTCATTTCATTAATAACAAAGAACTGGTATGCTTACAGAGAGAATGGAAATAAACTAGCTTAGGCGATGGTAGCTTATCTCTAAGAAGAGATATCACGACTACATGTCTCTAAATTGTGTTACAATGAGGCTCAAGGGAATTTTCATTATTGAACAACAAAAGAAAACCCTAAACAACCAAAAACATAACCCCAAGAGATGGAACACCAAGAGTTTGTGGGCCTTGTTGGGCTTAGTTGGGAAACCAACTTCCTGGGGTCATAACTTGGTCATATTATCTCCGTTTGGCACGTACGATACCTCATTCGAAAAATATCTCTGAGTACTACTAGATCTACCATAGGTCCTTTCTTATGGTTATGGGCCTACTGCAGACCTTAAAAAAATGTTGTTTAAGGGGTCAAAACTGCTTTGGAAGTTCAGGCCCCAAAAAAACTACTAAAATAGTAAATGCAGCTATAAACAAGAAAATTGATGAAACCAACTGGGGCTCTAGGTGGAATAAGTGGGTGGCCACCAATATCCACCTAGATCAGTCCTCCCTCCTTAGGAAGAAATTGTCCCTATTGCGTGCAGATCCTCCATGAGGTGAGGAAATTTTTGTTGAACTTGGTCCTTCGTGAAATACTTGCCCTAGTGAAGGATTTGTCATGCTTTGAAAACACACTATAGCTTAATCTTCTGTTCGCGAGTGTTCTTGATATGTGTGTCCATGATCCAACCAGTTATGGTCTATTTCATGCAGGATTGGTTTAACTTCGTTGGTGTGAGTTGTTCTGCAATGTCATAAGTGTTTAGTATTGGTGGAAAGTATGATCAAAGGAGGTCCACATTGAACACTGGGTGCAAGCTAAGAAACGATAGAATGTTGAGCTCAAAGGAATTTTCCCCTAAATCCTTGGTGATGGTGTATGTTCCATATCAGAGCAGGTGAAGCTTGTAGTGGGGACCAACGAGGTGCTCCTTCTGCAAATGTAGCCAAACTTTGTCACCCACCTGAAACTTGTGTGGCACCCGATTCTGATCATGTCACTTATTGTACTTAGCATTGTTTTTTCCAATATGTCATGAACCTGTTGTTAGCCTTGTCAGCTTTGGATTGGACATGAGTCGAATCTCCCTGAGTAGTTGCAAATAGTATGACCTCATTAGTGGGACATAGTGATTGAAATCTCAACCCCACCTGAAAGTGGTTGTGACCAGTTGACCTATGGAGAGATTTGATGTAGGTATGCCGAACATAGGGGAGGATTTAATCCCATGTGTATGGATGCTTTGAGTTTTACATGCTCAAAATGTGTAAGATCATCTTATTGACGACCTGTGTTTGGCTATCAGTTTGGGGGTGGAAAGTCATGGACTTAGTGAGATTAGTATCCAACATTGGCTAGAGACTTAGAAAAAATGTACTTAGGAACCTGTTGTCCCGACCTAAGATAATAGACTGTGAGATCCCAAAGTGTACCCATACTCATTTAAAGAATAATTTAGTAGGGGATTCTGTTGTTATACTCTTCTTCCATACTGTCAGAATGGCCATCTTAGAGAATTTGTCAACGAACATGAAAAAACAGTTGTTGTCATGCTTAGTAGAAGGAAGGCCCGACATGTATTCCATGGATATGGATTCCCAAGGTCAAATAGGAGTAGGAAGAGAAGTATATGTGTCTTGCTTCTTGATGGTTGGTTTGGAAATAGCGCAGGCAGTGGAGGATCTGATGTGCTTCCCAACATCATGTAGAAGGTTCGACCAATAAAAATACTTCTGCAACACTGCCACTATTTTATCTACCCCGAAATTTCCAACGAACCAATTGCAGTGGGCCTCCAAAATCATTTCAGCATGATCGCTTGAAGGAAAACATATGTGTCCCAAGTGGCATAATAGTGCATCCTGAAGGTGAAAATTTGGAACTTTATTTTCTTCTAGGAGCATCTAGTAGGAGTGAATTCTAGAACACTATTATAAAGAGTCGGCCACCCCGAAGTCTTGTGTCCACAAGAGTCGAGCATAGTGGTCAGCACCATGATCAAAAATCCACTGAGGCAGTATGCAACATTTTTGGTATTTCCCTTCTTGTACTTAATGTTCAAATGGAATTATTGCAGGTATGTGGGCCATTTCTGATGGCAATTGTTCTGGTAGTCTGCGTCTGGCCTTCCATTCTCCTGGAAATTGAATTATCCATTTATATAATGACATTTAGTCCAATCATAGAGTGGGTACGATAAATCGTGAACTTGTGAATATATCACACTTCTCTCCCACAGATATTTCTGGCATTAGAATATTTTTAGATGGTTCTTTTAGTTCAGATAAATGCATTTGACTCATATTGCTAGAAATTCTCGTTTCCACTGAACTCGTGGAATATAAATCACCATTGAATTTAGAAAAAGGTGTGGATTAATTAAACAAGGAATGTGAGGAACCTAGAGAATGACAAATATTAGGGAGGAAAGCCATGAAATGAATGAGCAATAATATTAATGGACTCAAGTGAGACGTTTTTTGTGGGCATTGCAGATTACATACTAATCTCTTGGTACCCATGATCTAGAAGGTGAAGGACACGAGAGGATAAATGATTTTATGCATGACTGTGATGTTTACGTAGGATTTATATTTCCCATATGTGATAGAAAACCGTTTTTTCCCTTCTTGAGAATTGATTTTTTCCTATTGTAACTGAACGAAAAGTGAATGTTACTAAAAAACAAAAATTCCAGTTTTTTCCAAATTTTTCCTATTGTAACTGAACGAAAAGTGAATGTCAATGACAAACAAAAATTTCCAATTAGGCTATCCAAGAAAACAACAACCATGTTTCACCAAATTCAAAATTTAAAATGTGTAATTTTCTTTTCCTAATCTATAACAATATGAAAAATAATTTGTCATATAAAAATATAAAAAATAATTAATCAATCATTATAAAAATATAAAAAAGGATAGATCAATCATTAAATTATTTTATAAGGCTGAATATTTACCTTCATTTAATAGTCATTTTAATAAAAATATGGGTGCATAACTTGATCTACTGTTTTGAAGTTGTTACACAGTCACTCTACACAGAGCGGGCACCTTTATTTTGGTGGTTGATCCAAACAATATAGAACCACACAAATGTTCATTTTGTGAGGTGAATGATTTCTAAGAGAACTGGGTAAACATTATTAATTATGATATTTTTTTCTTGATTGAGTCAAGAGGCTCATTCTATAATCCAATAAACTTTAAGAAATTGGATCTCTCTCGAATTTGTATTTAAGATGGATCTATGTTGTTATATATTTCCAGAGAGAGTATTTTTATGGTTAGTTCGTTTCGAAATTAAGAGTGACTTCATAAAGCTTTAAACTTGAAAGCTCAAAATCTCAAATATAACATTTTTTCGTCATAATTAGTTTGTTGAATCAGTTTTCAGGTATATATATTTTTGTTTAGAATTGGACTTTGAAGTAGTTTTCAGTAATATATAGTCTTGTCAAAAATTAAATTACTAGATTCGTAAGGACCAAATATCTCCACTAATTATTAAACCCACAGCTCGGATTTGGAATTAGCTTTCAAATATTTATTGGTAGCACAAGTTGGGACGAGCTTTCAAATATTTATCGGTGGTTCACTAAGAGTCCAGATTTGAATGTCCCGAAAGGAAACATGTTAGAATTTACACTTTTAAATTGTGACATGTTAGAATTTACACTTTTAAATTGAAACTCACAATATTGGATGTAATCTTTTTTATATAAAATTCTAACAAAGATACATTAGCAAATCTTTACGAAGGAACTCCATTTTCACTTCAAAACGAAACTGGGAAAGTCGTGACCACATCAGATTTATCATAATGATGAATGATGGTAGATAAGTAACCTAAAGGTTATATAGGCAAAGAAGTTTGATGTAGTTAATTAGGTTTAGTTTTGGTGGATGTAAAGAAAGAAGTTTCTTTTTTTAATTTATATTTAATTGTTATAAATGATATGTTGAACCCTTAACAAATATATTGTTGTAATGGCTTTAAGTCTTTTTAGAGGCTTAGAACCTTAAAAATTTGAGGGTTTACTTGGGTATCAATCTTGAAATGAAGGGAAGTGTGGTTTTTTTATGGTAGTGTAACCTAAAAAAAGAGGAATGTTGATATCAACATTTTAGAGGCAATTTTTCAAAAAGAGTCTCCCCACTCCTAGACATTGTGTAGTCTTTAAATAGATAAGTTAGAGATATAAAAAAAACAGATAGGTAGGATTATCATATATATTTTATTGTATGCCAATGAGATACTAGCATTTAGGACACTATGTAGCCTATATGGATCACTTAAAGGCATTGATTTTTTTTTGGAAAAAGATTTGGATGCATGTGACCATAGGAAAAACTAAGATAATCATCTTCTTATCTTTAAAAAAAATCACAAATTAATTCTAGAGACAAGCCAAGCCACTAATAATAATATAAAACTATAAATAAACATTTTGGTTTCACAATTATTGTGCCCCTTTTAGACCCTCATAATTTAAATACTCATTTATGAATATGAAGTATGAAAACCAAATATCTCTAAAAATGCATGGAATTATATTGAACAAATACAAAAAACCTTCATGACACCTCTTACAAGATAATCCTCATCGAAATGGGACTATAACCTATATGTTATCAAGACAATCCTCGTTTGCCATTATGTTATCACTTTCATTCATAAAAGGGTTTGAGTCAACATACTATAGCTATTGTGGGAAGAGGAGATGTGGGTTATAGTGGGGTATAATAGGGGACACTTTATTAGAAAAATATGTTAGGAGGGGGTTCAATAAAATGATTTATGAAGGTATTTATCAATATCTAGTGATATTAGAAGTATTATTTAATTGATGGCCCATGAATGCATAAGATATATGACAAGTACAACATATGTCACAAGTAAATTCCCTCAATGAAGATCCTATACCCTAGGTTTATGAAATTGTTAACAATTATAATTGGTGAAACATCCTAGATATATGAAGTTGTTAACAATTATAATTGGTGAAACGTCTTAGTTATATGAAGTTGTTAACAATTATGCTAATTTTAGTTAACAATGGTATTTTCTATGCTTGTAACATGATCCAAACTTAAAAACGATGCAAAAAATACAAATATAACCATAAATACAGATAAGGAGTAGAAATAACACTTCATTTCATTAATAGCAAAGATCCGAAATATGCTTATAGAGAGAATGGAAGTAAACTAGCTCAGTCGATCATAGATTATCTCCGAGAAGAGATATGACGACTACATGCCTCTGAATTTTGTTACGATGAGGCTCAAGGGCCTTTTTATAATTGAAAAACAAAAGAAAATACTAAATAACCAAAAACCTAACCCCAGGAGATGGAACATCAAGAGTTTGTGGGTCATGTTGGGATTAGTTGGGAACCAACTTCCTCGGGTCGTAACTTGGTCATATTATCTCCATTCGGCGCGTATGATACCTCATTGGAAAGATATCTCCGAGTACTACAAGATTTACCATAGGCCCATGCCTAAGACTATTGGCCTATCACAAACCTTAAAAATTCCATTTAAGGGGTCAAAACTACTCCGGAAGTTCAAGACTCAAATAAACTACTAAAAATAGTAAATGCATCTATAAACAAGAAAACTGATGAAACCAATTGGGGTTGTAGGTGGAATAGTCGGGCGGCCACCAATATCCGTCTGGATCAGTCCTCCCTCCTTAGGAAGAAATGGTCCCCATTGTGTGCAGATCCTCCATGAGGTGAGGAAATTTTTGTTGAACTTGGTCCCTTGTGAATAACTTGCCTTCATGAAGGAGTTGTCGTGCTTTGACAACTAATTATAGTTGGATCTTTTGTTGGTGAGTGTTCTTGATCTTCGTGTCCATGATCCGATCAATTGTGGCCTATTTCATGCAGTCTGGGTTTAAATCCAATGGTGTGAGTTGTTCTGTAATGTCATAAGTGTCTAGTAATGGTGGAAAGTAAGACCAAAGGTAGTCCAGAATGAACACTGGGTGTAGGCCAAGGAACAACAAAATGTTGAGCTCGAAGGCATTATCCCCTATATCCTTGGTGATGGTGTACGGTCCATATCGAATCAGGAAAAGTTTTTGGTGGGGCCCAACGAGGCGCTCCTTCTGCAAATGTAGCCAAATTTTTTCGCCCACCTGGAACTTGTGTGGCACTTGATGTTGATCATGTCACTACTTTTAATTAGCATTTATTTTCCCAATATGTCATGGACCTACAGTTAGCCTTGTCAACTTTGGATTGCAAATGAGCCGAATCTCCCTGAGCAACTGCAAATGGTATGACTGCATTAGTGGGACATAGTGGCTGAAATCTCAACCCCACTTGAAAGGGGTTGTGGCCAGTTGAGATATGGAGAGATTTTTTGAAGCTATGTTGGAGATATGGGAGGCTTTCATCCCATGTGTATGGATGCTTTGAGTTGTACATGCTCAAAATGTATAATATCATCCTATTGATGGCCTCTGTTTGGCTATCAATTTGGGGTGGAAAGTCATGGACTTAGTGAGATTGGTATCCAACATCGGCTAGAGACTTAACCAAAATGTATTTAGGAACCTATTATCCCGATATGAGATAATGGACTGTGAGATCCCAAAGTGTACCCACACTCGTTCAAAGAAGAGCTTAGCAGTGGCTTTTGTTGTTATACTCTTCTTGCACGTCGTTATAATGGCCATCTTAGAGAATTTGTCGATGACCACGAAAACACAGTTGTTGTCATGCTGAGTAGAAGGAAGGCCCGACATGTAATCCATGGATATGGATTCCCAAGGTCAAATAGGAGTAAGCAGAGGAGTACATATGCCTTACTTCTTAATGGTTGGTTTGGAAATAGCGCAAGCAGTGCAGGACCTGATGTGCTTCCCAACATCATGTCGAAGGTTCAACCAATAAAAATACTTCTGTAGTACTGCCACTATTTTCTCTACCCCAAAATGTCTAGCGACCCGATTGTAGTGTGCCTCCCAAATCATATCGGCGCGCTCGCTTGAAGGAACAAAGAGGTGTACCAAGTGGCATAATAGTGCATCTTGAAGGTGACAATTTGGAACTTTCTTTCCTTCTAGGAGCGTCTGGTAGGTGTTGAAAAATTCTGGAACGCTCTTGTAAAGAGTCGGCTACCCCGACATCTTGTGTCCACAAGAGTCGAGCATAATGGTCACCACCATGACCGACAATCAACTCAGGTAGTATGCAACATTTTTTGTATTTCCCTTCTTGTACTTAATGTTCGAATGGAATTGTTGCAGGTATGTGGACCATTTATAATGGTGATTGTTCTGCAACTTCCCTTGTGTATATAAAAATTGCAAGGGTTAGTGGTATGTTGATATGTATTTATGCAAGAACGCAATAAAATACATAAATACCCGTAAACACAGAGATGCATCAGAAACAACACTTCATTTCATTAATATTAAATAACTGAAATATGCTTATAAACAAAATGGAAATAAACTAGCTAGGGCATTGGTAGCTTATCTCTAAGAAGAGATGTGGCAGATACATGCCTCTAAAATTTGTTACAATGAGGTTCAAAGGTGTATTTATTATTCAAAAACAATGGAAAACCCTAAACATCCAAAAAACTAACCCTAGGAGATGAAGTTCCAAAACTATGGGCCCCGTTTGGGTAAATTTGTACATCAACTTCTTGGGGACATAACTTTTGCATACAATCTCTGTTTGATGTGTACAATACCTCGTCAGAAATATCTATCCAAGGAATACAACTTTTGAATGACCAACATTGGTGAAACACCTATGTTGGTCTCAGTTTTCCCAGAAAATGTAGGGCCTAAAAACAACTCCAGAAGTTCAGGACCCAAAAAAATGTCGAGAATAGTAAACTGTGCTACAATTTAGGAAACTTAAAAGCCGAAAGAAAAAATGGTGGGGGTCCAAGTGGGATATATGGGTGCCTACCAATATCCACCTGTATCATTCCTCCCCCCTTAGGAAGCAATGATCCCTATTGGATTGAGTTCCTCCATGAGATGTGGAAACTTCTGCTGAACTTGGTCCCTGGTGAGCCACTTGCCTTGGTGCTGGAGTTGGCCATCTTTGACAACCCAATACAACTAGATATTTTTTGTCAGGTGTCATTAATATGTGTGTTAATGATCCGATCAGTTTTGGCTTGTTCCATGCATTCTGTGCTTAACTCTGTTGGTGTGAGTTGTTCTCCCATGTCGTATGTGCCCCGTAGAGGTGGAAAGTAGGGTTGAAGGCGGTCCATAATTAACTCTAGGTGCAAACCAAGGAATGGTGCAATATTGAGCTCCAAGGCATTTTCCCCTACAACCTTGGTGATGGTGTATGACCCATATCAAAGTGGCTGAAGCTTGCGGTGGGGTCTACGAAGGCACTCTTTCTGCAAATGTAGCCACACTTTGTTGCCCACCTAGAAGTTGTGTGGCACCCAATGCTGATGATTTCGCTGCTTGTACTTAGCATTGGATTTGTCCAATATCTGATGAACATGTTGGCAGATGTGCTGAATGCGCTCAATGAAGTTATTCGCCTTGTCAACTTCAGACGAGACATGAGTCGAACCTGCCTGACTAGCCGCAAATGGCATGGCTACATCAATGAGACATAGTAGCTGGAATCCCAAGGCCACCTAAAAGGGGTGTGTCAGATTGAGTTATGTAAAGCCCGATTATAACTATGATGTACATAGGGAAGGATCTCATCCCTTGTGCGTGGATGCTTTGAGTTGTACATATTCAGAATGTATATGATCATCCTGTTGACGACCTTTGTCTGGCCATCAGTTTGGGGATGGAAGGATATGGACTTGGTGAGCTTGGTGTCCATCATCGACTAGAGGCTAGACCAAAATGTAATAAGGAACCTGTTGTCTCAATATGAGATGATAGACAGTGGGATCCCAAATTGTATCCACACTCGTTGAAAGAAGAGTTTAGGAGTGGTTTATACTCTTATATTCTTCTTGCAGGCCGCCATAATGGCCATCTTCGAGAATATGTCAATGACCACAAAAACAAAGTCGTTGCTATGCCTAGTAGAAGGAAGGCTTGACATGTAATCCATGGAGATGGATTCCCAAGGTCAACTAGGGGTAGTCAACAGAGTATAAAGGCCTTGCTTCTCGATGGCCAGTTTTGCAGTGGCGCCCATAGTGCACGATATGAAGTACTTCTCGACATCTTGTTGAAGGTTCGACCAATAGAAATACTTCTGCAGTACTGCCACTATTTTCTTGACCCTAAAACTCCCAACGACCTGACTGTAGTGCACTTCCAAAATCATCTCAGCACCCTCGCTTGAAGGAACACAAAGGTGTCCGAGGTGACATAAAAATCCATCCTGGAAGTGAAAATATAGAACTTGCTTACCCTCCAAGAGCTTCTTGTATGTGTGGCCAAATTTTGGATCGCTTTTGTAGAGAAGCAACCAATTGGAAGTCTCATGCCCATAAGGGTTGAGAAAGGTGGTTAGCGCCACAATTGGTGGTAGAATGAGGCAGTCTGCAACATTATTGATGTTTCCCTTCTTGTACTTGATGTTCAAATGAAACTATTGCAGGTATGTGGACCACTTCTAATGGTGATCGTTCTGCAACTTCCCTTGTGAACAATGTTACCGATGAAATAGGTAACTGCATTGTTACCTATTTTTTTTTGGTAGCATAAAAAGAACCCGATTTTGAAAAGTGGTGATGCAGAATCACCTTTTTTTTTAGCACATTTTTTACACTCTAATATTTTTATTTATGAAGTATGAATATTTGTTTTAAAATGTTAGTGATTTTCATGCTAATTTTGAAACGTATTGATGCAGCATCAACTTTTTTTTTTTAGAGCGGTGATTTTCATGCTAATTTTGAAACGTATTGATGCAGCATCAACCCCTTTTTTTTTTAGAGTGGTGATTTTCATGTTGGTAATAAAACATAAAACTTAGATAAAAAAAATATATAAAAACAATAAAAAAAACCAATAAAAATGTAAAAAAAAACAAAATTAACTCGTAAAAATAAAAAAATTTAAACAAAAATAAATAAATAAAAAATAAAAACATTCGAAAATTATATCAAAAGAAATGACAAAATTTGAAAAAAAAACACATAATTTAAAGGAAAAAAACAAAAATTAACCCAAAAAAAAAAAAAAAAAACATCAAAAACATTTTTTTTCTAAGCTATTAAAAAAAACCATATAATTAAAAAAAAAATTAAAATAGAAATATTAAAAATAATTTAAATTACAAAATTAAAATTTAGATAAAAAAAAAATAAAATACAAAAAAGAAAAAAATAAATTTGAAAATTTAAATTAAAAAAATAATAATAATAAGAAAACAAAAATACAAATTTTAAAATTAACAAAAAAAACAAATAAAAAAAAACAAAACAAAACAAAATTTGAAATTGAAAAAGAAAATGAAAATAAAAGAATTAAAAAAAAAAAAACTATCATTAAAAAACAGAAAAATGAAAAAAACCACGTGCAAATAATTAAAAAACAAATATCCATAAATTTACTGTTTTTTTTTAATGAAACAATTTATAAATTTTAAAAATAAAAAACTAAATAAACTAAAAGATTAAAAAAAAAAATTAAATTAAATTAAAATTTAATAAATTTAATAAATAAATTTTAAAAAATAATTAATCTAAAATATTAAATTTAAAAATAATAATAATAATAATAATTTTAAATTTTTTGAATTTAAAATAAATAAATAAAAAAAATCAAATAAAAAAAAAAAAAAATATATATATATATATATATATATATATTATAAATAAATAAATAAATAAATAAATATATATATATGTATGTATGTATGTATGTATGTATTTTATCGTGGTGGCATAGCCAGTGACCTCTTCTTTAGCGGCAGGAGGAGGCCGGGCTGGCTGAGATGCGGGCGAGGAAGCATGCGACCCAGCACATGGCGGCATTTCTCTGCCACTGCGGCCCGGTTTGTGTGGTGGCCTCAGCTCGGCTGGCCCAGGCCTCCCACGGCCACTGGGCGGGAGGTTGATTGGCGGCGCCACCATGATCAAAAAAGTCTCTTTTTTTTTGTTACTTTTTTTATTTTTAATATATATATATATATATATATATATATATATATATATATATATATATATATATATATATTTTTAATTTTTTTTTTTTTTTGGGTTCAATTTAATTTTTATATTTTAAATTTAATTTGTTTTAATTTTTTTTGCTTTTTTAAATTTTTTTTTAACTTTTTGTTAACTTTATTCATTTTTTTTGTTTTTAAATTTTTTTTTTCTAAATTCTGTTAATAATTTTTATTAAATTTTGTATTTTTTTTATTTAATTGATTTTTTTTTCATATATATATTTTTTTTATTATTAAATTTTATGTTTTGTTTTTTCATTTAATTTTTTAAAATTTAGTAAATTTTGTATTTTTTTTTAATTTATTTGAATTTAATATTTTTTTTAAATTATTATTATTATTATTATTATTATTATTATTATTATTTTAATTACATAAAATTTATATATATATATATATATATTTTTTTTTTTAACTGAAACGGATATTGTTTTTATATATAGATGGAATCAGACTGGGCCGGAGCCAAAGCAGCCTTCATTACAATTTTTTTTGCTGTTTCTGTTACAATCTCTTTCTCTTATCATGGAATACAACTTTGGACTGGCGCTTTGTTATTTGTGCTGAGTTCTCCCTGAGCTAGTGTGCAACCAAGGTTGGCATATTTGTCAGCTTCCTTGTTTGATTCTCTGAGGATATGGTAACATTTGAAAGTGGTGAACTCTTGAATTATGATCTGGAGCCTTTGGAGGTTCTTGTTTAGAACAGCGTTGTTGAACTTGCTTTCCATATGTATTTTTTTAATCAAGACTTCAGAGTCTCCAAATACTTGGATTTCTTTTATGCCTCTTTCTTTGGCTATTTGACAGGCTTTTAGCAGACTCAGGATTTCGGCTTGGTTATTGGTCCGCTGTCCTAGGCCCCAACTGTATGTCTCTTTGATGGATCCGTCCTGAGAGAGGAGAATACCTCCAGCACCGGCTGTACCGGGGTTTCCTTTAGATGCTCCGTCAAAGAAGATCGTTGTTATGCCTTGCTTTCGCCACCGGCTCTGAAATTCTTCATCTTTTCCTCTTAATCTCCACTCTGGATTTTGTTGTGGTCTCACTGCACTTTGATTTCTGTTTCTGTATACATATGTTCCAAGCCATTTTCTTTCAGCAGGAAGTAGTGTGGACTCATCTTTTAGCTGTTGATTTCTCAGGGTTTCAAGGAGTAGGCCTTTTGCTTTGGCTGCTACTGTAGTTGGTTTCCAGCTTGTATTATTAAAGATCTGTTCATTCCTAGCTATCCACAGTTTCCAACAAACGTATTTTGGGATCGTGATCCACACCTTGGCCCATAATGTATTGCTGTTGATGCTCGTGGGATATCGATCTTTCCATGTCCTGAAGAGTTCTACTGTTGTCAGATTTTCTGGTATCGCGCTATTCAGACCATGAAGGATTAGCTCCCAAACTTTTGTTGCAAATGAACAAGCTACGAATAGGTGATCGATTGTTTCGTCATTTTGTTTGCAGAGGGCGCATCTATGCGGCCCTATTATGCTTCTCTTCATGAGATTTTCTCCTGTTAGTATCTTCCTCTGCATAACTGTCCAAAAGAAAAAGTTGATTTTAGGGAGCGCCATCGCATCCCACACTTGCTTCCAGAAGATTGGGGGTTGCTTGCTATTTCGCTGAGGTTGCTGTGCATCATAACCGTTTGCTGTGGTATAATTACCTGAGGGCCCCCATCCCCAGCTGTCGACTGCGTTCAAGTGCACGGGAGCTGCGTTTTGCAGGTCATCTTTGAGAAGTTTTAGTTGCTAGTTTAGATGGCTTGGAATGTCGTTGAACTTCCACGACTTCCAACTGCCCTGTGCGTCCCACTCTGAGATGTCTGATAGTCGATTTATACCTCTGTCTTTTAGCAGGGAGCGCAGGTCAGCGTACTCTGCCTTTTGGTCCAGCGGGTCGTTCCCCATTAGACTGTCAGTCCAGAGCTTAGACTTACTTCCATTTCCAGGCGATCTGTATAAATGCTTGCAGAAGACAGGGATGCTTCGTTTGCAGAGTTCCCAGAGTTTAGTTCCACGCTTCCTGTCTGCGTTGTCTAAATTTCTTAGCGTTGCTCCAGGAAGATATTTGTGTCTGAGCGTTCTGCAAGCTGAGTGATTGGGGTCAGTGAACATATGCCAAAGTATTTTGCATCCAAGGGCGATGTTTATTTGCTCAGCATCTCTTATCTGCAACCCTCCATCTCTGAGTGGGCGTTTTACTGTGTCCCACTTCACCAAGTGGAATTTTCTTTGGTTTCCCCTTCCTCCATGCCATAAGAAGTCTCTCAAAAGCTTATTTAATTGACCTATGATTGATTTAGGGGCCATCAAGAACGATGCCTGGTATATTGGCAGGGCAGTGAGCACTGTTTTTATTAGGATGAGTTTGCCTCCATGGGTGAGCCACTGCCCACCCCATGATTCGATTTTTGTCTTGATTTTGGTCAGGACTTCCTCCCACAGAACTCTCTTGTTGATGCCCAGGGTGAGTGGCAGCCCAAGATATTTGATTTTATCCCATTTTGAATATCCTTTGAACCCCAATATATTTGCTACATTCTGTGTTTCTGCTTCTTCAGCATTCCAGCTGTAGACAGCACTCTTTCTTTCGTTTACCAAGGCCCCTGAGACTTTGCAGTATGCCTGTAATGTGGACTTGTATGCATTGGCTATTCTGCGGGAGGCCCCACCTAGCATGAGTGTGTCATCAGAAAAAAGGGCGTGGTTGATGGGATCCAATTCTTTCCTTATTCGCAGACCTGGAGCATCACCATTTGTTTTGTCAAGCTCAAGTTTTCTGCTCAAATTGTCCGCCAGGAGTATATACAGGTAGGGAGAGAGGGGGCATCCTTGCCTTAGTCCTCTCATTGCTTGAAAGAAGCTGGTTGGCCTCCCATTTACCAGTGGGGCAATCCATGGCCTGCTGGTGCAGGCTTTTATTAATTCTACGAACTCTTCCGAGAAACCAAAACTTCGAAGAACTTTGTATAGGAATGTCAAGTTGACTCTGTCAAATGCATTGGCCATGTCAAGTTTGACCAGCATTCCTTTCTCCTTTCTTGTGTTGCTGGAGTGAATAGTTTCCTGGACTTGGATGACGTTATCCAGAATATGTCTTCCTTTAACGAAGCCTCGTGATGGGGAGATTAGATTACCTAGCAGAGGTTTCATTCTATTGGCTATAATCTTCGCTATTATTTTATATGAGGCATTGCATAATGAGATTGGCCTGAACCTTTCAAAGGATTCCGGATTGGTTTCCTTTGGGATTAATGCTAGGAAATTTGAGTTTGTGTTGCCTCCCAACTTTGCTTTCTGCAGGAAGTCTCTGATCATTCTAATTAAATCTGTTTTTATTATATCCCAGCATATTCTATAAAAGTGAATTGTGAATCCGTCCGGCCCGGGCGCTTTGTCGGGTTCCATGGCCCAGATTATTTTGCTGATTTCTTCCTCCGTGACCTGCTTCAAAAGGGCTTTGTTATCCTCCTTGGATACCAGTGGTGGGATATTTTTGAGGAACTCTTCATTTTCTTCCTTATTGCCTTCATTTCCTTTGCTATACAGTCTTTGGAAGTGAGTGCTTGCTGCCACTTTGATTTGATCTATTCCTTTGCAAAGCAACCCATCAGAGGTTTGTATTTCTGAGATATGGTTTCGGGAGAGGCGTGCTCTGCATTGCCGGTGAAAATAAGAGGTGTTTCTGTCCCCGGATTCCAGCCATAGACTCCGAGACTTTAGTCTCCAGTATTCTTCTTCTGTCCTGAATGAGCGGAAGGTATTACATTGGGCTTCCTGTTCCTTGTATAGTTCTGCTGTTGTTATTTCTGCAGAGTCCATTTCTATTTGTAGATTTCCCAGATGTTGTACTGCTTCCTTCCTTTGGCTGCTAGGTGTGCATATGGGTGTCCTGCTCCATTCTTTCAAGGCCTTCTTGGTGTGTTTTAACTTTTGTTCCCAAACATAGCTGTGGGAGCCTGTTACAGAAGTTGACCATGCCTTTCTGACTATCTCTTGGAATCCACTTCTTTCTCTCCAAAGCGGGCTGAATCTGAATGGGATTGGGCCCAAATTCTCTTCCTCCTCCATCGAGAGAAGGATGGGTTTATGGTCTGAGGTGAGTTTTGGGAGGATATCTGTGGAGATGATCCTTCTTTCCTGAAGTAAAGTGCTTTGTACTAGATATCTATCAAGCCTTGCTGAGATGTGATCTGCTCCTGTCCTGTTGTTTGTCCAAGTGAAGAGCCCTTTCTTTGGTTTGATGTCCAGTAATTCCCATTGTAGTATTATATCTTCTACTACATGTAGCATTTGATCCCTGCTACTTCTTCCGCCTCTTTTTTCTTTCCCTTTCATCACTATGTTTAGATCTCCAGCTATGATTATGTTGTTTGGTGATTGAAGTTCCAAAAATTCATTTAAGTTTTGCCAACAAGTTTTTTTATCTGCATATGTTACCGGTACATAAAGGTTGAATAAGGCAATAGTTAACTTACTTGTTATGTGTTTCAATTCAGTGAAGATCCAGTGCTGAGTGGTGTGTGTGTTGAGTAGCTTGAACTGATCCTCCTTCCATAGGGTGGCTATGCCGCCTGCGGTGCCTCTTGCGCTCACTGTTTTGCCTGAATTCTTTTGCCATTTCTTTTTGCTGATTTCTAGAAGAGTGTCCCCTTCAATTTTTGTCTCTTGGAGCATTAGGATGTCTGCTGGTTCCGCTCTCATAAGATCTCTTACTGCTTCTATTTTTGACGGGTTCCCCAATCCTCTGCAGTTCCAAGAGATGATTCTCATTATTTACTAATGGGGGTGGTGCTTGTTCCTCCTTTTGGAGGCCTTGTTCTTGTGCTTCTTCCGATTGACATTTCTATTGTGGCCTGGTTTCCTTGAGTTTTTTGTCTCTCTGCCTCTTCCTCCCTTACTTCTCTGCGTGACTTCCTTCCTGCTCTTTTGGCAGGCCTCTCCATGGTCTCTTCCTCTGAGGAGCTTAGTGGATCTATTATTTTCTTCCTGGCTATGTCTGCGTATGAGGGAGAGGAGGTGATTTCTGGGGTTGCTGCTGTTTTCCCTTCGGCCTCTTTGCTCTTTCCACTGGGGGAAGTCTGATCTTGTTCCATGCTGTTGATGTTCGACTCTTTTGCTTCTACTTCCTTGTTGGGATCTGTGTTCTGTACTTCTGCTGCTATTGTGGGATTGGGTTTCCCAGATCCAGAATCCTGGGGATCTTGCAGGGTTTTGTTTTCTTTTGTATTGGACTTGTCTCTGTTTTTCGATGTTCCTGCTTTCTGCACTTTTGTCCATTGTTCCGCTTTTGCATTTTCCTGTTCCTCTGTGTTCCTTTTTTTGCAATATCTTGCGAAATGACCGTAGCCGTGGCAGTACCGGCATTTGAATGGTAACTGCTCGTAGTCTAGCTCCTGGATGTGCGTCCAGTCTGCTATGGTTAATTTTATCGCTTCCGGGAGCCCTACTTCCAGATCTACCTCTACGCAGATCCGTGCGCAGGAGTACTGATCTTTCCTCACTGCTTGATCTATGTACTTTCCCAGCGAGTTGCCTATGGTTTGCAGCGCCTTTTGGTTCCAGCAGTGTAACGGAAGGTGAGGGAGACGGACCCAAACTGGGACAGCCGATGGAACGTCCTGAGCTGGGTCGAAGTCAGGGGACCATTTATTTAGGTACAGTCCTTGTGGTCCCATGAAGTATGGACCGTTGCGGAAGATGAGATTTTTGTCTTCTGCACTTTCGAATACGAAGACGAAGTAGCCTTTTCCTACGAAGTGACTTTTAATCCCTTCAGAGATTAGTGGAGCCCAGTTTCTTTGTACCCATTCCTGAACTGCTTTGGGTGAGGGCCAGAGGCCTGTAAATTGGCCAATTAACCCTCTGTCGGCTAGGTTGAGAGCTGATCTGCATGTCTCTTCAATTGGTAGCTCAACTGAAGGCATGCAATCCAATTTTTTGACAAATTTCTGTTGCATCTCTGTCATTTTTCTTTTGTTTGCTCCTGCTGTAAGTTTTTGAAATGCCACGAGTTCTGGCATGGGTGATGTAGTATCAGCTTCCCTTCCGGGATCCATGTCTGCTTGCATGCAGGCTCTGCTAGCACATGCAGCAGTGGTAACGCATGCAGTTGTTAAGTTACCAGCGCTCAGATCTGATCGAGGTCCTTTCGGATTTTTCCATTATAATCGATGGTGATCCTGCAAGGTTGTTCTGTCTGTGGGGTCTGCGCTGGGTGTCTCAGAGCCGAGTCAGCCTTTGACTAGACTACAAAAATTAAACATTCTGAAGTCCCAAAAATTAGTCCTCGATGATACGTGCTTTTTGTATTTTAAATCAATCAATGTGATGGTGATCTGTAATCAACATGCATTGGATGCAACGTGGGTGTTTGAGCAAGTCGATCTTAGTCTCTGACAGGTAAAACATTACGAAAATTTATATATATTTTTTATTTCAATTAAAATTGTGTATTTAAAATTAGATATTTATTTTTTTTTTATTTTTTTTTAAATTAAACTTAATATTTTCAAATTAATTTGTTTTTTATTTTAGTTTTTATTTAATATATTTTATTTAAATTAATTTTTTTCAATTTTTCAATTTTAATTGATTTTTAAAGTTTTTTAACTTTTTATTTTAACAATGTTTTTTTTTTCTTTATATTTAAATTTTATTTTTTTATTTTTTATTTCAAAATTTATTTGTTTATCATTTATTTATTAAAATTTTATTTTATTTTATTTTTTTAATTTAATTTGCTATTTTAATGTTAACATTTTTTTTTTTTAATTTAATAAAATCTAATATATATATTTTTAATTTAAGTTTATATATATATATATATATATTATTTTTTATAATTTAAATTTAATTTATTTTTTAAAATTTATTTGTTTTTTTAATATATATTTTTTTAAATTTAATATTTTTATTGTATTTTATTTTTCATTTTTAATTACTTTTTCATTTTTTTACTTTTAATTTAAATTTTAATTTTTTTACTTTTAATTTAATAATGTGTTTTTTTAATTATTTTTAAAGTTCTAAATTTATTAAAATTTAATATATTTCTTTAAATTTAATTTTTATTTTAAAATTTAGTACATTTTTCTTTTAATTTAATAAACATTTTTTTTCTTTTTTAAATTTAATTTCTATATTTTATTTTTTATAATTTCTTTTTTTTTTAACTTGTTTTTCTTTTAATTTAATATTTTTTAATTTTTATATATTTTGAGATTTTAATCTTAAATTTTAGGTTTTTTTTAATATTTGAATTAAAATTTTTATTTTATTTTTTTATTCCTATATATTTTAAATTTTAAGCTTTAAAATGTTTTTATTTTTTAATTTAAATTTTTTTCCTTAAATTTTAGTTTCTTTTTAATGTTTGAATTTTAAAAATTAAAAAATGTTATTTCTATTTTTAAAAATGTCAAAAATATGACACACTTTTTTTTTTTGTTATTCCAGCATCAACTAGTTTTGTTTTGAGGGTGTTTTTTCAATCCTTTTTTAAAGAAACAATTTTGTTTTTAGCATAATTTTATAAAATGTTGAAATTTGACCTTAAAAAAAAACCAAGTGAGTACTGGAATACACTTTTTTTTTTTTTTTGGTGTTTTTTCATGTTTTTTGAGTCTTTTTGGGCTAGAGTTCCCGTTTTGAGGTCAGGTTACCTATTTCATCGGTAACAGTGTTTGTGTCTATATGAAGTGAAGGGGTTGGTGGTATGTGTGGATGATCGTTTCCTTCCCCAAAATGTAATTCCTCCTGTTAGGGTCCTATAATTTATAGGATCAAAAGGTGATTGAATAGTTTCTCTCAGTCATCAAATTATAAATAATATTGATTTTTCAAATGATTTCCAAAAAATATATATAAATAAAAATAAAAAATGAAAAGAGGTATATGAAAAGAAAAAATATAATAAGAGAATAAAAATTATTATGAAAGAACCTCATGAAAAGAGAAAACCAAGTGTGAAAGTGATGCAAATTCAAATTCCACGAGAAGAAAAATAATTTGTTTTGAAAAATAAATTAGGATTTTGTGTGCATCTTATTTTAAAATTCCACAATAAAAAATCCTTGTTTGAATCATACAACATAATCATGGTTAAACATATTTGAGTTATTGTTATTGGACTAGAGAATAATTTTTCCAAACTGTTTAAACTTGGCTAAAATTGGTTAGATAGATGAATAAATTAATCCAATTGTTTAAGCTGGATTAAAGAATTAAATGAGTAGGTTAGAATATAGATTAGATAATTTCCCCTTCAAAGAAACAATAACAAGGGTTTTCACATTTAAATGCACCCTTAGTTGATGAAAAATAAGCCTAGTTTAGACATATTAGGAAAAATGTTTGAAAATATATTAATTAATATTTTATACCATATGCACTTTTATCCTAAGTATCAGTGCTTATGTTATAAAGGCCATAAAATACAAAAAAAATTGTCGTATGCTGGATAACTAGTGCGCATAAGCCAACTGGCGATGAACTCCATACCCGAATCAACAACTCTAAAGGCTCCCCCCCCCCCCCCCCTACCCTTCCTACCTTTATCGATGGAGGGGGGGATTGAAAAGTTTTTTTCCCCCTCTGGCCCCACATAATGTGTCACTCACCCACTCTTTCGCACCCCTCCCTCCGCATACCACATTTCGCTCCTACCCCCCTCCGAAAACAACCAAACTACTCCCCTTTCTTACCAACGTTCCTCGCGCTCACACCACATATCCCCCTGCGACATCTATCTGATTAATACCCTATCTGTTAAGCACTAAATTCTTGCATGATTTATCATTCAAACCTTCTAGGGGTCTCGCATCCCCAACTAATATTTCCCCAACCATAAAGCCTCCCAATTCATTGTTGTCACACCAGTTCGCAGAATTTCACCCACTGAGAGTTTCTAAATCATTCTGCGCACATTAAAAACTTCTTGAAGTTGAACAAAGAAACTAGAGTGCACTATTTAAGAGTCATCATCATCACCAACCATTAATTACCAACAATTTCCCGGTAAAAACACCATTGTCAGAATTTTGCCTAGTGTTTGGATTTTCAAAAATGCCTCCAAAGGGAAAGAATTACAATAATTATAATAATCCAAGGGTCCCTCCTGCAATTGATCTTGACCACATTCCCCTGGCTGACAGAGTGAATTTGATTTATTCAAATTGCATTTTGTCTCAGAGACAATTAACTTGACTAGAGCGATGAAATTGGGCTGTGGGAATCCAATTTACCCCTTTATATGTTTCCTCAAACCCATCATTTCCCAGAATTTATCCTCAAATGCAAAGCTTGTTATTTTCCAAGCCAGAGAGCCATTATAGCTCACAATGGTGAATTTTTTATTTTAATTACCCCTGAAAGAATCAATCAACTGTAGATCCCCCAAAATGATTCCACCACCCCTTTCTCAGTGGAAGCTCTAAATGAATTGTATCAGAAATTAACCTTTTCCCTAAGGGTCCATGATTTTTGAAATCTTCCTTCCTGAAGATTCCCAATTACGAAAGAAATCCACCATATCCCTCCATTTTTCCAGAAAATTCTAAGCACTTTATCTCCCTACTCTAGGTTTTCTATCCATTTTAACTACTGAAGAAAAGCCTCCTGTGATTTTCAATTTGAGCCAATTCCTTTCTGATAGCATCCATGAACAATTACTTAAGTTTCAAGCTGAAGGAATGCTTAAATATGCTTCTCTTTTGGTTTACATGTTTCTATTTTATCCAGCATACAGGGACCCATTTGCACTACAAAATCTGAATGAAAAGGAAATCCACACTCAACCATTTATTGGAATTCCTCAGTGAGGAAGAATACAGAGGAACACAAATTCAAGGATTATACTAATTAGTTGATTCATCCAACCACATGTTTATTGAGCAGTGATGCAGAACCCATGGTCAGTGATGAAATTTAGAAGATTTTACACCTTAGTGAGCAGGGTAAGATAGGTGACTGGTACTTGTACCAGAATTACACTGAAATAAGAGTGTATGGGTGTGTGATTCCACCCTACAAGCTACCTAGATATCTCCCAATGAGGATTTTTGCATTAAAATACATCAGACAGATGATCAATTCAGATGAAATCCACTTTGCTTCATCCAAGAAGAAATCACAATTTAGAATAACGACTTAGATCAGCCCCTTTCTTTGCAACAGTAGGACAATAGGTGAGGGGGAAGGTATCCTCCTAAAGAAAATGAAGTTTCACTAAAGCTTCACTTGGTCATATGACCCATTTGGCATGATTTATAAGCGAAGGGTGGAATAGAAGACCACTCCTTATGTTCATACACAAAGACCTGAAATTGAAAAGTACATGAACTAGGATGAGGGGGAAGAAAACACTTTACAAGAAGTAGAGGAGAAGCTTCTGTCTATAGCCACTTCACAGAATATCACACCTCAGGAAAAATTAGATAAAATACCAAGGGAATAAGGTTCCCTTCCAGTCATAGAAGTCTCAACAAAAGAGTTTAATGTTTATAGAAAGAAGGCAAAAATAAATCCTAAAATAGATTTTCCAAAGGAGGGAGAAGGACATGCTACCATAGTCCTAAAGGGTCCACATTATTCAGCAAGCTCAAGATCAAGTTAGAGAGAAGTTAAGTACTCCCCTAGATAGCTCATCTTTTCCTATTTGGTGAATCTCTGGTCGAATTACCCTGATTTTCTCCATGGGGGGTGGGGGGGGGGGGGATAGCTCTGCTCTATTCAAGTTCAAGTCATAAGGACTGGGGTGAAGAAGCAAATATCACCAATATTAATTTTTGCTTTCTTCGACCAGGGTATATTCCCTCTATCCAGTCTAGGTGGAAACATTCCCATTTTTTTGTAGCATGGTCAGACAGTATGTTTACAGGGTCTCCAACATCATCAATTTCACAAGGGAATCCAAATTCTGCTCAAACAACAGAATTAATCCAGAGATAAAATGAGATAAGATTCTTTGATAAGTATAAGGAGATAAAGAACAAGATTGAGCTTATTAAAGGAAGCACTTATACTTAATTTTGGAAACAAACTTCCACTGCTCAGCACAAACTCTTGTCATCCTTCGACACAGAAGGGAAGAATTCAGATGGCATTATTACAAGCACAAGTCCTTATCCAAAAGCATCAGATGATTACAATAATAATTCTTTTGAGTTTGATACAAATGACATCCATCCTATTGATCAGATGGATACGCATAGAAAGACAGAGGAAATGATATGTTCCACATTGATAAATACTGCAATGACCGCCTCTAAATTTCAAGTATCACTCACCAATATCCAGTCTCAATGTAAGATTGAAAATATCTCTTCTTTAGAAAAGGATAATAAAATCAAATCTTTAGAAGAATTGGTCATTAAGATAGAATATGAGCCAACCAATGTTAAATAAGAAGAAGAAATAATCAAGAAGAAGAATGTTGACATAGAAACTCTTAGGAAAATATTGAAATTGTCAGCAACTGAAGAGCTACAAACCAAAGAGATAGGTGAGATAGAAAGCCATAAAGAAGATATGCTCAAGATAATTATGGAGAAAAATGAATAGATAAGAGACATGGAAGAAAAAATGGACAAGTTAATCAAATAGAAAGAGTAGAGTGCACAACTAGATTTGGTCACACTTGATGCAGTGCCTCTTACATCCATAGCACAAGAAAGAATGTCTACATCAACTACAACAGGGGTTTATACATCAATAACAACCCCAGCACAAGCCACAGATGCCTCTGGAAAATTGGTGAAAGCTATGGAGAGGAAATCAAGAGGTTGCAAGGACATGTAAAGTCCTTGCAAGAGCATAAAGAAAGGATTGAAACTTCGCATTTGGCCAAAGCACAAAAATCCCAGAGACCCATGCAAAGGATACAATAGTTAGGGAAGGAAACTACCATCGCTCAAACCTTAGCTCAAGATAAGGAAAATATATGGATAGATATCCATAAATTCATGAATGAGATCTGGCCTTGAATAAAAATTATCATTGAACAAAATGAACTAATTCTGAAATCAAAAGAAGCCATTGTGCAGATTAGAGAAAAAATAGGAGACAAGCCAACTTAAGCCACAAATCTCATCAAATTTCTGAATTAAAAAATGTTGAAATTTGGTACCAGAGGACAGGTGGTTCCCTAAGGCTTTGATCTTTGGCCTAGGGAAAAGTGTCCAAAAGAATTTAATTTTTCTCCTAAAGTGACTTTATAATTTTTATAAAGTCAAATATAATTTTAAAGTGACTTTAAGTGATAAAGTTACTAAGTGATGACTTCTAGGGTTAAAGTCAAATCTAATTTAAAAGTGACTTTAAGTGATAAAGTTACTAAAGTGACTTTATAAAGTTATAAAATCAAATCTAATTTAAAAGTGACTTTAAGTGATAAAGTTCCTAAAGTCTAATTTTAAAGTGACTTTAATAAAGTCAATGTAAAATTAGAAAGGAAAAGTGACTTTGGAAATAAATGACTAAGTGGGTCTTTATTAAAGTGGGGTGAATTAAAAAATAGAAAGTGAGATTTAAAAGAGCATTTAATCTTAGCCCTAGATCTCAATCTATTTCAGCCATTGGATTTAGGGATTCCCCAAAAGTCACTTAGGGTTAGGTTAAAGGAGGAAAAGGAGGAAAATATCATTCATTCTTTCATGAACAGATTGAGAGAAGGAGAGCAAGAGAGCAAGGGAGATTTCTGGGTAGCGAGGAGAAGGAGGCAGCAACTTGGCACACTTTCCAAGGCATCATTTCAGCAAGACCATACAGCTGAGTTAACACAGTGAAAGGCAGAATTTTTGGGCACGGTTTTCTAGAAAAGGAGGCCGTACAGTAAGACCGTACAACAAGATTGGGCACAAAAATCGAGGCAACGGAGGGTTGTTCCGTACAGCAAAGTTCTGTTGTGTTTTTGGCACGAAAATCGAGATTTTGGACAGTAGCATTTATTGTTGTTTGCACAGATTTTGAGGAGGCCATACAGCTGCATTTATTGTAGATTTATGGGCACGAAAATCGAGGAGGACGTACATCATTTATTTCTGTTCTGTTTTTGCTGTTTGCACATTTTCCGAGGCAGTGGTTAAGCACAGAAAACGAGATAAGTTGTAAAGTCTGTTTGTTGATTTTTTTTGCTGAATATTTCTCTCACTGTAAAAAGCATTTTCTAGAAATAAGAAGGAGCTTTCGAACTGGTTTTCCCCAAGAGTTGTAGGGGGTTTTTCCAGGGTCATGTTGACCAAAAATATATGTGTCAAAATGTGTGAATGACTGTTTTATGTGTGCTGATATTTATTTTTGCATTTTCCAGCATTCTGTAATTTTTCCAGAATTTGTGTTTTCAGCAAAATTTATTTTCTAGCTTGTTAAATGTATGGATATGGGAAAGGGCATTTAACTATTTTGGAGTAATAAGGTGAAACTGAAAACCGGAGTGGGAAAACAGAAATTTCTACATGGTATCAAAGCTTGAGTGCTGAAGTGCAGTTTGGGACAGCAAGGAGAAAAAATACAGCCTGCTGATTTTTCACTCAGAAAATTCTAGCAAGCTGATTTTTTCACAAACAGAATTTTTAGCTTTACTACAGCAGTGCTATTTTTGAGTTTTAGGACAGTAGGATGTCTTTGGGACTGAGGGTGGAGGATAGGTTGGATGGGCATACCAATTACAGTGTTTGGAAGGAGAGAATGCATAGTATCTTTGAGGAGGCGGAAGTCTGGGACATAATGGTGCATACCGCACAGAACCCTGTAAATGTGCCTACTGATGCTACTCAGTTGGTAGCATATAATAAAAAGAACAACAAGGGTAAGAGACTGATTCTAGACGGAATCAAAGACCATTGCATTCCTCATGTGAGAGGAAAGAGAAATGCTCATGAGATGTGGACAGCATTGACCAACCTCTACCAGAGTACCAATGAGAACCAGAAAATGGTCCTGAAGGAGAAGCTGAAGAACATTAAGATGGGTAAGAGTGATAGTGTAGCTGGATATCTCACAAAGATTACTAATGTGAGAGATGAGTTGGCAGCGATTGGAGAGGCCATTCCACCCATTGAGTTGGTGCGGATTGCAGTGAATGGCCTCCCCCGTTCATGGATGAACTTTGCTGATGGAGTTTGTGCACGTGAGACCCTTCCCACATGGGAGAGGTTTTGGGATGATTGCATTCAGACAGAGATCAGGAAAGGTCAGCTTGGGGCAGCCAAGCCAGTTGAGCAGGATGAGGATGTAGCACTGTTGGCAGGATGCAAGAAAGGCAAAGGGAAGAAGCAGGCTTCCACAAGCAATGGTGGGGGCAAAGGCAAATGTAAAGGTAAACAGGATAATACACAGAAGGACTATTCCAAGGTGAAGTGTTGGAATTGTCAGAAGATGGGACACTATGCAGTTGTGTGTCCGGAGAAAAAGAAGAAGAAGGGGAAGAACCAGAGTATGGCAGGTTCAGCAGAGGTTGAGGACTTTGCAGATCGCTTTGACCGGGAGTTTGGGTTCATTGCATGTGAGTCCTCTAGTGCAGGATCACCTGCCACACAGGTTCAGAGGGAGCATGCATTTCCCTCGATTAGCGGATCATCTTCAGGTATCTGGTATGTGGACAGTGGGGCTTCATGTCACATGACAGGAGTCCGTGAGTACTTCTTAGAGCTTTCAGAGAGTGGCACTAATATAGAGGTAGTACTCGGTGATGACAGAGTTGTTAGAGCAGTCGGTGTGGGAAAATTGACATTTCAGAGGGAGTCTAAACCTCCCTTGAAAGTGTCAGATGTTCTTTATGTGCCAGGGATGAGGAAGAACCTCATATCTGTCTCAGCTTTGGAGGACAGAGAATATGAGGTACTGTTCAGGGGAGGACAGGTGTTGATGTATCCCAGGGGCACTCCAGCTGATTCAACTAGAGTGATAGGTGTACACCATGCAAAGGTGTACAAGTTTGCATTCCAGCCCCTTTTGGCATTGAGCAGTAGTACCGACAGCAGAGCTAGCAGTTCTGAGTTGTGTGAGATTTGGCACCGCAGGATGGGGCACATGTATCATGGAGCCTTGAGGACCTTGCGGGAGATCACTACAGGTGTGCCAGATTTCAGTACTAATCACTTTGATACTTGCAGAGGATGTGCGATGGGCAAGTTTGCCAAATCCCCTTTTCCCAGCAGTGACAGCAGAGCGACTGGGATACTTGATTTGATTCATTCCTATGTGAGCGGTCGGATGTCTCATGTTTCCTTGAGTGGATATGAGTACTATGTCTTATTCATTGATGATCACTCCAGGAGGACCTGGATCTATTTCTTGAAGACCAAGAGTGAGGTCTTCAAGCAGTTTCAAGAGTTCAGAGCTCTTGTGGAGACACAGATAGGTCGGAAGATCAAGTCCCTGAGGTCGGACAATGGGGGAGAGTACACCCTTGGAGAGTTTGTTGAATATTGTGCAGAGGCAGGCATTAGGAGGGAGTTCACTGTTCCTTACAACCCCCAGCAGAACGGGGTTGCAGAGAGAAAGAACAGATCCATCGGAGGGGCTGCCAAAGCCATGTTACATTATCAGGGGTTGCCATTGTTTTTGTGGGCAGAGGCCTGCAACACAGCTATTTATTTGCAGAACAGGAGTCTGCATCGTGCCTTGGGGCACATGACTCCGGAGGAGGCTTTTTCTGGGAAGAAGCCTGATATTGGTCATCTTCGTATCTTTGGATGCATCACATACTCCTACATACCCAAGGAGAAGAGGACCAAATTAGAGCCCACCGCAGAGAAGGGTATCTTTGTGGGCTACAGTGAGACCTCAAAGGCCTTTCGGATTTACATTCCTGCGCAGAGGAAAGTTGTTGTCAGGCAGGATGTGAAGTTCGAGGAGGACAGGGCCTTTAGGAGGTCATAGGAGTTAGAGTATCTGGATCAGCCAGACCCTCAACAACAGTTGAGTCAGTTGCAGGGATCCAGTGGGCAGGGATCAGGAGGATCCGGAGGTACATCTATGACGATGTCAGGTTCGTCAGTGGGGAGTGGCTCACCGAGTCAGAGAGGTGGTGCTACGGGCAGCATGCAGAGCAGTCCACAGAGCAGTTCACTGGGGAGTCCACTGATGGACAGTTCACACGGTACCTCAGCTTCTACAGGTTTAGGTGCAGGCAGGAGGACAGCAGACAGATAATCAGGAGTTCAGGCTCCTGATGTTGAGGAGGAGGAGTTTTATTCTCAAGCGGGAGAAGTGTGCTCAGGGAAGAGGAAGCCCAAGTGGCTTCAGGACACCTTGAGAGATGCCACATCTGTTGCTGAGCCTAAGAGGCCGGTCAGAGAGAGCAGACCACCTGAGAGATTTTGTAGCTATATGGAAATGGCTACCAACATCCTTGACTCTGAGCTTTCTAGCTATGAGGAGGCAGCTAGCCAGCAGGTCTGGAGAGAGGCCATGCAAGAGGAGTATTCTTCTATCATGAAGAATGATGTTTGGGAGGTGGTGCCGAGGCCTGAGGGCAAATCCGTGGTTACTTCCAGATGGCTTTATAAGGTAAAGCATGCTGCAGATGGCAGCATTGAGAAATTCAAAGGGAGGTTTGTGGCTAGAGGGTTCTCCCAGGTAGAGGGAGTTGATTACGAGGAAACCTTCGCTCCCGTGGCTCGATATACTTCGATTCGCTCCATTATTTCGATAACAGTAGATATGGGTTGGAAGATCCACCAGACGGATGTGAAGACCGCATTTCTCAATGGCTTCATACAGGAGGAGGTGTACATTGAGCAGCCACAGGGCTTTGAGGTGCATGGGAAGGAGTCCCATGTGTGCAGACTGAAGAAGGCCCTTTATGGCCTGAAGCAAGCTCCCAGAGCTTGGTACTCTAGGATAGATACATACTTGCAGAAGATGGGTTTCACAAAGAGTGAGGCAGATCCGAACCTTTAATATATTGTGATAGGTGAGGAGCCTCTCATTCTAGTGCTGTATGTGGATGACTTGGTCATTACGGGTGCAGAGAGAATCATAGAGCACTGTAAGAGAGATCTTGCGGCGGAGTTTGAGATGAAGGACATCGGCTTGATGCATTACTTTTTGGGTTTGGAGATGTGGCAGGAGGAGGGGAATTTCTTCCTGGGGCAGGGGAAGTATATTGTGGAAATCCTTGGCAGATTCCACATGGAGGACTGTAAACCCATGTCGACACCGATGATCACCAACTGGAAGAAGCTCCATGCTTCGGATTCTGAGTTGGTGGATCCCACATTGTACAGACAGCTGATTGGTTCCTTGATGTATTTGGTCAACACTAGACCAGATATTTGTTTTGCAGTCAACACGATGAGTCTGTTTATGTGTGAGCCTAGGAAGGTTCACTGGGTGGCTGCAAAACACATTTTGCGGTACTTGCAGGGGACAGTGGATTATGGTCTGGACTACAGGCAGGGGGATGGGGTGAGATTGGCAGGTTACACTGATTCTGATTGGGCAGGTTGTGCTTTTGATAGGAAGAGCACTTCAGGGTGTTGTTTTGGGTTGGGTTCGGCAGTGGTGTCATGGTTCAGCCGGAAGCAGCAGTCAGTAGCATTGAGTTCAGCGGAAGCAGAGTATATGGCAGCCAGTCTAGCTAGTTGTGAGGCCATCTGGCTTCGCAAGATGTTGTTTGGCTTATTTGATCAGCCGTTGAGACCTTCAGTGATTTACTGTGATAATCAGAGTTGCATTAAACTCACGGAGAATCCAGTATTTCATGACAGGTCAAAGCATATCGGGATCAAATATCATTTCATCAGAGACTATGTTCAGAAAGGAGCTGTGAAGCTTGAGTATATTCCCAGTGATGAGCAGGTTGCAGATATTCTTACCAAAGCCTTACCACGGGGCAAGCATGTCTACTTCAGAGACAAGATGGGTGTGGTGAGGAACACCTTCCTCGGTAAGAGGGAGTGTTGAAATTTGGTTACCGGAGGACAGGTGGTTCCCTAAGGCTTTGATCTTTGGCCTAGGGAAAAGTGTCCAAAAAAATTTAATTTTTCTCCTAAAGTGACTTTATAAAGTTATAAAGTCAAATCTAATTTAAAAGTGACTTTAAGTGATAAAGTTACTAAAGTGACTTTATAAAGTTATAAAGTCAAATCTAATTAAAAAGTGACTTTAAGTGATAAAGTTACTAAAGTGACTTATAAAGTTATAAAGTCAAATCTAATTTAAGTGACTTTAAGTGATAAAGTTACTAAAGTCTAATTTAAAGTGACTTCAATAAAGTCAATGTAAAATTAGAAAAGGAAAAAGTGACTTTGGAAATAAATGACTAAGTGGGTCTTTATTAAAGTGGGGTGAATTAAAAAATAGAAAGTGAGATTTAAATGAGCATTTAATCTCAGCCCTAGATCTCAATCTATTTCAGCCATTGGATTTAGGGATTCCCCAAAAGTCACTTAGGGTTAGGTTAATGGAGGAAAAGGAGGAAAAGATCATTCATTCTTTCATGAGCAGATTGAGAGAAGGAGAGAAAGAGAGCAAGGGAGATTTCTGGGCAGTGAGAAGAAGGAGGCAGCAGCTTGGCACACTTTCCAAGGCAGCATTTCAGCAAGACTATACAGCTCAGTTAGCACAGTGAAAGGCAGAATTTTTGGGCACGGTTTTCTAGAAAAGGAGGCCGTATAGTAAGGCCGTATAGCAATATTGGGCACAGAAATCGAGGCAGCAGAGGGCTGTTCCGTACAGCAAAGTTCTGTTGTGTTTTTGGCACGAAAATCGAGATTTTGGACATCAGCATTTATTGTTGTTTGCACAGATTTTGAGGAGGCCGTATAGCTACATTTATTGCAGGCTTTTGGGCACAAAAATCAAGGAGGACGTACAACATTTATTGCTGTTCTATTTTTGCTGTTTGCACATTTTCCGAGGCGGTGGTTAAGCACGGAAAACGAGATAAGTTGTAAAGTCTGTTTGTTGATTTTTTGCTGAATATTTCTCTCAGTGTAAAAAACATTTTCTAGAAATAAGAAGGAGCTTTCGAACTGGTTTTCCCCAAGAGTTGTAGGGGGTTTTTCCAGGGTCATGTTGACCAAAAATATATGTGTCAAAATGTGTGAATGACTTTTTTATGTGTGCTGATATTTATTTCTACATTTTCCAGCATTCTGTAATTTTTCCAGAATTTTTGTTTTCAGCAAAATTTATTTTCCAGCTTGTTAAAAGTATGGATGTGGGAAAGGGAATTTAACTATTTTGGAGTAATAAGGTGAAACTGAAAACCGGGGTGGGAAGCGAGGAAATTTCTATTAAAAAAAAAAAAAAAAACATGAGTTAGAAGAATTGGATATTGAGGACATAACTGAGACCATATTTGAGATTAAGAAAGTATTAACCAAGAATAAAATCATGTTGCAGCTGGAAGAAAAATGTCAAGTTCTGGAAATTCGTGTTCATAGGTTATTTAACAAATTTGAGGTGTTAAATAAGAAAGGACTTCCAGGTTTATTAATGATGAATGAAAAATGAATAACCTTGTCTCATTACAATAAAAAAATTATGGTGTGGCTAAATATGGTTCCAAATTTGCAGGGATACAGGGAAGCATCATATGAAAAGTTGTCCTAGAGACACTGGATTATGATTTAAACATCCAGCATGAGATCAAACACATATTTATCATTAAGCCCACCTTTGCCAAATAAACAGAAGGAGATGATATTTACAGGAAATTACTCAAGTTTTCCATTCCAAGTGAAGACAGGTGGGACAAATTATGCGAATTACTTGAATAAAAAAGTGATTCTATCTTCAGCAGCAAGACCAACAATGCAAAAAAAAAATCAAGGGACACATCAGCAACAACCTCCTCAAAAATAGTGCCAGCAATCCAACTAGTTCTAACTTGTCCTATATTTTTGTAATAAAGAGATTTAATCAATATTACATATTCCTAAAATACATCTCAAGTTGTTATGACAAGATTTTTGTAAATAAATTTATAAATAATTCTCATTTCGAAGTATAGAGGGTTGATTTTTGCATCCAAGAAGGCTGTTGTACATTTCAAGTTTCTATGGACTGATCAGTAATAAAGAAGTTTTATTCACATGATTTTTATGTCAAAATGGTGGTGTCGTGCATCTCTCATTTTTTATGTGTTTACTTTCTTTGTTTGCCATGCTTATGTGTTGGTAATCTAAATTATTCAATAGAGAATTGAAGAACATAACTTTTTTTAAAACACACTTTGATTTTGGCTTTGAATAATTTTAATATTTTCATCTAAATTTAAGTAAATGAATTCTTAATTTCTCTTTGCTTAATGGAAATTGTTTCACCTCTTCTTTTTCACTTCATTTAAATTTACATAATCCAATTAGTTTGGCTACCTTGCCCTCTAAAATCTCTTTATAAAATATGAAACAGATCCTTGTTTAAAGTCACAGACTCCATAGCCCAATGGTAATTTAAACATTAATCAACCAAAAAATTCAAATCAATCAAACAAACACATAATTTTCATAACTATTCTAATATCTCAAACCAAAAAAATCTAAATTTGACAGAGAGATCCCTCTCTGAAGTTGGCAGGGCTAGATTTGAACTTCCAAACAAGTTTTGTGGTTACCTCTGTAATTTATGTACAACCTCAAAAATTATAGAGGGATAACACAATGGCAACCATATTGGGGAAGAAAATATTTTTACTTCTAAAGATTCATTTCCCTAGTTAGAAATATTTATTTTAGGAAAATTAATCATTCAAATTTAAGAAATAAAGGTTCAGAGGTTGTAAATTTTGTAAATAATTGAGTTGCGTGTTTAAATTTTTTAGTTCTGGCTCCAAAAATAATTCACACTAGATCTCATCTTGGTCCAGAACCTGCTAAGATTTTAGATGAATCTAAAAAATTGATTAGGAAAAAAAGCCTAACTGAAAGTCAAGGAAGCAGTAGTCCCCCACCTAGGGCAAACTATCTCATAGATAAATTTGTCACTATTCAAAATATTCAGTTTGATCTACCATTCAAGCATAGTCTAATTAGGACTAAGTCTGAGAGTTTTGTGAAGGAAATAATATTTGATAAATCTGTTCTACAACCCTCTTCATCTGAAAGACAATCTATTGTACCATATTTTGACTAGCAAATCCTCTAAAACATTGACAAGTTACAACACCTAGTATAAGACATTGATCAAGTTGTGCATGAAGCCTATATTCAATAATATGTTGAAATTTCTGCCATGACCATTTCAACATCTTCTATTACTTCTCAATATATTCATCCTACATCAAACAATCCTACTTCTTCTATAATTTCCACTACTTCTCCAATAATATAACAAAAAATGACCCAACCTATTATGGGAATTCCTACACCTACACCCTCCACAATCTCATCTATTATCCATCCTCATATACCAATCATGGGAGCAAGATATTCTCCCCTTGTTTGGCTCCTCCTTTACATACTATGCCCCAAGACTATAAAACTAGGATTCCTCAGTTTAATGGTACTGGACCTATAACTGCACAACAACATGTTGATAAGATGAATGATTATGTTGACCTTCAGGAGGTAGATGAGGAGGATGTGAAAATGATATTTTTTTCTTATAAGTTTAAATGGAGAAGTTAGAAAATGGTTTAAAGCCTTACCAGTTGCTAGAATAACTGACCTCGCTGCTTTTCACCAATCATTCCTCAATAAATGGGAAGTTAAGAAAAATTCCCTTCATATTTTATCATATTATGAAAGAATTAGAAGCATCCCTAGGGAGAGTGTGCTAGATTATTGCACTATATTTAACAATGTTTATAATGAAATTCCAGCAAACATTAAAACCCCTCAAGGTTTAGCCTTAACTGAATCTTGGATGGTTTTGATGTTGACATATCCTACCAATTAAGAGAGAGAAACACTGCAAATTTGGAAGATATGTAGAGGGATGTTGTGAGTGTGGAGGAAAATTTATTAGCCAAAAGAGCTAGGCTTAGGAATGAGAGGAGAGTAACTATAAAATAAGAACCATCTACCTCCTCCATTGACGCAAAGATAGATTCCCTAGTTAGAACCATGGAAAAAATGATGGAGAGAATAAATATAAATGATAGGGCTCCTCCTAGAGAAAATCAACCTGGTCCCCAAATTAAAAATCCTAATTTTAGGAGAAACCCACCCCGAATCAAACAAAGGGAACAAAAAGGTCCAAATCAACAGGTCAGGCCTCCTTTTCAAGAGAACTATGATGATGAAGAGGGAGATATAGGTGAATACCTTGATGATATTCAAATCAATTTAATGGGAATAAGTGATTATGATTCCATATTTATCACTCAAAAAGAACAATACCTTTTCTTGTTGTCACAAACTGAAGTAAATCCCGAGGAATTAGAAGATTACAAGCATGGTTTTGAAAACACAATTATGGAAGTCCATAAGCAATATAGCTTAAGGAGTAGGAAAACAACTGATAATTCTACTAAGAAAACTGATGATACTCCCAATAAAAAGACAGTTGAAACCTCTACTAAGAAAAGCCTTGACATTGCTCCTAAAAATAATGCAGAAATTCTAGCCAAAAAATATCTAATATTTCCTCAAAAACAACTCAAACTGATGTTCCCTCTACTAGCCAGCAAAAAGATATTTCCCAAAAATATCTGGATGGAAAAATAGATGTCTTTAACCTAAACAAACCTTCAACTTCATTCGACAAAGAACATGAATTGGAAAAACTTAAGATACCCATTCCTCTAAATGAGCTCATGAATAAGAATGTATACATCTCACAAGTAATGAAAGCTATGAATATAGGGGAAGGTTCAGACACAGTAAATTTGTCTAATGATTAACCAGAACTATTGTTTGGGCCTAAAGTTGATGGGAAACCCTAGGAAGGAGGTGTTCCTCCATTCCAAATCAGTTTAAGAATCCATAATAAAACTTTGCACAATGAAATGCTTGATTTAGGTGCTTCATATAACATTATGCTTACTAGTATATGGAAAAAATAGGACCTGATATCACTAGACCATACAACGACTTTTATTATTTTGATTTAAGTAAAGTAAAATGCTTAGGTCTCATTAAGGATTTATGTGTTACTTTACTGAAAATACTAGCCAATATCTTGGTGATGGACATAGTTGTTACTGACATACCTCCTAAATATGGCATGTTATTTTCTCGCTCATGGGGAGCTAAATTTCAAGGAACCCTACAAATGGGCACGACCTATGCTCCCATTCCAGTGTTTGGTCAGCAAAGAGGATTACATAGGGAAACATTGATGAAGTCCATGGTTAGTAGTCAAGAGAAATGAAAAAATTATCCCTTATATTCTATGCATTCAGACCTTGATTCTTTCATTTTATACAATGACGGAGATATGAGAAAACAAATTGCCAATTTATAAACAGATTTTTGTGAAATTAAAGGAGACAAACAACTATGGTGGAACATGATAAACAAAATGAACCTCTATGGAATTTGGATTTTGATGGGGCAATTAGTAGGGAAGAATCATAAGCAGGTGTATGGGTTTCAAATTCACAAACCAATCACTCAGAAGGACATCCATATAAGCTAAAATTTTAATGTACCAACAATATGGTTGAATATGAAGCCTTAATTATAGGGTTACAACTTTTAAACAAGCTAGGTTCCAAAATAATTTCCATTCATGGAAACTCTGAAATGATAATAGAACAAATCAAAGGGGAATATTCTGCTAAAAACCCAAGATTAAGGGCTTATAGGAATGTTTTCTTGGATTTCTTGGAATTTTTAGT
The DNA here is from genome assembly GCA_034641835.2 of Pinus albicaulis. Lineage (NCBI taxonomy): Eukaryota > Viridiplantae > Streptophyta > Pinopsida > Pinales > Pinaceae > Pinus > Pinus albicaulis. Next base: position 286,134,675 of record CM076572.1, on the reverse strand, counting down.
TGAGTATGACTTGTTTGTGATCCCTAGAGGGAAAAACATTCTAGATGATGGTCTGGCTACTTTAGCCATTACCTGCAAAATGTTGTATTGTCCTAGTCACCAATACACATTTGAAGCAAAAAGTAGATGAGCTATCCGAGACAACATTAGATATTGGCAATTTTTTTGAAACGATGCACAAGTTGTAAACTTTTTACAATCAAAGGATGAATTTGAGTGTGTTAATATAGATTTAGATTTTGAGATAGAAGACAATGTAGAAAAGAATGTAAATAAAAGTGTGAATAAGATATAATTAAAAGAAAAATATCAAGAACAAGAGGAATTAGAAATATTGCAATTAAAAGATAATGTTTTACCTAGAGGGTTAGTCCCCTTAGAGGAATTGTTTGATTTTAATGATGTAGCCAAAAAGCCTAAAATTGAACTTAGAGGAGCTGAAGTTGAAGATTGTAAAATAGGAACTGAAAAAAAAAAACCAAAAATGGTTAAACTATCTAAATATTTACCCCGTGCTGAAAAACAGAAATACATAAATATTTTCAAATGATTCATAGATGTATTTGCATGGAGTTATGAAGATTTGAAATCTTATGACACCAGCATTATACAACATAAGGTTCCTATAGAACAAGACCAAAATCCTTTTAAACAGAAACTTAGGAGGATCAACCCAATGTTGATGCCTCTATTTGAAAATGAGGTCAAAAAGATATATGATTTGAAGAACATTGTGCCATTAAGATATTCTAAGTGGGTATCAAACTTAGTTAAAACTAGGAAAAAGGCTGGATAAATTAGAATTTGTGTTGATTTTAGAAATCTTAATAAAGTATCACTAAAATATAACTAATATTTGCCTAAAATGGATCACATTTTGCAAAAAGTGGTTGGGTCCAGTAGAATTTCTTTATTAGATGGTTTTTCTAGTTACAATTAAGTTTATTATAATTTATATATATATATATATATATAAAGTTTATTATATATAAGTTTTATGAAAAAAACAAAGAAGGCAATCACAATACTAAGGTCAACGGGGGTCATAAGGCTGAATTGATAAATTTAAGAAATGGAAGTGAATCTTGATGGGGGACAACAAGGTAGAATGAATGTTGGTTGTGGGCAGGGCGTGGGATTGGAAGAAGCGACAAATGAGCGAACACTCCAGGAAGGTGAAAAATCATGACAAACGGGATGTGATGAAATCATGGTCGCAGAGAGTGGATTTTTGAAAGAGAATAAGGAATCTAGGTGTTTGAACAATAATAACATGAAGAATGAAATGTGACAACGACATGGTTGTTTTAGTCAGAAAGCAATCGAAACCATAGTGTTTGGTTGGTGGAAAAAAATAGTGATGTGATTGTGCGTGGATGGAAATGATGTTGGAGAGGGTGGAATGTGAAGGGTGTAACAACGTAGTGGAAGAAATGGTTGGATTGATAAGTAGGCGAGAGGATCAGTAGCTCTGATACCACTGTTGTAGGAAGAAATCCAATAGTAACAGTAGTTGTGTGATTCTGTAAGTAAGTGTAATAAGTGATTTTGTATTATTATTAAAAACTAAATGGTGATTACAATCCTTCATGGAGGTGTGCCTATATAGGCATTGTCAAAAGTGAATGGTCACAAATTTTAGCCCTTGTCCTTAATAATTAATTTAAATATTTAATTTATTATTAATATTTTTTTTTTAATATATATATATATATATATATATATATATATATATATATATATATATATAAAACAAATTGATAAGTCGTTATCGTTATAAATTATTTTCATCTCCAAAACCATGGAGTCTCAAATAAATAATGACTCTCTCTTTCTGCAATTCGCCTTGATATTTTTCTATGCTATTAGAATTTAGTTTTGATGTAATTATGATACAACGTAAAATAGTTAGCTTTATATCCTCTAGTGGTAACCACCTGCCTAATTCGTTACCTTCAACATGCATTGTTAGTAGCTTTAAGATCAAATTAGTCACATGGCATACCAATACTACGATTAATTATCTGATATTTGATTTCCATGCATACTTGTTAACTATATCGTTCAGGGAAATTTGGAAACATTAACACTATTACACCTATATATATTATTGCAAGAGATTCTCTATAGAATGGAATCAAGTAAGGGTTTATCTGATCCATGGATCGTATATAACACTCCATAAGGGTTTTTTTAAGGGATGAGGCATCGTTCTTGTAGTAATTATATTTAAGAAAAGCGCAGAAGATTTTTTAGGTCCCAAGCTTAAATGATCCATAATATAAATTAGTAGAAATTCTTTCAGTAATAATCACATGCAAAAGAACGAGGTCGACGCGTTTCGAACCAACTAGTGTGGTTCATCATCAGGACTATGTGAGAGATCAGATCCAAACAATAAGTATAAATAGATGTAGAAATGGCTCAACTAGCCGTTAGGATAACTGCTAGTTTGACTTAGAAAAAGTAAAAATTCCATTATATATTTATTTAATTTATTAATTTATTTATATTTTTAATTAATTTATTATTATTATTTTAATTTATTTATAAAACCTTCAATATATTTATACAATTAATTGACCAATTAATTAATAAAATGGTAAGTAATTTAACAAATCTTGGTGTATATATGCAAATTTTGATTAAATTATATAATAATCACTTATATAATTAATTATTTATTCATGAAATCTAATTAAAAATAAACCATCTATCAAATAGTCAAACATAGTCAAAAAATAAATAAATAAAACAAAATAAATTAATTAATTAATAAATTAAAAAATAAATAAATAAATAAATAAAATATAAATATAAATATAAAAAATAAAGAATAAAATTTTTATATAAAAATAAAAATAATAAAAATAAAAAAATAAAAATAAAGATAAATAAAAATGAATAAATAAATAAATAAAAACAAAAATAAAATATAAATATAAATAAATAAATAAAAATATTTCATTTTATTTTAATTAATTAATTATTATTATTATTATTATTATTATTATTATTTATTTATTTATTATTATTATTATTATTTTTTTTAACAAATAAATAAAAAATATATAAATAAATAACTTTAAAAAAAAAGAAAAAGAAGAAAGGAAAAAGAAGTCAAGAATATAAGGCGGGAATCCAGCCACCCTCTTTGAAATTGTGTGAAGACTCTTAGACTCAACGTTGTTTGTAGACATGTTTGTATGAATTGTAACAAGAAGAGGTTTCCCACATTCAAGGATATACATGCTTTGAATGTGTTATTATATGCTATAAATCTATTCAAAAATTTTGTTACAATCTTCGATTTACACGTTGATTTTGCCTCTTGTTCCAAATACAAGGAACTTTGATGATAAAATCAAACCTTTGTAGCTTGGTATTTCCATAATGTATGAAAAAATTTCCATGGCCGTACATGGTGCATAAAAATTCGTGTGGCAGAGACTAGTTATGTTGTGTAAGTGGTGGTTCTTTGTAACTATTAGCTGCTTCACGTAATTCACTTGATGAAAGCTTCACACAAGGAAGCTCCATGAAAGCTCCACATAAGAAAACTCCATATGTAAATGGTTTAATTCTAGATTCATTCAAACCTCACTATATGTAAAGGACCTGCAACAAGGTGAGTTCTTGCATCATTTGGCAGTGCAATAGTATAAAAATGTTAATGTTAGTGACCACTCGCAAAAATATATATTTTTTATTTTATTTTTCCCAATTTTCAAATTATTTTTCAAGAACTAAAAAATACCAAAACTAAAATGCTTTTTATCAGGGGAATTACATCCCATCAGATCTCGCTCAACTAATTGACATTTTGAAAAACAATTACCAGAAAATTAGAATTTTTTTTTGAATTTAAGAGAAAATATAAATTTAAGCATTTTTCCTAAAACATTGGTTAAAATTGCAAAACACGCAAAAAACATGTGAAGTCAATGCGCTTTGACCGCGAGGCGAAAGCAATAGTCCCTGATGAGACAAGAACCTAAAAATGAGGATAAAATGAAAATTAATGCACCATTCAAAAAAAGAAAAAAACCACATTCTAATAAAATTCCAAAATTTCCCAAAGAACAAAAAGAATCCACATTCTAATGAAATTCTTTATTCCTAAAATTTGACTCTTGATATCACCCCATGGTGTAGCTATCAAATAGATATGAACAATGAATATAATATATAATTAAGGAATAACTAATTTGAAATATCTTTGATTTCCTTGTTTTTTTTTTCTCAGTAAAACTAATTCTATTTATAAAACATAATAGTACAAAACTGCTCCAGTTTCAGCTGTGTGAGCCTGAGAACTGGGCTTGATGTCCATGCTTAACATAAACAACTGAACTACCTTGAGTGGGAAACTAGTTCTTTTTAAAAGAAAGTTCATCGCCCTTTGAAGGGAAACTGGTATATAGTGCATGTAGTTTAATTTAACAAGAGACAGTAAACTAATATAGCATACAGCTTTTACAGCTGATGAGAGATGCAAAAAACCAAAAATTCCTCCAATGAAGTTGAATATCTGTACCATAGTAGGCTGAGGGAGACCAAATTCACTGTTGAGGAGTTGGGGAGGCCAGTTCTTCCACGATTCTGCACCAATACTCGTCTTATCCATCTTCATTGTCCTTCTTTGGCGCGTTGTCCTTACTGATGAAGTCCACCTGCACGTTGTCTTTTCCCAAGATGGATTGCCCAATGCCAATGGGCACTACAAGATCCGAAACATCATTTTTAGCCGGAGAGGAATGAGGGCCAGGCGGGGTAGGGGCAGAGCAAGGAACAGTAGCAGGGGCAAAGCTAGCAGATTCTTCTCTAACAGTGACAGTAACAAAAGCAGTGAGGACGGGCTTGTCTAGGGAGCAGTTGAAGCAGAATTCTGCCCTCTAAGAGGTCTGGTGAAGGGTCGGACTAGCAGGAGCATGAATAGCAGGGGAGGCAGGCAAGGGAGAGACGAGAGGAGGATGCCTCACAGGCTGCGCAGAGTGGGTTCCCTCAGGACGGTAGGTGCGGCCCCTCTGATGTCGAGAGTCCGAGTAAAGGCCCCAATTGACATCCTCTCAGAAGATTCAGGGGTCGAATTGGTGGAAGTCCATGGGCGGGATGAGCGACCTCTGCTCGCCCCTCGACAACATCTCATCTGATGCCGAAGCCGAGGCATCGCCACAAAGCTTTGCAAGGGGTTCTTGGGGCAGAAGGAGCAGGCGGAATTCAAGGGAGACCACTGAAAATCGACAAACTGAGAATGCAAGCAAGAATTTAAATGACAAAAATTACACTGAGTGAAATGATAACCTGGAAGAGTTTCCAAACAGCCGAGGATGGTGCAGCGTCGCCTAGTCTGAGTGCGAGCACTTGGCTCAGCACAAGTAGTTGGGCATGCTCCACACACAGGAGACGGAGGGCCGCATAAAACACAAGAACCAGTCGAATTCTCCAAAACAAACGCCATATCAAGCTGAACCGACGGAGTGAGGTGGTAAAATGGCGAGGTGAATGGAATGAATGCTGTGCAGACTGGCATAGTAATTCCATGAGTAATGACGCCACAGGGGGCCATATGGCCATAATGTACGAACGTCCTCGAGACTTGCGCCAAACCGACATCCGCATCCGGAATCTTTGATTTCCTTGTTGCCAAAAAAGAATTGTCAAATTAATTTCTTCTTAGTTAGTAAGGTGAAAAAGGAAAACTTTGCATATATTTCATTCATTAACATACCTCAATAAAAGCAACATAAAAGAAACATGTAATAAAATCTTTTGACTTTTTTGACATGAGTATCTAATTTTTTTTAATACCAATAACCTCGAATTCTTAATTAAGATAAAAAAATTATATATATATATATATATATATATATATATATGATTAAAAATGTAAAAATATGATTAGATAATTTAGTATAATTTAATAAAAATCTGAAAAAAAAAAATATTATCCAATTTTCGTATTCATTTTCTCTAAATTAACTTCTAATTAATTCACTCATTTTTTAAAAATTAACTTTTTTTTTTTCCATAAAAAAAACATACACATTTTTAAAAGTCATGATAAATTTTTGAAATATATTGTTTTTTAAATGTAAATATAAAATACCCTTCCCCATATCATTCTATCCATGCATGATGTCAAAGCTAACAAATATAGGGAACTTAATATATGTCAGCGTGTTTATGATGGCCAAGTTTCTTCTCAATCTATTATATTTATATATAAATATAAATAAATATATATACTAATGTTATAATATCGTGAAAAACATAAAATACATTAGTGTATATAAATATATAAAATATATTTAGTTGGATTAAAAATTTGGATAAAATATTTTATAATAATATATTTATTTATATATATTAAGAATTTAGGTACACCATTTTATAATTATATATATATATATATATATATATATATATATATAAAAAGTTGAAAGAGTGCCTATATATATTTATTAAAATAATGTTTGGTTAAGTCTTTACTTCATTCTATATCATAATTTCAATCCAGTGTTGATTAAGTTTTTCTTCACAATTTTTATCTAGATGTTTATCAAGAATTAATGGATTGTTTCATTTTTTCTGTTACCTTAATACTTAATAGTCTATAGATTTTTGAAGCAAACTTTTAGATTAATACATAAGATGTTTTTTTGGTCGACGTTTCGAACCTACTAATGAGGTTCATCTTTAGGACCAAGGTGAAAAAATGGATCAATCCAAGAGATTAAATAACCTATAAATAATTGAGCCACTATAAATACCATATTGTGAATGTTATCCATGTTAACAACCATATGCTTGAGGGTCGCACACTCAACCTATAATTTGACATTTTTTTATTGCTATTTAATTTCAATTAATAGTAAATTTACTATTTATTTTTACCACCTAAGTTTATCCTCAATTCATTATAAAATAAATTTTCATTTTATTTCCTCATATATATACACTTCTTTACATCTAAAAACTCACTTAATTTCTAACTACTACAAATTAGAAAATTACTGCTATGTTTATGAACCATTGTTACTTCTAAACCTTAAATATAAGTTATAAGTGTACTCTCAAACCTTAAATATAAGTTATAAGTTGAATAGTCATTCCTCCTTCAACTATCCAACTTAACATACTATCACCAATTACACTATACTCAAAAGCATAAGTTGTACACTTAGTCAAAATCATAAAATGCACAAACTACACACTAAAAAAATCAATCCCTTTCATTGACAATAGCAAATCCACTTGAGTACCACCTCATCCAGTAGTGATATCTAAAAAGGCTCAACACAAAAAATTCTATCTACACCAGAACAGAACCATTGCATACATAGAATTGTTGGATAGTGAAAATAATCAAAACCTCAAGGAATTTCTCTTCAAAAGTGGGCACGAGAGTTCTAAGCTAAATCGACAAATTACATAAAAATAATTAACTTCTGGCCCAGAAACAAAAATCGATTCACCGCAAACCACAATCCGACATACATTGTTTTTTATGAGATACGGTGGTCGATTAAATCGCCTCATTCAATGATGCTCGTTGGAAAAGGCTTCTCCGCATACACCCAACACTTCAGCTTGATGTATGTTGACATGAAATTTGAATGTATTGCCCTGTAGTTAGAGGGGGAATTAGTGTACGTTCTAATCTTGTAAAAGAATTATACCTCGTGTAATATTCTAAACCTTGCCATTCTTTGTCTCTTAGTTTATTTGGTGTAATATTTTTTATAATGACTTGTCTTGTTTATTTTGCATAATATTTTTGATAATTTTGGTTTTTAAGTTTATGTTCTTATTATTTTTTAAATATTTTTTCAGATTATTCACAGTATTAAAGAATATTTATCAAAACGGAGATCTCTCTTCAAGACAATTGAATAAAAAATTGAAAAAAGAAAATTAGACCATTAAGAATGAAGAAAAATATAACAAGAGCCGATCAAAATTATTAATTTTTATTTTATATAAATTTTATTTTATTATTTAATTTAATTTCAAAAAACCAATAGGTAATAATTTTATTTTAGTTTTATAATATTAACCTTTAATAAAATGAACTAATTTTGATTTATTTAAATATTATGTGATAATATCCTAAAATTATTTAATGTGAGGCTTGAGATAATAATTAATATACTTAGTAAACAAAACTAATAAATATTATTATTATAATTAATTAGTATTTAATAAACTAACTATGTATTAATATTAATATTTATTTACTAAATAAATATTAATCAAGTAAATAACTATTTTACAGATAAAAGAACTTTCGGATTAATCACATTATTAGGATTAGGTCGATGTTTCGAACCAACTAATGTGTTACTAATTAAGTTAATTTGATTTAATTTAAGATAAAATATTTATTTAACTTAATAAAAACCCTAATTTTTTTTTGAAATTTATTAATATCACTAATTATTTTAATTAAAAATATACTAAAAATAAAAATAAAGTAATTATTTACTAGTGAGTATTAACATTTATTTAAAGATATAAATAAATATTAATAAAGTAAATAATTATTTATTTTTATTTTATTAATTATGAATATTTATTTAATTATGTTTATTTAATCTAATAATTAATATTATACTTAATTTATGTTAGTGGATAAATTAAGATTATAGTAATTACTAATAATAATTAATAATTGATTAATTATTTTTTATCAAATTTATATCCTTGATAATGCACTATGTATTTTTATCAAATTTATATCCCATTGTTGTTAACCTCTTATGTTATCTATTATTAACAATCCTAAAACCTTGAAATAGAGCCAAAACTTTGACTTAATTGTTTATAACGTTTTCCAATTTCCATATAAAAGAGTTTTCCTAGTTTTTTTTTTAAGGATCAACAATGGTCCGTCGTACTCCTACCTACCACCTTTAGGTTGTTGGAAATATTTTCATTGATGGCAATGGAGGCAGCAAAGACAAAGACAGACAATGGAGGCAGCAAAGACAAAGACAGAGGCAGAGGCAGAGGCAGCGAATATAGAGGCAGATTCGTTATCAGAGGCAAAGGCAAAGGCAAAACCGTTATAACAGCAATAGAGGCAAAGGTCGAGCGACAAAAGCAGCGAAGGCAGAGGCAGAGGCAGAGCCGTCATTCCGAGAATCACTACCCAACTGGTAGAACCTCTAAACATGAATTACGGGAACCGTAACCCAGGCGGAAGGATACATATATATAGTTCCAAGAATCGCTTAACCCAAGCGGCAAAGTATATATACATAAACAATATTCCGGGAATCGTATAACCCAAGCAGCAAATTATAGATATAAATCTCATTCCAGCAATCGTTACCCACGCTGGAGTATATATGCAACGTATTTACATATATTGCGCAAGATTAAACGACTAAAGGTCCAAAGCATATATATTAATTTTTATAAGTGGAGCGCTTTATGATAACCAAAGTACCACAAGGTGGGACCAAATCGCATTGGAGAAAAACAAAGTAGCGGAACATGCAAACAGGAAGTTGCGATTGCGATTGGCAAAGCCGGACGCGATAGTCGTATAAAATTTGTCATATTAAATACAATCGGGTCCGCACTTTAATCGCATCAGAGAAAAACTGGCAGCAGATCACTTGCAACTAAAAGTTGCGATTGCGATTAATCGCATCGCATCAGGTCAATCGCATCGGAGTTAAAGTGGAATATCGGAACATGCAACAAAGAGTTGCGATTGCGATTGGAAATCTGGACCCAATGGGTATATAAACTACAATTTATATATACCTTGAGTTCTGGTGAACAGTGACTGATCGCATCGGAAAAAGATGGAATATCGGAACATGCAACAAAGAGTTGTGATTGCGATTGGAATCCCGGACCCGATGGGTTTATAAAACATAATTGATATGTATTGGAACATACCATTGAAGATTGCGATTGCGATAAATCGCAAAGGTGTCAGTTGCATCGGACAAAAGCAGAGCATTGGAGCAATATATTAAAAGACTTGCGATTGCGATTGAAGCCCGGACCCGATGGGCTTATAAACTATGATTAACAAGTATTTGAGTTCCAATCGCATCTAAGAAGAATGTGAATGTTAGATTTCAATCGTACGTAGCAGTACTTCATATTGCGATCAATCGCACCGAAATCATCAGAGGAGAGATTTATCAGATCGTAGTTGGAAATGGCTCGAAAGGGCATTTGTTAAGTATTAATATGATTCTTCATTGAAGTGGCAGTTTGTTTGTTAAACTTTATATAAGGATGCCGATTGTATTGAAATGTGCCGCGTAGACTGTGGACCCACAAGCCTCGGCTTAAGGTGGAGGGCGATTATTAATAATTGTGATGTATGTATGTTCCGCTTGCGGAAATTTCCACATCAACAAAACACTTACTGTATGAAAAGCGTTGGAATATGCCCAGATTTAAAGTCAGTAGTTACTCATATATACAAAATGCACTGATATACAAAGCACAGTTACATGTTTGCAGCAGTTACACCACAGCAGAGGACAAAAAAGCAAACAGAGCTGAAAAGAGATAAAACACAGTCGCAGAAAAGACAGACACAGTCAAAGAAAAGACAAATGCGCAGCGAGCTAATAGACTAAATGAGTTGAGCTGGAGTTCTCATTGTAATTTGAATGTAAATATTTTTAATTGATTTATATTGTTGTGATGCATTGGCAAGTCTCCGGAGGAAAAACAAATCTCCCACTGTAATATTGAAATTAATGCATGTTGTTATATCTTCTGAATGAGCGAGTGAAAGAAATGAAAAGGTAGAAAGCGAAGAGGCATGGATGTCCATTCCAAATTCATTGAGGAATGCTAATAGTCATAAGCAAATCCTTATAAATAATATCATCTTGATATGCAAAAAGAGGTTAGAGAGAGAAAATATAGAGAATGTAGAGTATAGAAGAGTGAGGCAGAGAAGATTAAGAAAAGAAGAGCAGAAAGAGATGCTACAAAACTAAGCTGATATCTGAGGTAAATCAGCAAACACTCAGTTTGATAAATTGAGGAAGTTGGAGCTTCCCTATCAAGTTGTAGCTTGATAGCTGTCAGTTGTAGCTGACTGAGGTTGGAGCCTCCTGTAGGTTGGTGCCTACAGAAAATTGAAGGGAGTTGGTGCTTCCTTGCAAGTTGTAGCTTGCAGAATTGAGGTAGGAGCCTCCCGTAGGTTGGTGCCTACAGAAAAACAGTGGTGAGAGGGAGTTGGAGCTTGCCTTTGCATCACAACAATAATAATATGTGGTTTTCTCCCTTTATGGGTTTCCACTTATATCTGGTGTCTTTGTGCATGATGTTTATGTGTTGATTTGATTTATATCATCTGCTTAATACCTGCTGCTCTCATATTAAGTCTATTGTTATATTGTATTAATACTTGCTGCTCACATTCTAAGATTACTCACATATTAAGTTGGACATGAAATGAAGGTGTAAATAAGGTTTAATGAAAAGTTTTAAAAGTCCATGAATGTGTTAAACTGATTCACCCCACCCCCCCCTCTCTCAGTTTAACTAAGGGTTCAACAATTGGTATCAGAGCGGGTTCCTTTGTACCAGTTTAACAACTGAAAGGAGATTCTAGGTTCTCAGGATGGCTAGTAAAGAAGGATGCTCAACCAATAAAGCCCCTTTCTTTACGGGTGCAAATTATGCCTTCTGGAAAATCAGGATGAGGACATACATAATGTCTCTAGGAATAGAAGTTTGGGGTGCTATGGAATTAGGATATGCCCCAAAGGCAACTGACTCAGAGAAAGAATCCAAACAAGATTTTGTAGCTAACGCAAAAGCCATGAATGCCATCTTGAATGGATTGTGTGAAGCAAAGTTTATCAAAGTAATGCACAAAGACACTGCCAAAGAGATGTGGGATACTCTGGAGAACATCCATGAAGGAGACAAGAAAGTAAAGACTGCCAAACTTCAAGTCTATAGAGCCCAGTTTGAGAACTTAAAAATGAATGATGATGAAGACATTGATAGTTTCTTCCTAAAAATTGTAGAAATTGTTAACAATATGAAAGCTCTTGGAGAAACCATGCCAGAAAGTATAATTGTGCAAAATATTCTAGGATCTCTTCCATCCAGGTTTAATCCCAAGGTGTCTGCAATAGAAGAAACAACTGATTGGGAGACCTTGACAATGAACCAGCTACTTGGAAATCTAACAGCCTATGATATGAGGCTCCCACAGAAGAAGACAAGTACAAGGGAGGCAGCCTTTAAAACAGAAAAGAAGAAAGAAGAAGAGGAAGACACATGCTCTTGCTCGGATCAAGAAGAGGAAAATTTTGTCAAGAAATTGGATAGAGGTTCAGGTAAATACAAAGGTAAACTTCCTTTCAAATTCTTTAACTGTGGAAGAGTTGGACACTATGCTGCTAAGTGTCCTCACAAGAAAATAAAAAATCAGGCTCAAGAATCAGAGAAAAATACATCAAAGAATTGGCAGAAAGGAAAGAAGTTCAACAGAAAATCCTTCTATGCTCAACAAGACAGCAGTACATCTGAAGATCCAGATGAACTCTCAAGTGAAGATGGAACCTCTGAATTTTTATTAATGGCTATAGAATAACTTGAAGGTCTCCTGCTAGAAGATGAAGAAGAAGAAGGTGAAGTCGACCTTGAGGGGGAGCTAAGAAGTGCTCTAGAAGAGATTGATAGACTCAAACTGAAATGCAGAAAACAAAAGGACATTCTTCTCAAATATGTATGAGAAGAACATAATTCAAAAGTTCTTAAGCAGCTAAAATTGGAGCTTGAAGAAGCAAAGAAGATAGAGGACATGTTACTTAAGAAAATCAAAGAAAAAACTCAAGAACAAGAAAAGTTGGAAGAAGAAGTAGTATGTCTCAGGAAGAAATTAGAAAATTCTCAAAGGAAAGTGGTTATAAAATCTTCTCAAACAACAAGCTCTAGTAAGTTGAATGAAATTCTGGTTGCTCAAAGATCTCCTATGATAAAAACTGGAATAGGCTATGAAGGAGAATCAAGTAAAAGCAAAGAAAAGGTTGACAAAGAGATTATTTTTGTAAAAGCAAAGAAGAATGATGAAGCAGCTCAAACAATTCCTACAAAAGAAGAAACCTGTAATAAGGAAGACAGAGATCAAAAGAAACCACTAGTAGCAAAGAATGTAATAAATACTAAGACCCCTGAGTATGTAAAATTTGGAAACCATCAAAGGAGCTTCTTCCCTCCTATGAAGAATGCCACTTGTTATGCTTGCCACAAGCTGGGACACATTGCTGCATATTGTCATGCAAGGAGGAGTAATTCAAACCAGCAAAAGATGCAAACATTGAAGAGACTGCCTCAAGCAAACAAATGGAAGAGACAAACTTACATCAGGTATGTAAATAATTTCTATGGTTACTGTTTTTATTGTAAGGAATTTGGTCATAAAATCATTGAGTGTAGAAAGTATGGACAAAGATTGATGTTTAACACCTCAAGGAAGTTTATGAATCAAAGAAATTCTGTTCATACTCATAATTCTACAAAAATTATGATCAAATGTTGTGTATGCAATCAAGTTGGACATATACCTTCCAAATGTCCTCTAAGAAGATGTAATTCATCACCTCACAAAAGATACCAAACAAAAGGGTGCCTCCAATGGATAAAGAAGGTGAATAAATGTGACTTGGCTCTAACTGCTCAAGATCTGAAAAGCCAGTGGTATTTGGATAGTGGCTACTCAAAACACATGACTAGAGACAGAAGCAAGTTTATAACTCTTGATGAAAAGAAATCTGGCAATGTTACTTTTGGCAATGATAAATCAGGTAAAATCAAGGGAAAAGGCTCAGTCAGCATAGACAATGGCAGAGGAAAGGCCCAAGATGTACTATTTGTAGATGGGCTGAAAGCAAATTTACTAAGTGTCAGTCAGATGTGTGACAAAGGCTGTGAAGTGTTTTTTAGAGCACAAGATTGTGAAGTCAGATCAAGCACCACAGGTAAGACTCTGCTCAAATGAGTTCAAAAAGAGAGTAATGTTTACATTGTGAAAGAGGAAGATGAAGCATGTCATCTTAGCAAACTAGAAGAGTCATGGTTATGGCATAAAAGGTTGGGACATCTCAGCTTCGATCACATAATCAGAGTAAGCAAGAAGAAAGCTGTCAGAGACATGCCAGAAATAAAGAGGTCTTCTAATACCATATGAAAATCATGTCAATTAGGCAAACAGACTCGCACATCCTTCAAGGCCAAAGATGAGTTATCAACAAGAAGACCTCTACAACTTGTGCACATGGACCTGTGCGGACCTGCAAGAACTAAAACTCCAAGTGGAGAATCCTACTTCATGCTGATAATAGATGACTTCTCCAGAATGACATGGGTTGCATTTCTCAAGAATAAATCAGAAGCTCTGGAAAAATTTAAGATCTTCAAAGCATTAGCAAAAAATCAAACAGGATGCAAGCTGAAATGCATCAGATCAGACAGAGGAGGTGAATTCACAGATTATGACTTTACTGACCTATGCAATGAACATGGGATAAAGCAACAATTTACTATTGCAGGAACACCTCAGCAAAATGGAGTAGCAGAGAGACAAAACAGGTCTGTACAGCAAATAGCCAGAGCCATGATGCATGAAAGTAATATTGCTCAAACCTTCTGGGCAGAAGCAGTACACACAGCGGTGCATATCCTTAATAAAGCTCACTTAAGGCCAAGCAATGACAAGACTCCCTATGAACTATGGCATGGGAAACCAGCTTCAATCAAACATTTTAGAATCTTTGGAAGCAAGTGTTACATAAAGAATAATGATGAAAATCTTGGGAAATTTGATGCAAGAGCAGATGAAGGGATATTTCTAGGATATGCATCCAAAATTAAAGGGTACAGGTGCTACAACAAGACTCTTCGAAAAATAGTAGAAAGAATTGACGTGAGATTTGATGAAGAACTTCCAAACAATACAAGAGATATAGACTGTTGCAGTCCATCAGACAACCATGAAGAAGAAAACCAAGATGATGAGGAAACAAGAAAGACAACAGAAGATACAGAGCTGAGTTCTAAAGCTCCCTCAAGATATACTCAGAAGAACCATCCTGAAGATCAGATCATTGGAGACAAGAGAGTAGGGGTCCAAACAAGAAGGCAGCTAACATAACAAACTGAAGAGGTATATATAGCCATGTTGTCACAAATAGAGCCAAAGAAATTTGAAGAAGCCAGCAAGGACAAGAATTGGGTGAATGCTATGAATGAAGAATTGGACCAAATTGAGAAGAACAATACCTGGGAACTAGTTCCTAGACCCACTAAGAAAAATATCATAGGGTCAAAATGGGTATTCAAAAATAAAATGAATGAGGAAGGACAGGTAATCAGGAACAAAGCTAGACTTGTCTACAAAGGATATTCACAAATCGAAGGACTTGATTACGATGAAACATTTGCCCCTGTAGCCAGAATGGAAGCTATCAGAATGTTCCTGGCATTTTCATGCTACCAAAACTTCAAAGTATATCAAATGGATGTAAAATTTGCATTTCTGACTGGAGACTTAGAAGAAGAAGTCTACATGGAACAACCAGAAGGCTTCTCATTGACAGACAAAGAAGACTATGTGTGCAGACTGAAGAAGGCTCTATATGGACTGAAACAGGCTCCTCGTGCTTGGTACTCAAGACTAGATAAATATTTGCAAAAACAAGGCTTTAAGAGAGGTGGAGTAGACAACAATATATACATAAAAGCCCATGAAAATGAACTCCTGATTGTTGTAGTATATGTTGATGACATTATGTTTGGAAGCAACAGAGAAGAACTAGCAAAAGGGTTTGCTGATGAGATGAAAACATAGTTTGAGATGTCTATGATTGGAGAGCTCAGTTTCTACTTAGGACTTCAAATTCAGCAAAAGAACACAGGTACATTCATCTCATAGGAAAAATACTTAAAAGAAATGTTGAAAAAATTCAAAATGGAGGACTGTAAACCTGTGTCAACTCCCATGATCACGGGATGCAAACTGTGTGCTGATGACGGGTCTGCAGATATAGATCAAAAACTCTACAGATCCATGATAGGAAGCCTGCTGTACTTGACAGCATCAAGACCAGACATCATGCTAGCAGTAGGACTAGTGGCTAGATATCAAGCAGCACCTAAACAAAATCACCTTCTTGCAGTCAAAAGAATATTTAGATACCTACAAGGAACAACACAGTATGGACTTTGGTATCCTAAAGGCAAAAGCTTCACTTTGACAGCATACATAGATGCAGATTGGGCCAGCTGTGTGGATGACAGGAAAAGCACAAGTGGAGGTGCTTTCTATCTAGGAGAAAGTCCGGTGGCATAGTTAAGCAAGAAACAAACATCTATCTCTCTGTCTATAGCAGAAGCAGAATATATAGCAGCAACAACATGTTGTACACAAGTCATGTGGATGCAGAAAACTCTTCAAGACATGAAGGTAAGCATTGATGAACCTATCTCAATAAAATGTGATAATACAAGTGCTATAAGTATATCTAAAAACCCTATGCTTCACTCTAAAACTAAACATATCCCAATCAAGTATCATTTTCTTCGAGAACAAGTGGCTCAGAAGATAGTAAAACTGGAGTATGTGCCAACAAAAGAACAGACAGCAGACATATTTACCAAACCGCTTGCCAGAGAACCATTTGAATATTTGAGAGACAGATTAGGGGTAGTATCTGTAGATGTTATTCTCTAATATGAAGAGAAAGCACAGCTTCAGGGGGAGAACGTAAACGAAAATATCATTCCCAGGGGGAGATCAACCAGCAAAGGAAGCATGAAAACAGGTCCTCAGGATCAAAAGGATTATGGCAAGAATACATTAAGCTTAAAAAAATCAATAAAAAGGAAAAAGGATCAGTGGCGCAGCGAAAGAGTGGTGAACCCGACATGAACCGAACACGGAAGAGTGGTGAACCTGACGTAAATCTAATCCAAAGGTTGAAGCAACAGCGTACAAAGTCGAAAAATTCCAGAGAAAGAAAATGCACGAAATCGCAGGATCAAAGAATAGAAACTACACTAAGAATTCAAACCCCTTGCCATTGATGTCAAAGGGGGAGGAAGAGCAAGCAACAGGAGGAAGAACAGGCAAACAGGAAAAGCAAGCAACAAGAGGAAGAGCAGGCAAACAGAGAAAGTGTATTGCCATCAATGCCAAAGGGGGAGACTGTTGGAAATGTTGTCATTGATGGCAATGGAGGAAGCAAAGACAGAGGCAGAGGCAGCAAATATAGAGGCAGAGCCGTTATCAGAGGCAGAGGCAGAGGCAGAACCGTTATCACAGCAGTAGAGGCAGAGGTCGAGCGACAGAAGCAGCGAAGGCGGAGGCAGAGGCAGAGCCATTATTCCAAGAATCACTACCCAGCTCGTAGAAACTCTAAACATAAATTCTGAGAACCGTAACCCAGGCGGAAGGATACATATATATATTTTCGGGAATCGCTTAAGCCAGGCGGCAAAGTATATATACATAAACAATATTCCGGGAATCTTAAACCCAAGCAGCAAATTATAGATATAAATCTCATTCCGGGAATTGTTACCCACGCTGGAGTATATATGCAGCGTATTTACATATATTGCACAAGATTAAACGACTAAAGGTCCAAAGCATATATATTAATTTTTATAAGTGGAGCGCTTTATGATAACCAAAGTACCACAAGGGGGACCAAATCGCATCGGAGAAAAACAAAGCAGCGGAACATGCAAACAGGAAGTTTCGATTGCGATTGGCAAATCCGGACGCGATATTCGTATAAACTCCATCATATAAAATACAATCAGGTCCGCACTTTGATTGCATCGGAGAAAAACTGGCAGCAGATCACTTGCAACTAAAAGTTGTGATTGTGATTAATCACATCGCATCAGGTCAATCGCATCGAAGTTAAAGAGGAGCATCGGAACATCACAACAGAAAGTTGCGATTGCGATTGAGATCTGGACCTGGCGGGCATATAAACTATGACTCATATATATATACCTTGAGTTCCAATGAACAGTGACTGATTGCATCGGAAAAAGGTGGAATATCGAAACATGCAACAAAGAGTTTCGATTGCGATTGGAAGCCCGGACCCGATGGGTTTATAAAACATAATTGATATGTGTTGGAACATACCATTGAAGGTTTTGATTGTGATCAATCGCAAAGGTGTCAATCGCATCGTACAAAAGCAGAGCATCGGAGCAATATATTGAAAGACTTGCGATTGCGATTGAAGCCCGAACCCAATGGGCTTATAAACTATGATTAACAAGTATTTGAGTTCCAATCACATTGGCAAAGAATAGTGAACATTGATCAATCGCATCAAAGCAAGGCAGCTTGCGATTGCGATCAATCTCAATCGGAAATCACTGTAGGAGAAATATATCGCATCGGAAAGCATGGAAAGTGGGCCTGAAAGGGAATTAGTTAAGTATTAATATGATTCTTCATTGAAGTGGCAGTTTGTTTGTTAAAAATTTATATAAGGATGCCCACTATATTGAAATGTGCCGCGTAGACTGTGGACCCGCGGGCCTCGGCTTAAGGTGGAGGGTGATTATTAATAATTGCAATGTATGTATGTTCTTCTTGCGGAACTTTCCACATCAACAAGACACTTACTGTATGAAAAGCATTGGAATAAGCCCAGATTTAAAGTCAGCAATTACACATATATACAAAATGCACTGATATACAGAGCACAGTTACATGTTTGCAGCAGTTACACCACAGCAAAGGACAGAAAAGCAAACAGAGCTGAAAAGAGATAAAACACAGTCACAGAAAAGATAGACACAGTAAAAAAAAAGACAAATGCGCAGCGAGCCAAAAGACTAAATGAGTTGAGCTGGAGTTCTCATTGTAATTTGAATGTAAATATTTTTAATTGATTTATATTGTTGTGATGCATTGGCAAGTCTCTGGAGGAAAAACAAAGCTCCCACTGTAATATTGAAATTAATGCATGTTGTTATATTTTTTGAATGAGCGAGTGAAAGAAATGAAAAGGTAGAAAGTGAAGAGGCATGGATGTCCATTCCAAATTCATCGAGGAATGCTAACAGTCACAAGAAAATCCTTATAAATAATATCATCTTGATATAAAAAAGGAGGTTAGAGAGAGAAAATATAGAGAATGCAGAGTATAGAAGAGTGAGGCAGACAAGATTAAGAAAAGTAGAGCAGAAAGAGATGCTACAGAACAGATCTGATACCTGAGGAAAATCAGCAAACACTCAGTTTGATAAATTGAGGAAGTTGGAGCTTCCCTATCAAGTTGTAGCTTGATAGCTGTCAGTTGTAGCTGACTGAGGTTGGAGCCTCCTATAGGTTGGTGCCTGCAGAAAATTGAAGGGATTTGGTGCTTCTCAGGTGTTGTAGCTTGCACCGAGGTTGGAGCCTCCCGTAGGTTGGTGCCCGGCAGAAAACAAGCAGAGAGGGAGTTGGAGCTTGCCTTTGCATCACAACAATAATAAGATGTGGTTTTCTCCCTTTATGGGTTTCCACTTATATCCGATGTCTCTGTGCATGATGTTTATGTGTTGATTTGATTTATATCATCTACTTAATACCTGTTGCTCTCATATTAATTCTATTGTTATATTGTATTAATACTTGCTGCTCACATTCTAATATTACTCACATATTAAGTTGGACATGAAATGAAGGTGTAAATAAGGTTTAATGAAAAGTTTTAAAAGTCCATGAATGTGTTAAATTGATTCACCCCCCCCCCCCCCCTCAGTTTAACTAAGGGTTCAACATAGGTCACAAGTACTTCACCTTCTTGTTTAGTATGTTATCTTTTAGGTTATAAGTGCTTCACTTTGTTGACCAATTCCTTAGGTTACAAGTTTTTTATTTTGTTGACCAATATGTTATCATGTTTATTCATAAAGGAGGTTTTAAAACTGTGAAAAATAAAATCAATAAATTATACGTTTTGTGTGAGTGGATGAGGGAGAATTATGAAGTATAATAGGAGATCTTTTAATAAAAAAAAGTATTAGGAGGAGATTCAATAAAAACATTTTCAAAGGTCTTTATCAATATTTATTAAAATCAGAGATATTCTTTAATAGATGGCCAATGAATGCACATGTTATGTTACATGTAAATTATTTGAATAAAAACCCGATGCTCTAGATATATATAATTGTTAATAGTTATAATTGGTGAAATTATATAATTATAAATTGGTATTGATAGGGAAAAAAATATGACAGCAACAAAACTGAATTCGGCCCCCTAAGGAGAGCTGGCCTCTATAGTAGCTCTGTCGGCATTTTTTCTTGGATTAACTCGGTTCATCTCCATGTGGTCTTCCACAACTCTTTTTTAATTTTATTTATCAATTTCGAAGAAATTGACAAATAAATACATTCAGCAATTTCCGAACCTTAATTCTCTCGTCGAACCTTATACTAAGGTTTTCACCCTTCAGTATCTTATATTAATAACTTGACGCTTTTAAATAAACAAACTTTAGGCCTCGGGCCCACCATACACGACCAGAGGTTCAATTAAATATGCACGCCTTACCTTAGATTAACCTCCGAGCAAGTCAGGGTGTGATCACCGTTCGATAGCCCGCCTCCAGATCGGACGGCGTACGCGGATATCGCGCTGCCTCCCCAGCCGATAGTTAACGCACAATGAGGGCAGTTTTGGAAACCCGCCTTATGCCACGTGTCCTCCAACCGATGTGATCGCTCCCAATTCTCAAATACCGTCTGTCCCGCAAAGGCGATGCTTTCAAACTACTCCGGGTTTTGAACAGTGATTGACCAAGGCCAAACCAGGGTTACGCCATTCCTTTCTATGCTCTCCCGTTCACTGACTCAAGGTCTAACCTCAGGACAAGAGTTCAATTAACAACGAAACAGTCTATTTCTCTTATAAGCGGAGTCTTCACTACCTCGAAACAGAGTTCGATAACCACAATTATACACAGACCTCTGCTATGAGTGGGATTTTTCAATTGTTCGTACAATTCAAGAGAAAAAAATGGACAGAGAGATGCGGAGATTATACAACAACTCTGTTCAACAATTATGCACAGACCAATGTTCAATCGCCTCACAATTAAACAAATTCCTCACAAATATCAATTCAAGACAATTTGATAATCAACGAGAACTGAAATTTATTCGACCGGAAGCAATTTCTTAACACACAAGTTCGCTGCGGAAATCTCCTCCCCTCAATACATCAGGGGGATACAGTTTATATGCATTACAATGCATCTCTTCGGTTCCTCAGCGAGGACCGTTTATCTTCTAACAAAACTTAATTACATTATTCGAATAACTGAACATGATAGATGGACTGAACTAAAATATTTGTCTTCTATTGACTCTAACTAATCTAAATGCAATAGGTAGCTAAGGTATTGACACCTTGTTGTTACAAATTCAAATGATTTTGGACCCTCCTAGCCTCAACATGTGGACAAAACCTCCTACATTGCTGGCTAGTGTCTAATGCCCCTGCATCAAAATAACTTAAACAATTTTATTGTGTCAATAGGCACTCTACAGCCTAGTATGGGGGAGTACCTTAGGTATATGAAATTGTTAACAATTCTAATTGGTGAAATGTCATAATTGTACATTGGTATTGATAGTGAAAAAGATAACTTCAACAAATTTATTGTGTCATTAGACACTTTACAACCTAGTATGGGAGAGATGTTGTAGTGAAGCATTAGATAAAATGTTTTAGTAGAGAATTTAAAAAAAAAAATACTAATAAACATAACATATACTCAATTAAAAAATTAATAAAATGTAAAAGGTAAATTAAAATAATAAGTTAGTGGAATTCAATTTATTAAATTACAATTAATTTTTTATTAGTAAAATTACAAACTATTACTTTAAAGAAAATTCATAATATACATATCACATCAAAAATATATATATATATATTATTAATATTCATAATAGTGATATTAATTTTAATTATGCGTGTAGTTATGCCTATTTTGGAATAGGGCTTCTTGAATTTTCATTTAATTATCAATAATTATTATATGATTGGTAGGTTTTTAAACTCCATACAATATTCTATAATATTCTTACTAGTACACACAAATCAAAAGTTAAGATTTTTTTCCAAAATAGTTATGTTTTTCCCTTTTTAATTAAATTCATTAATTAAAAAAACGTTATATGGTTTTTGGGCATGTGGTATTGATAAGCCATGGTATTGCCCCATGGTATTATAACAAAGCCCATTACATATTAAATATCCATGATAAAGTAGGTTGAATCTCCATAGTTAAAGTGTGTTCTATTACATATTAAATATCCATGATAAAGTAGGTTGAATCTCCATAGTTAAAAGTCATGTTCTATATATATATATATATATATATATATATATATATATATTATCATCAATAATTATAATATTAATTTTAAATAAACTTATAATTTAATTATTTTTTATGATTTATTTATTTTTCAAATTTAAGTAATTTGAGATATATGATATATATGACGAAATAAATGTTTTGATGATTATTAACGATTAATGTGTATGGACATTTACCAACCATTTAATTATATGGTTGCGCTAGTTAATAACTATATATATTTTAATACTTTAAAAGCTTTTTATATAATTTATGTCATCCATATTAAATTAAAAAATAAAAAAAAAATGAAAAAGATGATGATGATAAAATATGTTAAAGAAAAATGACATTAATAACTATATAAAATTTAATACTTTAAAAACTCTTTATATAATTTATGTTATCCATATCAAATTAAAAAATAAAAATAAAATAAAAAAGATGATGATAAAATATGTCAAAGAAAAATGACATATTTATATGTATGTAGTTATATATAAAATCAGGGTTTTAATAGAATGAGAGATAAGAATACTTTCATATATAAAGTTGTGAAATATATATAAACTAGCACAACCACATTAATACATGTGGTTGATATATGCCATTGATAAGAGATTGAGAAGAAACTTGGTACCATGGTTGACCATGCTTATATTAATTATAATAAGTAATTAATATTGTGCGACATTGCACCATGGTTGACCATGTTTGATTTTGATATTGAGACAATCTTTGTCACATTGCGAGGTTGGATCATGGTTGACCATGGTTGATTTTCATATTGATAAAATCTTTGTCACATTGCGACGTTGGACCATGGTTGACCATGGTTGGTTTTATAAACCCAAGAGTTTAATATTATAAACCAAAGGTATATAAACCCTAAGATAAATATTGTAAACCCTATAAAAATGATTGACCATGGTTGAATTTTATATTGAGACAATCCTTGTCACCATGCGACGTTGCACCATGGTGTTTTAGTCAGAAAGCACCGGAAACAACAATGCCTGATTGGTGGAACAAAATACTGATGTGATTGTGCGTGGATGGAAATGGTGTTGGAGAGGGTGGAATGTGAAGGGTGGAGCAACGTAGAGGAAGAAATGGTTGGATTGATAAGTAGGCGAGAGGATCAGTAGCTATGATACCACTATTGTAGGAAGAACTTCAGTAGTAATAGTAGTTGTGTGTAGATTCTGTAAATAAATGTAATAAGTAATTTTATATTATTATTAAAAATGGAATGATGATTACAATCCTTTGTAGAGGTGTGCCTATATAGACATTATTAGAGTTGAATGGTCACAACTTTTAACCCTTGTCCTTTATAATTAATAATTAATTTATGATTAATATATATATATATATATATATATATATATATATATATATATATATATATATATATATATATATTATTTTATTCATAAAAAATTGATAAGTCATTATCGTTATAAACTATTTTCATCTCCAAAACCATGGAGTCTCAAATATATAATGACTCGCAATTCACTTTGATATTTTTTCGATGTTATTAGAATTTAGTTTTGATGTAATTACGTTACATCTTAAAATTGTTAGCTTTATATCCTCTAGTGGTAACCACCTAATTCGTTACCTTCATATCGCATTGTTAGTAGCTTTAATATCAAATTAGTCACATGGCATTACCAATACTACGATTAATTATCTGATATTTGATTTACATGCATACTTGTTAACTATTTTGTTGAGGGAAATTTTGAAACATTAACAATATTACGCCTATAGATATTATTGCAAGAGATTCTCTATAGAATAGAATCAAGTAAGGGTTTATCTGATCCATGGATCGTATATAGCTCTCCATAAGGGTTTTTTTAAAGGGATGGGGCATCATTTTTGTTTTAAATCTATTTAAAAAAAAGTGTGAAGACTCCTAGACTCAACATTTTTTGCAGACATGTTTGTATTGATTGTAACCAGAAGAAGGTGCCCATATTCAAGGATATACATGCTTTGAATGTGTTATTATATGCTATAAATCTATTCAATTTTTTGTTACAATCCTCAGGTTACACATTGATTTGGTCTCTTGTTCCAAATAAAATCAAACCTTTTAGCTTGGTATTTCTATAATGTAAGAAAATTTTCCATGGTCGTACTTGGTGAGTAAAAAATCGTGTGGCAGAGACTAGTTATGTTGTGTAAGTGGTGATTCTTTGTTAACTATTAACTGCTTTATGTAATTCACTTAATGAAATCTTCGCACAAGGAAGCTTCATGAAAAATCCGCATAAGAAAGCTCCATATGTAAGTGGTTTAATTCTAGATTGTAAAGGACCTGCAACAATGTGAGTTCTGGCATCATTTGGTAGTGCAATAGCATAACAATGTCAGTTTTAGTGACCACTCAAAAATAGATATTTTTTTTCCGATTTTAAAATTATTTGTGAGGAACTAACAAATGCCAAAAATAAAATTCTTTCTACCAGGGGAACTATTTCCCATCAGAGCTCGCTCAGTTAATCGACATTTTGAAAAAATATTACCAAAAAATTAGAAAATTATTTTTAAATTTACGAGAAAATATAAATTTTAAGTATTTTTCCTGAAACTTTGGCTAAAATTGCAAAACATAAAAAGTCAATGCACTTTGACCGTGAGACAAAAGTCATAGTCTCCAATGAAACAAAAACTAAAAATAAAGATAGAATGAAAATTGATGCACCATTAATTTCCCAAAAAATTAAAAAAATTCCACATTTTAATAAAATTCCATAATTTCCAAAAAAAATAAAATAATCCACATTCTAATGAAATTTTGTATTCCTAAAATGTGACTCTTGATATCACCCCAGAGTGTAGTTATCAAATGAATATAATATATGATTAGAGAATAGCTAATTTGAAATATCTTTGATTTCCTTATCAAATTATCAAATTAATTGTGTCTTAAGTTGTGAGGTGAAAGAGTAAAATGTTGCATGAATTTCATTCATTAAAATACCTCATTAAAACAACATAAAATAAACATGTGGTGAGATATTTTGTCTTTTTGGCATAAGCATCTAATTATTTATAAGATCACTAACTCTATATTTTATATATATATATATTAATTTTTATTTAAAAAAATGTGAAAATATGAATAGATACATTAGTATAATTTAATAAAATGCTAAAACAAAAAATATTATCAAATTTCGATATTCACTTTTTCCAAATTAACTTTTAACTAAAATACATATTTTTAAAAAATTTAACTTTATTTTTTCGAAAACAAACACACACATTTTAAAGAATCTCTAATAAAACTGTGACAGCTACATTTACTGCTAACTAGTTGGTTAACTAGTTAAGTGATTTGTATATAATTGTTCAGGAAAAACTGAGACAATTTATGTTATTTATTTTAATAATAGCCTTATTATGGAAAATAAACTAGATGAAATTAAATAAAAGCTGATGGTAAAATGTTTTTCCAAGATCTGGAAGTGGTTGGGGACAGTTGGAAATAGTTACTTGCTCCTCTGAGGATAAAATTGATCCCAGTGAGGAGTAGGAGTTCTGTTCTAGTTTGGAGGAAGGAGTGTGGATTTTCCAGAGCTGGTAGAGACCAGTGGAAAAACACTCAGAAAAGCCTGAAACTAATTTTCTGGTGTTGACTGGACTATCTGTCCTAAGGTCATAACAGAAAAGAATCCACTGTTAACCCGTACCTTTCCAGAATCTAGAGCACGGAGGTAGGAGCAGGGCGTAATCACCTCTCCTGAAGGTTGGGAGGACCATAGCTATAAATTTGCTAATCAGATAAGTAAATTTTATGAAATTCTGTTTGATTTCTTAAGTTGCAGATAGAAATTCTTTATATAACAGTATATGTCATAATTGCTGTAAATAAATGCTAGTATCAGGGTTTCTGTGAAGTTTAATGTTTATGGCTAAAGCTAGGTTAAACAGGAGAAAGAAAGTGTATTAGATAGAATTCTTGAAATTATGTTAAACAACAAAAAGACTGTAAAATTTTCTAGAAATTCTGAAAATTCACAAATGACAGTTAGACAGTATTTATTATAAAATTCTGTAAACTGTGCACGTAACAGATAGACTGTACATAAATAAGTAAATATATTAATTGCAGTAAAGAAGGTTGTTATAATATAAAAAGGTTGTAACTATCATTCTTATACAATCTTACCTTTTTAATTTACTAGAAATGTATTTAGAAAAGAGATAAAATCAGAAAATATGTATAGACAAATGAACTGGAAAACTTCAGGTTAAGTTTTAGGTCAATTCGATGAGAGATTATTTGGACTTTTGATCTTGGGTTTGGGCAAAAACCCTACCCATGATGCCTCGTCCTTATAAATACAGTCATACACGGACACTATGAAGGGTGGTCCGGTCACTAGATTTGACTATAAGTGAAACGAACCCTTTTTAATCATTTTCACATCAAAGAAAAACTTATATGTAAAAGAAAAAGGGAAGGAAATGTATATAATCAAATTCTATATGATCTTTCCAATTTCAACGGTATTTATATAAATATCGAAAACTCAGAGCGTATCATAATAAAATAAAAAACGCAGTTTTATAAGGAACTGAAGAATAATCAGAAATAAATATTTCAATTATAGTGAGAGCTCAAATCCAGAGTTAGAAACTATATTCATTAAAAATAGAGCAAAGAAAAGTTCAGTAAACTCATGAGAACCAACAAGAGCTAACCTGGTAAATAATATAACAGTGAAAGATTTCCCGTTTTCAATAAGTAACGAATCTATATATCTATATATAAAGAGTTTGCTTACATGAAACAATAAAGAAACAAAACAGAAGTTATACTGGTTATGCCGGCCATCCATAAGGAGGGACATAACAGTCCACTGTATAATAAAATCCGTTCCACTAGAATGTTCATACCAGAGAATAGTATTAACACCCTTATGGGTACAACAGTACGAATGTATATGAATATTACAGAAAAACCAATATTCTCAACTATGTGAAAAGATTTACATCCAACTACTGCCAGTAATAAAACTCAGGACTAAATTCCAATATCAACTAGTTAATATTGGCAATCCTTCTCTCTCCTCTAAAGATCCCTAAGAAGGCAGGAAGGCCGCATCAGATGACTAATGAGAGAAAGGTTTTTTTTTTGGTATTAAATACCTGGAAGAAAATTTGTAGGCAATCAATAGTCGGGTGAAGGTCTTTAGAAGATATTCAAGATAGAATTTGATCACAGCTACCCAAGCGGTACAATAGACCTTCGAAGAAATTAAACTAAGGTACAGCTATCATTTTGATACTCTCGCATGAGCCAGATAAAACGCATAGCACAAGATTGCGTAGGAACAGAAACTGTTTAATGATAATAACGATTTTAACTGATAAATTACCTAGATGGTTTGACGCGACCATTCGTCCGTATTCTTTCTCTGAAGAATCTAGATTCATTAAATGTGAGAAACCTCTCTAAATTTATAAACAGTGGAAAACAAAAATCGAATACAATGCATTAAATCTAAGTTAAAAAGAAGCCCTGAGAGTAGTGGCGAACAGACATACCTCTGTTAAATAAACAATTCCAGTTGTATTCAGAAAAAAGCTCACCTCTACGGATGAATCAACAATAACAAATCTTGCAGAGAGGATCCACAACATAAGGCGCAGCACCAGTAAAGGAATTTCTCATTAACTTCATAAAAAAAATGCAGTAAGGATTCACTGCAGAGCCGAATCATCAAGTTTCCAGATTTCACAGCAAACAATGGAGATATGAACCAGGTAGAAACCCTTCTCGGAGTCAGGTGTCGGGAGGCGCTAGGGTTGGCAGAACAACCAAGAAAATTTCTGCCCAAATTCCTGATCGTTGATCTAACCAAGATCAATGGAGAGGATTTCAATAGGAAACCAAATGAATCGCATCGAGATCCGGAAATGTCTTCCAGTTGTACTATTGGATTAAAGTGAGGTACCTCGGCGTTCAATGGAATTTAACGCGCCAACTCAGGTGTTGGTGGAAGCGTTACATGTGATGGGTATACATTAACATGAATGTTATTGTGACTGTTTACAATGTTTTTAATTTCTCCATTTCGATTCTATGTCAAACCTTAATATGTTTCATTATGTGCAATGATAAACTTTGGAAAGTAAATATTACTCACATAACATATATAACAAAATCACATTATCAGTTCAGAAAAAATAATAAGGTTAAAATTACATAGATAATAGGATAGGAAGTAGATCTAGGATTTCTTTTAGTAAAGTATAGTTATATATATTGATGAGTGTGACAAGTGGTATCAGAGCAGTGTTCATACGCTGGGATCGTAAGGGTAAACTAACGATAAAGTTGTATGTTTATTGATGCACAAAGAGAGTTTAAAAAAAATTATGAAGAATACACGTGACTCCGAAGTCGGGGAACCAAGGTCGACCGGTGAGCAAAATGTGGTTCGATTAAGTGTTGAACAACACTTCACAAAAACTAGTAAGTGTGGAAGAATAAAAGCGGCACAAACCCGATTTCACATTGAATATGGTACAACAATTACGAGAGGAAATGGTATGTGTTCGAAAGGGTAATGAATGACTATTGCAAGATTAGGAGAAAATATTAAAAATTCTGTCAGATAAACAAAACCAAGAAGTGGAACATCCAAGTACTGATAGAGGCATGCAAGATGAAGAAGAACAACAAACAAGAAATAACACCACCGACAGAGTGGAAAGAAGCTCGTCCTAGCAAAGCAAAAATAGAAATTTCAACGAAGTAGAATCTGGCAATGTGTCAGATCAGCAAGAAGTTAAAAAGTAGAAAACAGAACTTCATGGGGTGTTTCGAAAAATAAAACCACCAATGTTTGATGGTGAAGCTAAAGAAGTGACTGAAGCTTGGTTAATAAACATGAATAATTACTTCGAGGTGTACGAGTATAGTAGCAACCTGAAGGCCAGACTAGCCATATATCAGTTACGGGAGAAGGCCACTTTGTGGTGGGAAGAAGTGAAAAATGTTTGCGGTATAGAGCAAAGATGTTTTTTTTTCTTCTAAATCAGACTAATCTATTAATTTATAAAAGTACTGTTACAAAACTACCCTTGCCGCTGCTGTGTGAGCCAGCTAGCTGGGACTGATTATCATCACTGTTCTTGATTGTTTTGGGTTGCCCAGAGTGGGAAACCAACCCATTAAGCAGAATGTACTGAGCCGCCCTTAGAAGGGAAACCGGCCAGAGGATTATACATAAAATGTAAACAGCAATGTAAAAGCTAGAAACATCATACTGCTCATCAGTGGAGCAATTGAAACAGCAAAACTCAAAAAGACCAGAAGTGAATGAGCCAGGGGATTTAGCCCTCATGCTCAGAAGACATTGGTTCCTCTTCAATCCTGCATGCATATTCATTCTCCTCGCTACTGTCCTCCTTTCCTGCATGGCTATCAGTCTGCAAATCTTTGTTGTCAGCTCCAGAACGCAGCTCCGTGGGAGGAGGGGGAGAGGGGCGATGGTCAATGGGGGGGGAAGGGGTGGCGCAAGGCGGAATTTCCTCACGGAGCGAAACAGAGATGAAGGCGGTGATGATGGAGTCGAAGGAGGTGCAGTGGAATCGGAGCTCGGCATTCTGAGTAGTTTGTCTGATAGTGGCGCCTCGAATGCGACTTTCCCGGGGAATGGGCTGACTGGGAGGGGCAGGGAAGTCAGAAGGTGGCTGACTGGAATGTGCCAGAGCTTCAGGAGGGCCAGGAGGCTCAGAGGTGGGAGGTAGCTGACATGGGAAGTCACCAGAGCTCCTAGCACGAACACGACCTCGCCCTCTGCCTGCATGAACATAATTCATAGCACGTCGTCCTCTGCCTCTTCCTCTGCCTCCACCACCGCGAGAGGCAGGCGGGGGCGTGTGAGCGTCATCCTCAGAGGACGAGCTGAGCTCAGAAAGCGGGGAGGGAGGATTTTCAAGGGCCAGACCTCGACTCGTGCCCCTTCTGTAGCGCATGCGCTGCCTGAGGCGTGGCATAGCTAACGAGAGGTGGCGCGTGCGAGGACTGCCAAGGAGAGAGGGCGGAGCTTGAGGAATGGTGAGGAGGCTGCCAGGGTTGGGCCAACCAGACGGAGAAGCAATATAACCAGACGGAGAAGCAATATAACCAGACGGAGAAGCAATATAACCAGCGATACAATTGCTAGTGGAGAAATTGTCCGAGGAATGCAAATTGAGGCCAGAGAGAGCCGAATTACCTGCAGCGAGTTCTGCTGTAGCTCCAATTGAGGCCGAAGCACCGCAGAAGGGACTGTTGGAAAAATGAACGCCCGGGACGATCTCCAGACAGGCGAAAATGCTGCAGCGGCGTCCAGTCTGCGTTTTGCAGCTGGAATTGGCACAATTGAGCGAACAAACAGCATCAAGAGGGTTCAGAGGTCCGCCATGGCTCTCATTGTTCGGCATTCCCTCCATACTGCAGACATTCCACAAAACCATCACCATATACCCGAGAGCGATGGTGCAATAACTACCTCTCTGTTCAGATCGAGGCGTATTAATATCGCCAGCGGGTGTAGTACCATGAGCCATGTGGGCACGGCGTGTGGGCAGCGTTGGAGGCTGCGCGCGAGCCCAAGGCTCATTAATTCATGAAATAGATCGTTATCAGGCGATAGAGGAACAGAGCATACCCTGGGAATCTTTTCAGCAATACTTCAAGGAAAATGATTTAACAGAGCGATTTTATGACGAAAAAGCTAAGGAATTTCATGAAATAAGGCTGGTACAAATTAATATGGATGAATATATCACTAATTTTACCTCCCTGTTACGATATGTTCCATATCTTCGAGAGGAAAAGGCTAAAGTGCAGAGATTTCTGAGCAGTTTGCCAACACACATGAAGGAGCGAATAGAATTTGTAAACCCCTGAACCATGGATGAAGCCATTCGTAAAGCACGAATGTGCTATCAGCGGTCGAAGACCAAAGGGGAGGTTGGAAAAACTTGGTAGCCAAAGAAAGGATAGAAAAGTAACTCGAATTTCAAGGGCACTAAAAGCGACAACTTTAAGAATTCTGCAGGAAATCCTATCAACAAACAATTTGGCAGAAATCACCAGAGAACGCGATGGCCAGCAGATGAAAATCATACAGAAGCATCCAACAAGCCTGAGCAAGGGCGGGTGACCAAGCCACCTTTACAATGTTGGGGTGTGGTGAAGCACATTACTACAAAAACTGTCCACAGCGAACCAGAAATGACACTGTAGAAAATCTGCAGGAAGCTTCTACAATAGGTGATGTGGCGTGAAACATACCCTGTATCAATGCAGCGTTGGAGGACAGACAAGAAAATTATCAGCCAACGATGATTGAGCTAGAAGGTAAAATACTAACTCAATCTATTTCTATTTTGGTAGATCCAGGCACAAGTCTGAGCTATGTTAGCCCAAAGTGGTAGAGTTGTGTAAACTGAAAGAATAGAAATTTAAAAGTTCATGGATAGTACAGTTAGCCACTAGAGCAAAGCATAAGGTAACTGCCAAAATTCCGAACTATATATTAGAAATTTCGAATTAGTAGTTACAAGTGGGTCTGAATGTTTTGCCATTAGGATCCTATGATGTTTTGTTAGGCACGAATTGGCTAGAAAATCATTGGACACTAGTAGACTGTAAGGAAAAGATTATTTATTACAGAATGCACGATGGAACACGTAAGGAAATTCAAGGAATCAGAAAGCCATTATAGCTACGTCCAATTTCAGCATCCCAAATGAATAAATGTATAAGAAAAGGGTGCCAGTTATATGCAATTCAGGTGGGGTATGCAGATTCTAAGGAGAAATTGCCTACAATGGAAAATATACCTGTGGTACAAGAATTTCTAGATGTTTTTCCAGAATATATTCATGGATTACCACCAAGGAGAGACATTGACTTTACTATAGAGTTAATGCCTGGAGCTTCTCCCGTGTCAAGGGCTCCTTATAGAATGAGTGTGCCAGAATTAACAGAGCTAAAGATGCAGTTATAGGAACTGTTGGATAAGGGTTATATTCACTCAAGTGTGTCCCCTTGGGGAGCACCAGTTTTTTTCATGAAAAAGAAAGACGGGACCATGCGAATGTGCATGGATTATAGGTAGCTCAATAAATTAACAATCAAGAACAAATACCCTTTACCAAGGATTGATGATCTATTTGATCAAGTAAAAGGGGTTGTGGTGTTTTCCAAGATAGATTTGAGATATGGGTATCACCAGATTCGAATCAAGGAGGAACACATTTGAAAAACAACATTTTGTACAAGGTATGGTCACTATGAATTTGTGGTGTTACCATTTGGGTTAACAAATGCACCAGCAACCTTTATGAGGCTAATGCATGTATTCTTCCATCCTTTCCTGGATAATTTTGTACTTATATTTATAGATGATATTTTGATCTATTCTAAAAACTAGGAAGAGCATAAGGGGCATTTGAGGATTGTGCTGGAAATGCTAAGAAAACACCAGTTGTACGCAAAATTTAGCAAGTGTGATTTATTCAAAACAAAAATCTAGTATTTAGGACATGTTATTTCAGCAGAGGGAATTGTTGTTGATCCAGAAAAGATCAAAACAATCATGGAATGGTGGGTACCCCAGAATGTGGCAGATATTATATCCTTTATGGGACTAGCTGGGTACTACCGAAGATTTATTGAAGGATTTTCCAGAATTTCTTTCCCCATTACTTCCTTGCAAAGGAAGGGAAAAGTTTTTAAATGGACTGCGGAATGTCAAAACAGTTTTGAAAAACTTAAACATCTTTTAACCGCTGCTCCTGTATTAAGGGTAGCTGATCCCAAAAAATAATTTGAAGTATGTACGGACGCAAGTAAAAAGGTGTTGGGGCAGTTCTGTCTCAAGAAGGCAAAGTGGTGGCATATGAATCCAGAAAATTGAAAGATCATGAACAAAGGTATTCCACGTATGATCTGGATTTAACCGCAGTAGTTCATGCACTCCGGGTATGGAGACACTACTTGTTGGGAAAAAAGTTTGTGTTAAAAATGGATCATAGTAGCTTGACGAGTTACTTCAAGTAAGCAGATTTAAATTCAAGACAAGCAAGATGGAATGCTTTCTTAAGCGAGTTTGACATGGATATTCATCATGTCAAAGGAAAGGAAAATCGAGTAGTTGATGCTTTAAGTAGAAAATTACATGGTATATATGAGCTATATTATAATCAGCTGGAAAGTAGATTTTTAGAACAAATAAGGGAAGAAGCGCAAAAAGATCCTGAGTACCAGTTTTTGTGGCAACAAATGGAAGAAATCAAAAAAAAAGTACATACATCTGAGTATGGAATAAATGAAGATCAGATGTTAAATTTCCGAGGTAAGGTATATGTGCCTAACCGTATGGATCTGAAAGAGCTAATAATGAATGAATATCATCACAGAAATTATGCAGGTCATCCAGCATATCAGAAAATGTTGACTGTAATAAGAAAGGTATACTTTTGGCCGGGTATGCGTAAAAACATTGCTGAATATCTAAGTAAGTGTTTGGAGTGTCAGCAGGTGAAGGTAGAGAATCAGCATCCTGCCGGATTATTGCAGCCCATACCAATACCCGAATGGAAGTGGGAGGTCATATCCCTAGACTTCATTATAGGCTTACCGCGTACCAGAAGACAAAATGATTCCATAATGGTGGTGGTGGACAGATTGAGTAAGTATGCGCATTTTATACTAGTATAGTCTACTTACAAGACTGTACAAATAGCCGATATATTCATGAAGGAGATTTTAAAACTACATGGTATTCTGAAGATATTTATCTCAGACCGTGATGTCAAGTTTACCTCTGCCTTCTGGAAGACATTGTTTACAGGACCAGGAACTCAGATAAACTTTAGCACAACTTATCATCCCCAGTCTGATGGGAAAACAGAGCGGGTAAACCAGGTATTGGAAGACATGCTGCACATGTATGTAATGCAGTGTCCAACTAAATGGGAAGACTATTTGAAACTGGTCGAATTTGCTTATAACAATGGCTATCAGGAGTCCCTGAAGATGAGTCCTTTTGAGGCCTTGTATGGGAGGCAGTGTCGCACACCCATAAATTGGAGTAGCCCCGAGATGAAATTAATGTTGGGACCCAAAATGTTTGCTGAAATGGAATTAGAAGTAAAAAGGATAAGACAAAATCTGAAGGCTACACAAGATTGGCAGAAGATCTATGTCGATAAAAAGAGGTCTTATCGAGAATTCGAGGTGGGAGAACATGTGTATGTAAGAATAAAACCCAAGAGGATCACATTACGGTGGACCTCTTGTGCCAAATTGGTCCCCAGGTTTTTTGGACCCTTCCAAATTTTGGAAAGGATAGGACCTGTGGCCTATCGGCTGGCCTTTCCTAGTCACATTCGAGTGCATAATGTATTTCATGTGTCCCTGTTGAAGCCTTATGTGCATGATTCAAAGCACGTATTTCACTGGCAACATACAGAGGTAGGATAGAAATGCAAGTCCTAACTTGCAATATGATTTCCTTTGTGAGAAATTGACAAAAAAATTTGTTGTTGCAGGTAGAACTGGACGAAGAGTTCTTGGTCGAGCCATAATGCATACTTGAACGAAAGGAAATCATGCTCCGAAAGCGAGTTATCACCCAGGTTAAAGTGAAATGGAAGCACTTCGGCCCAGATGAGGCTACTTGGGAGGATGAAAGATTCGTGAAGGAAGCCTACCCAGAGCTCTTTTTAGAGCTAGAGTGAAAACACCGAGGACAATGTTACTTCCAGGGGGGGAAGGTGTGAAAACTACATTTACTGCTAACTAGTTGGTTAACTAGTTAAGTGATTTGTATATAATTGTTAAGGAAAAACTGAGGCAATTTATGTTATTTATTTTAATAATAACATTATTATGGAAAATAAACTAGATAAAAGTAAATAAAAGCTGATGGTCAATTTTTTTTTCCAAGAAGTGGAAGTGGTTGGGGATAGTTGGAAACAATTACCTGCTCCTCTGAGGATAAAAGGTTATCCCAGTGAGGAGTAGGGGTTCTGTTCTAGTTTGGCGGAAGGAGTGTGGATTTTCCAGAGCTGGTAGAGACCAGTGGAAAAACGATCAGAAAATCCTGAAACTAATTTTCTGGTGTTGGCTGGACTGTCTGTCCTGAGGTCATAACAGAAAATAATCCACTGTTAACCCGTACCTTTCCAGAATCTGGAGCACGGGGGCAGAAGAAGGACGTAATCGCCTCTCCTGAAGGTTGGGAGGACCATAGCTATAAATCTGCTAATCAGATAAGTAAATTTTATGAAATTCTGTTTGATTTCTTAAGTTGCCGATAGAAATTCTTTATATAACAGTATATGCCATAACTGCTATAAATAAATGCTAGTATCAGGGTTTCTGTGAATTTAAATGTTTATTGTTGAAGCTAGGTTAAAAAGCAAAAAGAAAGTGTATTAGATATAATTCTTGAAATTATGTTAAACAACAGAAAGTATGTAAAATTTTCTAGAAATTCTGAAAATTCACAAATGACAGTTAAACATTATTTATTATAAAATTTTGTAAAATGTGCACGTAACAGATAGACTATACATAAATAAGTAAATATCTTAATTGCAGTAAATAAGGTTGTTATAATATAAAAAGTTTGTAAATTTCATTCTTATACATTCTTACCTTTTTAATTTACTAGAAATGTATTTAGAAAAGAGATAAAATCAGAAAATATGTATAGACAAATGAACTGGAAAACTTTAGGTTAAGTTTTAGGTCAATTCGATGAGAGATTATTTGGACTTTTGATCTTGGGTTTGGGAAAAAACCCTACCCATGATACCTCGTCCTTATAAATACAGTCATACATGGACACTATGAAGGGTGGTTTGGTCACCAGATTTGACTATAAGTGAAACAAACCCTTTTTAATCAATTTCACATCACAGAACAACTTATATGTAAAAGAAAAATGGAAGGAAATGTATATAATCAAATTCTATATTATCTTTCCAATTTCAACGGTGTTTATATAAATATCGAAAACTTAGAGAGTATCATAATAATAATAAAAAACTCAGTTCTATAAGGAACTGAAGAATAATCGGAAATAGATCTTTCAATTATAGTGAGAGCACAAATCCAGAGTTAGAAACTATATTTATTAAAAACAGAGCAAAGCGAAGTTCAGTAAACTCATGAGAACCAACAAGAGCTAACCTGGTAAACAATATAACGATGAAAGGTTTCTCGTTTTCAATAAGTAAAGAATCTATATATATATATATATATATATATATATATATATATATATATAAAGAGTTTGCTTACATGAAACAATAAAGAAACCAAAACAAAAGTTATATTGGTTATGCCGACCATCCATAAGGAGGGACATAACAGTCCACTGTATAATAAAATTCGTTCCATAGGAATGTTCATACCAGAGAATAGTATTAAAACCCTTAAGGGTACAACTAGTATGAATGTATATGAATATTACAGAAAAACCAATATTCTCAACTACGTGGAAATATTTACATCCAACTACCGCCAATAATAAAACTCGGAACTAAATTCCAATATTGACTAGTTAAGATTGGCAATCCTTCTCTCTCTTTTAAAGATCCCTGAGAAGGCAGGAAGGCCGCATCAGCTGATTAACAAGAGCAAGGTTGTTGTTGGGTATTAAATACCTGGAAGAAAATCTGCAGGAAATCGTTAGTCGGGTGAAGGTCTTTAGAAGATATTCAAGACATAATTTGATCACACCTACCCAAGCGGTACAATCGACCTGCGAAGAAATTAAACCAAGGTATAGTTATCAGTACCGAGATTGTCGCATGAGCCAGATAAAACACATAGCACAAGATTGCATGGGAACATAAACTCTTTAATGATAATAACGATTTTAACTGATAAATTGCCTGGAGGGTTTGAGGCGACCATTCGGGCGTATTCTTCCTCTGAAGCATCTAGATTCATTAAACAGGAGAAACCTCTGTAAATTTATAAACATTGGAAAACGAAAATAGAATACAATGCATTAAATCTAAGTTAAAAATAAGCCCTGAGAGTAGTGGCGAACAAAGATACCTCTGTTAAGCAAACAATTCCAGTTTTATTCAGAAAAAAACTCGCCTCTACAGATGAATCAACAATAACAAATCTTGCAGGGAGGATCCACAGCGTAAGGCACAGCACTAGCAAAGGAATTTCTCATTAACTTCATAAAAAAAAAAAAATGCAGTAAGGATTCACTACAGAGCCGAAGCCTCGGCTTTCTGGATTTCACAGCAAACAATGGATAAATGAACCAGGTAGAAACCCTTCTCAGAGTCAAGTGCCGGGAGGTGCTAGGGTTGGAGGAAGAAACAAGAAAATTCCCGCCCAAAATCCTAATCGTTGATCTAACCAAGATCAACGAAGAGGATTTCAACAGCAAACCAAATGAATCACATCGAGATCTGGAAATGTCTGCTAGTTGTACTATTGCATTAAAGTGAGGTACCTCGGCTTTCAATAGAATTTAACGTGCCAGCTCAGTTGTTGGTGGAAGCATTACATGCGATGGGTATACATTAACATGAAAGTTATTGTGACTGTATGCAATGTTTTTAATTTTTTCATTTCGATTCTATGTCAAACCTTAATATGTTTCATTATGTGCAATGATAAACTTTGGAAAGTAAATATTACTCACATAACATATATATGAATCCCTATTATGGGTTTAAGGAAAAATAATAAGGTTAAAATTACATAGATAATAAGATAGGAAGTAGATCTAGGATTTCTTCTAGTAAAATATAGTTAAAAAAAAAAATTATTGATGTGTGACAAAATTTTTGAAATATATTATTTTTTAAATGTAAATATAAAATAACCTTCTCCATATCATTCTATCCATGCATGATGTCAAAAGTAACAAATATAGGGAACTTAATATATGCCATGGTGTTTATAACGGTAAAGTTTCTTCTCAATCTCTTATATTTATATATAAATATAAATAAACACATATACTAATGTTATAACTATATTATGAAAAACATAAAATACATTATTCTGTATATAAATATATAAAATATATTTAATTGAATTAAAAATTTGTGTAAAACATTTTATAACAATATATGTATTTATATATTTATTTATACCTATGTAAGTTGTTATATATATAGTTGAAAGAGCGTTTATATATTTATTGAAAGAATGTTTGATTAGTCTTTTACTTTATTTTAGATTATAATTTTAATTAAGTGTTGATGAAGTTTTTCTCCACAATCGTTATCTTGATCTCTATCAAGAACTATTGGATTGTTTCACTTTCTTTGTTACCTGAATAGCTTGTAGATTTTTGAGGCAAACTTTTGGATTAACACATAAGATGGTTTTTTGGTCGATATTTTGAACCTACTAATGAGGTTCATCTTCATGACCAAGGTGAAAAAAATGGAACAATCCAAGAGATTAAATAGCCTATAAATAATTCAGTCATTGTAAATGCCATATTGTGAATGCTATCCATGTCAACAACCATATTGTTGAGGGTGCCACATTCAACTTGTAATTTGACCCTTTTTTATAGCTATATAATTTCAATTAATAGTAAAATTCGCTATTGATTTTTACTACCTAAATTTATCCTCATTTTGTTATAAAAGAAATTTCCACTTTGTTTCCTCATATATGCACTTCTTTACATCTAGAAACCCACTTAATTTCTGACTACCTACAAATTGGAAAAAAACTCCTATATTTATTAGCCATTACTAATTCTAAACCAAAAAAATAAGTTGAATAATCATTCCTCCTTCAACTCTCCAACTTAACATACCATCACCTATTACCAATTTCACTATAATAAAAAACATAAAATTATACACTTACTCAAAGCCATCAAATACACAAACTACACACTAGAAAAAGTCAATCCCTTTCATTGATAATACCAGATCAACCAAACTACCACCTCATCCACTAGTGATATCTAAAAAGGATCAACACAAACAAAATTCTATCTACACTAGAACCATTGCATGTACATAGAAATGCCCTGGTCTCACAGTGAAAATAATCAAAACCTCAAGGAATTTCTCTTCAAAGGTGGGCACGAGAGTGCTAAGCTAAATCCGAAAATTACAGATAAATAATTAACTTATGGTGCGAAACAAAGATCGATTCACAACAATCCGACCTACATTGTTTTTTATGAGATAAGGTGGCTGATTAAATCGCCTCATTCAATGATGCTCGTTGGAAAAGGCTTCTACGCATACACCCAACACTTCAGCTTGATGTATCTTGACATGGGCTTTGATGTGACATGTGCTGGTCATGCATATAGTATCTCTTGAATATATTACCTTTTCGTTAGAGGGGGAATTAGTGCACGTTCTAAGCACTATACCTCGTGTAATATTCTAAACCTTGCCATTCTTTGTTTAGTTTATTTGGTGTAATATTCTTGATAATGCACTCTCTTGTTTATTTTGTGTAATATCTTTGATAATGCATTATGTCTTTTTATCATATTTATATCCAATTGTTGTTAACCTTCTATGTTTTTTACAATTAACAATCCTAAAATCTTGAAATAAAGCCAAAACATTGACTTGATTGTTTATAACTTTTTCCAATCTCTATATAAAAGGTTCTCTAGTTTTTTTTAAAGGATCAACAACGTTTTTTCTTACTACTACTACCTTTAGGTCACAAGTACTTTACTTTGTTGTTCAATATGTTATTTTTGCTTCATCTTGTTGACCAATTCCTTAGATTACAACTACTTTATCTTGTTGACCAATATGTTATCACGTTCATTCATAAAGGAGGTTTTAAAATTGTGAAAAATAAAATCAATAACTTCTACGTTTTGTGTGAGTGGGTGAGGGAGAATTATGAGGTATAATAAGAGATATTTTGTTAGAAAAATGCATTAAGAAGAGATTCAATAAAAACATTTTCAAAGGTCTTTATCAATATTTAGTAAAATCATATATATTATTTAAAATATGGCCAATAAATGCACATGCTATGTTACAAGTGAATTCTTTGAATAAAATCCCGATACCCTATATATATTTGTTAATAGTTATAATTGGTGAAATTCTATAATTATACATTGGTATTGATAGGAAAACAAACTTAAACAATTTTATTGTGTCAATAGGCACTCTACAACCTAGTATAGGGGAGTACCTTAGGCATATGAAATTGTTAACATTTCTAATTGGTGAAATGTTATATTGTACATTGGTATTGATAGTGAAAAAAATAACTTAAACAAATTTATTGTGTTAATAGACACTCTACAACCTAGTATGGGAGAGATGTTGTAGTGAAGCATTAGATAAAATGTTGTAGTAAAGCAATAAATAAATAAAAACAGTATTAATAAACATAATATATACTCAATTAAAAAAATAATAAAAAGTAAAAAAGTAAAAAAAAATAATAAGTTAGTTGAATTCAATTTATTGAATTACAATTTTATTTTTATTAGTAAAATTACAAACCATTACTCTAAAGAAAATTCATAATATACATATCACATTAAAAAAATTAACTAATATTATTAATATTCATAATAGTGATATTAATTTTAATTATGCATGTAGGTATGCCTATTTTGGAATAGGGTTTCTTGAATTTTCATTTAATTATCAATAATTATTAGATGGATGGTAGGAATTTAAACTCCATACAATATTCTATAATATTCTTACTAGTACACACAAATCAAAAGCTAAGATTTATTTCCAAAATAGTTATGTTTTCCCCCTTTTAATTAAATTCATTAATTTAAAAAAATGGTATATGAACAAGTATCATATGAAATGAGATGTGGTTTTTGGGCATTTGGTATTGATAAACCATGGTAATGACTCATGATATTGTAACAAAGTCCACTTATAGATTAAAACTATCCATGCTAAAATAGGTTGAATCTCCATAGTTAAAAGTCGTTATATATATATATATATATATATATATATAAAGTTATAATTTAATTAATTCTTATCATTATTTATTTTTCAAATTTTAGTAGTTTGAGATATATGATATATATGACAAGATAAATGTTTTGATAATTATTAATGATTAATGTGTATGGAAATTTACCAAACATTTAATTATATGGTTCTGCTAGTTAATAACTATATAAAATTTAATACTTTAAAAAGTCTTAATATAATTTATGTCATCCATATCAAATTACAAAATTAAAAAAGATGAAAAAGATGATAATGATAAAATATGTCAAACTAAAATGACATATTTATATATATGTAGTTATATATAAAATCAAGGTTTAATAGAATGAGAGATAAGAATATTTCTATATATAAAATTGTGAAATATATATAAACTAGCACAACCACATTAATACCACATTATTACATGTGGTTGATATATGACATTGATAATATATAAGAGATTGAGAAGAAACTTGGCACCATGGTTGACCATGCTTATATTAATGATAATAAATAATTAATATTGTGCGACATTGCACAATGGTTGACCGTGTTTGATTTTCATATTGAGACAATCCTTGTCACAATGTGAGGTTGGGTCATGGTTGACCATGGTTGATTTTCATGATTAAATCTTTGTCACTTTGCGACGTTGGACCATGGTTGACCATGTTTGGTTTTATAAACCCAAGGGATTAATATTATAAACCAAAGGTATTTAAACCCTAAGATAAATATTATAAAACCTAAAATAAAAATGATTGACCATGGTTGATTTTCATATTGAGACAATCCTTGCCACAATGCGACGTTGCGCCATGGTTGACCATGATTGATTTTCATATCTCTAGATAATATTTGTCACAATGTGATGTTGAACCATGGTTGATTTTCATATTGAGAAAATCTTTGTCACAATGCAATGTTGGACCATGGTTGACCAAGATTGATATTATAAAACATGGTTGACCATAGTTGATATTATAAACCCAAGCGAACAATAAACTCAAGGGATTACTACTAAAAGCCTAAGGGATTATAAAACCAAGGGAATAATATTAAATCTAAGGGAATAATATAAGCCCAAGGTATATAAACCCTAAAATAAACATGGTTGAACATGGTTGATTTTTATATTGAGATAATCTTTCTCATAATTGGATGTTGGATCACAGTTGACCATGGCTGATTTTCATATCAAGACAATCGTTGTCACAATTGGACGTTGGACCATGGTTAACCATGAATGATTCTCATATTAAGACAATTTTTATCAGAAGGAGACATTGGACCATGGTTGATCATGGTTGTCACAATGTGATGTTAGACAGTGATTATTGACCATGATTGATTTTCATAGTGAGACAATCTTTCTCACAATGCGACATTGGACCATGGTTGACCCTGTTTGATTTTAATATTGAGACAATCTTTGTCACAATGTGGCGTTGGACCATAATTGACCATGGTTAACCATGTTTGACTAATGTTGAACATGATTGAATGTGGTTAATGGTGGTTGACAATGGTTGAGCATGGTTGATTTTCAAATTGAGATAATATTTGTCACAGTGTGACTTTGGACCATGGTTGGCTATGATTATAAATCCGAGGGATTTATATTAAACTCTAGGATTAATATTATAAACTCTATGAATAATATTATATCTTAGGAATATGAAACCTTAGAATAATAAACCCAAAATATTGGTATATAGTGATTAATACTAAATGCCCAAGGATTATAAACCCAAGTGTATAATATTAAACGTGAAGGCTTAATATTAAAAACACAAATTATATAAACCCCAAGCTAAATATTATAAACCTTACATTAAACATGGTTGACCATGATTGATTTTCATATTGAGACAATCATTATCACAATGCGACATTGCACCATGGTTGGCCATGACTAATTATCATATCGAGACAATCTTTGTCACAATGTAGCATTGGACCATGATTGACTATGGTTAATTTTCATATTGAGACAATTTTGTCACAATGCGACGTTGCACCATGGTTGACCATGATTGATTTATAAAACATGATTGGCCATAATTGATTTTATAAACCCAAGCGATTAATATTATAAACCCAAGTAATATCAACCCTAAGATAAATATTATAAACCCTAAAATAAACAAGGTTGACCATGGTTGACCGTGATTGATTTTCATACTGACATAATATTTGTCACAATATGATGTTGTAAAATTGTTGACCATGATTTATTTTCATATTGCGACAACCTTTGTCACAATGCGATGTTGGATCATAGTTTATTTTCATATCGAGACAATATTTGTCACAATGTGACGTTGGACCATGGTTGATCATGGTTGATCATGATTGATTTTCATATTGAGAAAAT
Source organism: Pinus albicaulis (assembly GCA_034641835.2). Lineage (NCBI taxonomy): Eukaryota > Viridiplantae > Streptophyta > Pinopsida > Pinales > Pinaceae > Pinus > Pinus albicaulis. Next base: position 286,090,914 of record CM076572.1, on the reverse strand, counting down.
ATTTGTCACAATGTAACATTGGACCATTGTTGACCATGCGTGACCATGGTTGATTTTCATATTGAGAAATATTTGTCACAATTTGACATTAGACCATGGTTGGCCATGATTGACGATGGTTGATGATGGTTGAGCATGTTTGATTTTCATATTGAGACAAACTTTGTCACAATGTGACGTTAGACCATGGTTTATGATGGTTGAGCATGTTTGATTTTCATATTGAGACAATCTTTGCCACAATGCGATGTTAGACCATGGTTGACCGTGAATATAAACCCTATGAATAATATTATACCCTAGGGATATTAATATTATAAACCCTATGAAAAATATTATACCCTAGTAATATGAACCCTTAGATTAATAAACCCAAGAGTTTGATATTATAAACACAAGGGAATAATAAACCCAAGTAATTAATACCAAAACCCTAAGGGATTATGGTCAACAATTTCAACAATGACTATAAAGGACAAATTTGTTTGACTGATGTAGTTGACTATGTGTGACTATTACTATTAATCAATAATAATAATAATAGATAATAGATAATTATGTTTGATTGACGTTGAAAAGTGTAGGTTGTCGAACATAGCTAAACATAGTTGAACATAGTTAACCACATTAGTAAACCAATGTGTTCTAAATCATATTAATATAAATATTATTATACATATAAACATATAGTTGATTAACATTGACCATGGTTTACTATTTATTAATTGATTGCAAAGGTTGACTACAAAGGTTAAATATGTTTTTCTTTGTCATCATGATGAATTTAGATATGTGTATATGCTTAATTGTAAGTATGTTAAACATAATGCCTATAAATTATCATAGTTCAACATGATTTCCATGTTCACTATCTTTGACTAGATTAGTCATGATTATGATGCGTTGGTATTTAAATAAATATATTATCTATACGTAAATTTATAGATCATTATAATAATCTATAGTTATTATTATAAAATTTAAAGATCATTGTAAGAATCTATAGTTATTATTATATTATCATAAATTTATTAAGGTTTAAACAATATTAGTAAGTTTAAAATGATATTAATAAAATAATAATAATGTAGCATTAATATTAGTAATTATATTAATAATATTTTATTATTATTATTATTATTATTAAATTTTATATTTTAAACTTAGTTTTAAAAATCGTAATAAGTAAACCTTTAAAAACCATAATTTTTTGAATGATGTAGTTATCTTTAATTTTTAAATAATTAAACATTTTTATTATATTAAATGGATATTTTAATCTTTTATTAACTTTAAAAGTCTTTAAATTTATAACTAATTTAAATAGTTATAATTTAAGTGGTTATTTTAATATTTTTTATTAATTTATATAGTTGGGCTTCACATCTCCATTTCCTTTAACTCAACACAAAAATTAAACCCTTCGATTGGTCATGGACTGGTTATGGACTGACTGTACCCAAACCCAATTTTTTGTTTTTACAGAAGAAAACATTCATGAACCAAACCAACCATCTTTCCTACTTTGTTTTGAGAACACAATTAACAAAGTAAAAGGGTTGAATAGAGCAGCTCGTTCCACGTATGGCTGCTCGGGACTCTTTCGCTGCTTCGTTGTTAAATCAGTGCTGTAAATTGAAGGGTGACCATACTTCCCCAAGATCGGTTCTGTCTCATCGTAACAGTTCATACCCCTGCGATTCTACCAATTTCTTGCACTGTACACCATGAATTATAAGAAAAAGTTATAGTTAAGAATAATTTTGATTTAACAATCAAAATTCAGAAAATAAACTTTTCATCAACTTGTCACAGCTAGAAACACAATATAGACCTATGAAAAAAGAAAATGATAACCTATGTTAAAATAAAAATGATAATCAATGTTAAAGAAAATAACAATCTATGATCCATTTATTATTGTGGTTATGCTGAGGCTTTTATTTTCTTAGCCTCTAAATGGTTAATTGCTTTTATGCATGTAGTGGAGCCAATATCTAGATATTTGTAGATTGTGGTTCATAACACATTCAAATGTAAATTTAAAAGAAAATTAGTGTATTGCATAAAACTTAAAAGTGGTTCCTTGTTCCACAAATCAATTTTGTAAATAGCTTGAAATCATAATTAATAGAGTGATTCGAATTGAATTCAAATCCTTATCCTGCCCAACATATAGAGTTTTCCATGCATTGAATAAGGAAAAACCAATGGCATGAATATGCATATATGCAGAGTGTTGTACTAATAACCACTGTATTACCAAGGCTTTGAAAGTGGAAGATGCTTGTCCTGTAAATAAGGCAGTCCGTCCAGATGGCAATACTGAGTTAAGAAGACACATCATAGATTTTCATTGATCGTTTGTTAGCGAATCCTCGACAAACATAATCTCCTTTCCCCTTAGTTTCTAGAGAAATTCCATGGCGTTGAATCTACAACAAAACATAATCAACACCACATACAATTCACAAAATTTCCATAACCAAAACACCAAATATTCAGTTAATTTCCATAATCAAAACACCAAATAGAGCAAGCACCTTTATTTTGGTGGTTGATCCAAAATAAATGGTTGAGTCAACATATTATAGCTATTGTGAGAGGAGGGGATGTGGGGTATAGTGGGGCATAATAGGGAACTTTTTTTTAGAAAAATATGTTAGGAGGGGGTTCAATAAAATGATTTCTGAAGGTATTTATCAATTTCTAGTGAAATTAGAGGTATTATTTAATTGATGGCCCATGAATGCATAAGATATGTGACAAGTAAAACATATGCCACAAGTAAATTCTCTCAATGCAGATCCTGTACCCTAGGTTTATGAAATTTTTAACAATTATAATTGGTAAAACATCCTAGATATATGAATTTGTTAACAATTATAATTGGTGAAATGTCCTAGGTATATGAAGTCGTTAACAATTATGCTAATTTTAGTTAACAATGGTATGTTCTATGCTGGTAAAATGATTTGAACTTAAACAGGAACGCAAAAAGTACAAATATAACCATAAATACAAAGATGGAGCAGAAATAACACTTCATTTCATTAATAACAAAGAATTGAAATATGCTTATAGAGAGAATGGAAATAAGATAGCTCAGACGATGGTAGCTTATCTCTAAGAAGATATATCATGGCTACATGTCTTTGAATTGTGTTACGATGAGGTTCAAGGGCCTTTTTATTATTGAACAACAAAAGAAAACGCTAAGAGTTTGTGGGCCCCGTTGGGCTTAGTTGGGAACCAACTTCCTAGGCTCATAGCTTGGTCATATTATCTCGTTTGATGCTTACAAGATCTCATTGGAAATATATCTTTGAGGAATACAAGATTTACCATAGGCACTTTCCTACGGCTATGGGCCTACCGTGGACCTTAAAAAATGTCATTTAAGGGGTCAAAACTGCTTCAGATGTCCAAGACCCAAAAAACTACTAAAAATAGTAAATGCAACTATAAATAAGAAAACTAATGAAACCAAGTGGGGCTTTAGGTGGAATAGGCCAGTTGCCACCAATATCCACCTAGATCGGTCCTCTCTCCTTAGAAAGCAATGGTCCCTATTGCATGCAGATCCTCCATGAGGTGAGGAAATTTTTGTTTGACCTGGTCCCTCGTGAAACACTTGCCCTAGTGAAGGATTTGTCGTTCTTTGAAAACACATTATAGCTGGATCTTTTGTTGGCAAGTGTTATTGATATGCATGTCCGTGATTGGATCAGTTGTGGTCTATTTTATGCAGTCTCGATTTAACTCTGTTGGTGTGAGTTTCTCTGCAATGTCATAAGTGTCTAGTATTGGTGGAAAGTTTGAACGAAGGAGGTCCAAATTGAACACTGGGTGCAGGCTAAGGAACGATAGAATTTTGAGCTTGAAGGAATTTTCCCCTACATATTTGGTGATGGTGTACGTTCCATATCAGATCAGGTGAAGCTTGCGGTGGGGCCCAATGAGGTCCTCCTTCTGCAAATGTAGCCAAACTTTTTTGCCCACCTAGAACGTGTGTGGCACCTGATGTTGATCATGTCACTGCTTGTACTTAGCATTATTTTTGTCCAATATGTCATGGACCTGTTTTTAACCTTGTCAACTTTGGATTGGACATGAGCCAAATCTCTCTGAGTAGTTACGAATGGTATGATCGCATTAGTGGGACATAGTGGCTGAAATATCAACCCCACCTGAAAGGGGTTGTGACCAGTTGAACTATGGAGAGATCTGATGTAGGTATGTTTGACATAGAGCAGGCTTTAATCCCATGTGTGTGGATGCTTCGAGTTGTACATGCTCAAAATGTGTAATATCATATTGTTGACGACCTCTGTTTAGCTATCAGTTTGGGAGTGGAAAGTTGTGGACTTAGTGAGATTAGTATCCAACACTGGCTAGAGACTTAACCAAAATGTACTTAGGAACTTGATGTCCTTGTAATATTCCAAAATTAGCATGCAAGCTAATTGGAATATTAATTTTTTCTCACATCACTTAGGAGATAAATAAACAGGTAAGGAGGCCCATACATTTCAGAAATGAGAATAAAATCCCTCATAGTGTGAAAATGGATCATCATAGGAGCTGGATTTCACACCCTCATGTGTGAAAAGGGTCATTTGCATGTGGCCAAGGTCAAGTTTGACTAAGTCAACAGTGCTGGGATAGGAGGTGGAGAACACTTAGAGAGACAACACAGTATGAATGGGAGGAAGATTCCTTGGTGGAGGAAACCCTAATGAGTGGGACCCATGGTGAGAGGGCTTCCATTTGTTTAAAAGGAGGGCAAGGCAGCCATTGTTATTCATGATTTGGATTAATGATTTCATGGTCTGTTTAGACTTTGTGCATTCTCTTGCTGTTTAGAAGAGTTGTTGTGCTGCTTAGAACAAGGCATTCCTATTTAGGAATTCCTTATCCTTTTAAGAGAGGCCACTTGAAGGAGCTTGCTCTTTATTTCTCCACATTCAGGCTTTAGGCCAAGAATCCTCCTTTAGATATAGCGCAGTTTCTATTTAGAGCTGGGTTGTGTTGTAGGGTGTTGTAGTGGAGGTTACTGAACACCACTTCCGGAGCTTATTTTTCAGAGGAGGAAGACTTCTTCCCTTTGTAGGATCAATGAGGAAGTATCTGGGCTAAATTCACCATCTTTGGCACCAGGCCAACCATTTTCCATCATCTACAACACAGTCCCTCTCCTTGGCTGTGTTATTTTCAGTGAGCATCTGCAGTGAGGGTTGCAGTGTTTGTTTGGAGGGTGAGATATTCAGTGTTAGGATAATCCTTTCACTTGGAAGATCCATTGGAGGAGGTTTGTTCAGCTTGTGCATCATATACAGCCATATCCATCTAGTTCTTGAGTTGCAACTGCTACATCAGTCTTGAGACTGCAACTCCGACATTTTGCAATTTTGCATATTTTAGCCAATCCTTCCAGGATTGTCTTGAAATTCAGTTTGGGAGTCTAGATATTCACTCCCAACATTGTTTGGGCCCTACATTTGTATATTTGTGTATTGACACTTCTCAGTAGCAATTCCCCTAATAGAATTGCGCTGTCATAGCCTTGAGCATTTTTTGTGTAACAGTGTTCTTCATTTTTCCATGTACATGTTTCTTGAGGCTTGTATTTCCTAGCTTGAGTGATTTTTTCCTCAAGATATTGTGTGAATTTGCTGCAATGATCTAATATTATGGCTATTTGGATCTTCTTACATCCTATGTGTTGATGTATCACTTCTAGTTCATTATTATGTTCATGGATTGTTGTAGCTCCAATTTTGGAATATCATAAGATATTCCCATTATTGTAGATTTTCCCTATTTTGGGATATTATAGTGGTATCGAAGCATTATCTTGGCTTAGCTTGTGAGTTTCAGCCATGATGCTGTCAAGAGAAGAGAAGATGAACAGAAAGAAGACTCCATTCTTTGGAGTAAAGAAGGAGGAGAGGCTCTCAAAGCTTCTTCCTAAATCTATACAGAGCATTCAAGGAGATCTCAAGAAGATCATAAGTGGGATGTGTATAGAATCTCCAGGAGGGTTTGAATCTAAATGAAACTCTAGAATTTCATATGATGAGTGTGAGCATGCAGCCAAAAATCATGATACATAGCACAGTCATATGCCCAAAGTTGCCATAAGAGAGATGGAAGAAGAAGGAATGACTAGGAGGGAAACTCTTACTGATTTTCTGCAAGAGTATGAATCTCAAAATCAGAAGTTTAGATGTCAGATTACTTTTCCAGAGTTTTGCAATATCAAGGTGAAGAGAATCAAGTAGCATAATAGGGGTATATTTCTTCTATCTACTTTTGATGGTTCACCTACATGTTCAACCGGAGCTTGGGTGGAAGAACTAGAAACCTTTTTGCAGCAGCACCAAATTTCTGAAGATGAAGCCATCAGAGTTGCAGTACTGCATCTTGGAGGTAAGGCCTATGCACGGTGGATATTTTAGTCTTTTTCTTTGAAAAATTCAAATATTTATTCCTATGAAAGGCTTATTAAGACATTGGTGGAAAGGTTTGATGGAAAACTTTCTGCAACACATGTGGTGAAGTTAAACAAACATAAACAAACAAAACCCTTGCATGTGATGGACGAAACCATAAACTCAACTCCTCTCTAGAAAACCATTGAGGAGGCTGAAATATTGCATCATACCTTGCTAGAGGTAAGACCTCTATCTCATATTCTTGAACAAGAGGGCATGGATATCTCTTTTCCAAAAGAGGATCGAATTCTTGGAAGGTTGCCCATACATGTTGATGAGGAGGAGGGCAACAGTGCTGTCATGTATAGAGTTGATCTAGCACCTCATGTAGAGGTAGGTGGAGCACATGATCCAAATAGAGGGGTTCTTGTATCATTGCAAAGAATTCCCCAGGATCTCACATGTGGATATCAAGGCACAACTCATTATTTACATGTGCCATTGATGATAAGGTGTAAAAATATGGAGATAAAAGGAGGAGATAGGGAGGATGAACAACATCATGTGATGAGGAGCACACACCCCTGTCTATTTCATGAGGTTGATGCACCTAAGAGGGAGACTGGATTTCACAGTGAGGGCCAGGATAATTCTATCCATTTATGTATGCAGTCTACTCTTGATTTTGATGTCTCATTGCATGGAGACATTTCACCAAGGAGACCACCAGATCAGCAGATGATGAGAGATGCTTCACATTTTGAGGCACCATTCATTGATTTCAGAGGAGTGGATACCTTGGGAGGTCATTGTATAGCTCTGAGAGTCTTGGGTAGACTCAAGGAGGAGAGAGGCATTCTCTCAAAATCATCTTTACCCACTCTCATTTTAGATTTTGTGCTATGGCAGAAGCAGCAGGGGAAGGGTAATGGCCTTCCAACTTGCATCTTTGGCATGGGAGATGTCAAAGAGGATGATGACCATACGAAATATGTTCTTCATGAGAGATCATCAACGCTATCATTATGGAGGATAGATCCATATTGGAACTCCCAGTTGTTGGTGGATTATTCCAAGGATCTTTTCACTTGTATGATATTGGATGACCAGCTACATGAGGAGGGATATTCAGTTAGAGATGGGGTCATCTACTATCATGGTAGGATCTTCTTATCTAGAGCTTCCAAGCTCAAAAAGAATTTTCTACAAGCAGATCACAAATATTTCCTTTTTAGCAACACTTATTCTATGAGATCATACCACACCATCATGGAGGGGTATTTTTGGGAAGGCTTTGAGGAGGAGATGTATCAACATATGAGGAGATTCATGGATCACGTGGAGATGGATGAGATACATAACTCTTTGGAAGAGTTAGAAAAACCACCTCTATCAAAATGAATGCCAAAGTATATAGCCATATGCATTTATTTACGTTCGTTTAATCCTTTTTATGATGTCACTACCCAAAAGTTATAATTATTTTTATGCCATCATTCACTTAATCGCAATGTTCCGTACTATAGTTAATCCCAACCCCTTAAGCCATATTAAAATTTTGAAATTATGTTAAAAAAAATATAAATTACTTTTAATATATAGCTTGAGTAAGTTTAATGATTAAGAGTGTGTTTCTTCCCAAAAAGTTATAGATTCAAAACAAGAAAGAGTAGAGTATGTATGCCTTCATAAATTTAGAAAATATTGTTTTATAATAAAATAAAGACAGATAAAATTTTAGTGAATAATTTAATGTTGAAAATTTTCCATTACCTTAAATGCACACCAGAAAGACTACATAATAAGACTCTGGTTTTGACAATATCGATGTTTGAATCAATCCAGTTCGACCATGTCATCAATGCTTTTCTATACAAAACCATTCGATCGATGTCTTTGTAGAGATGTGGCCCATCCTGGATGTAATCCCAATTTTTTCCAAACAAATCAACACAATGAGTTTCACAACTCCGCCATGGAATAAAATATATGTGTCTAACCTAAGAGCTCCAGAATTGTAACATTGGTGACTTACTTTTTTGGTTTGTTTCCCCACTAATGCCTGGATTAAAAAATCAGAATATCTTGTTCCACCCACCCTTGTGCATTTAACTCAGTTGAGTTGAGTTCAAGAACAACTTTCTGTTGTCCTCCTATAACTTCGTTCACCTGGTCTACCAAGAAAGGATTCCATTAAAATGAAACAAAAACTCCATAATCCTGTTACAACCAACATGCATTTCATCAATTTGAATCAAGCAATTTTAACTTATATCTTTAATTTTTTTCACATTTACTTAATATAGACATAAAATTTATCATCCAAAAAGGTTATCATAAAATAACAAATAATAGTTTTAAAAGGAAACAGGAAAAAATTACAAAAGCAGATCAATCCTATTTATTAATGTGCTAATGCTAAGCCTCTTAATTTTTTAGCCTTTGGACGGTGAATTGGTCTGATGCATGTAAAGAAAATGATGTCTAGATGTTGGTATGCAGTGACTAATGTAATTACATAAATATTATGTTTCTTAATTTTAAGACTTTGGAGGGTGAATTGATTTGATGTAGGCAGTGATTCAGAGATAATTTGAAGTAATTGTTATGTAGATGATTCATTTTTTGTTTTGAGCTTTCTAACTCAAAGTATAAGAGATAGCTCTCCAACTTAATATGTAAGAGATGTTGAATTAGTTTGTCTTGTTATGTAATGTAAATATTTTGAGTCCGTTAAAATAAAATAAAATAAAATGAGATAAAAATAGCCTTATGTTAAAATAAAATTTTTAAGATATATTAATTTTGTGTTAGGTAGTTAAGGTAAACTTGACTTACTGGTTCTTTTTGAGACCCAAGTTTATGAGAACCCATGGTATTCATATGAATTAGGCATATTAACCTATTTAAAGGGAAAATTGAACCAACCTACATCCATCTTAACTCTTGATCTACTAAAGGCTAAAAAGAATCAAATCTTTCTACTTTTTAAAATATTCACATCTCAATATATTAAGATAGACTTAGACTAGTTTTAAAGTAACTTAAAATAACTTTTGTTATAAAATATATAAATATCTATAAACGTTATCTATCAAATCATCTCATTGGAGGAAGTGAATTATCCCAAAAAAATAAGTCCCTTATCCAATAATAAAGGAGTCTCGCAAATGCAATTATTATTATTATCCTAAGGCTACAACTTAGAATCATTATTACCACAGTGGTCCAAATTAAATTCAAAGCCTAATCCTGGCAAGGATGCAGAGTTTAAGAAAAAACAATGGCATGAATATATAGAGTGTTTGTAATAAGAACCACTTAATTACCAAGGATTTGAAAGTGGAAATGGCTCCTCTAGATAAGGCAGTCCATCTAGGTGGCAATACTGAGCTGAGAATACACAGCATATATTGCCATTGATTGTTTGTCAGTGAATCCCCAACGAACAAAATCTTATTTCCCCTAAGTTTCTGGAGAAAGTGCGCGGCGTTGAACCTGCAACAGTGCCTAATTAACACCACAGACACCTCTTTTTTCAGAAGAAAAAAATTCTATTTTATATTATGTACGTGATCATTTTGTTATCTTTATGAGTCTTACATTTCTTTATATATTAACGTCGGCCATTTAGTTCATTACAACATCTTCAGAAATATAAAAGTAAATTCGAAAGAAAGAAACATGATGAAAGAAACATAATGAACCATATTCGATCACTCACCCAAAACAGTAACAGATCTGATCCCCTTTACTTGTTTCTGAAGGTGAGTGTTGCCTGAGGTAATTGTTCTCCACCTTTCCAAAAGATCCCTGATGCATTCTTTTTCAAAATCCAAAAACTGAAACCCCTCCATCCGCAGGATGATAATGATTCTGAATAGAGGCAAAACAGGTAACCCAAAACATAGGAAAAAAATAGCTATTACCTTTGAACCCTGCTCATGATAATTTTACCATCCCTGTTGCTCCTTCTCCTTCCGTGTCCATTAGCTCATAATGCATTTCACGGAATACTCCATTTAGACCTTTTCTTGATAACCTATCCACCTGGAAATTATTTTCACCATAGATGTGCTTAAAATGTATAGTAGTGAATGAAATCCTTAAAAATTTGTTGCCGCTCTATCCATGCCATCATATGTCTGGGGAAAAGCATGGTTTCCTTATTAAGATGATCGAGGAGAACCTTCGAGTCTCCAAAAACCCATAAGTTTTCAATACATAGTTGTGAGGCAAACCATAATAAACCCCACAACCCCAGAATTTCTGCTCTCATATTAGTCCCAAAGCCACCATATCAATATATCCTATAATGACAGTTCGGTGAGATCATTAACTAGGCTCCGCACTCGCATCTAGAATGTTGTGATGCTCCATCGAAAGAAGCCCGCCGAATAATGTATTTCAACAAGTCTCATGCGCTTTCCACTGAAATCCTCTGCACAGTTTTCAACCTTTCCTATTTTTGAATAATAATAATAGTAGTCCTCTCTGGGCTGCTATGGACCTCCTCGAAGATCTATTTGTTCCGGCAGCACCAAATGAACCAATGGAATAATGTCGGGATGTTTCTAAGTGTAAGATTTCTCTTTTACCACCATTAAATAAAAACAGTAGTATTCTCCATCGCAAGTTCCTTCAGTTTAAAAAAACTCACATAGCAGTTTCAATACCTTCCTAGCATAAATACATGGTAAAAGAGATGAAATTTTTTCTCTTCCTCCATCATGCATAGCCTACAGTAGCCCGATCCTATACACCACATACACTTCACAAATTTTCAATAATCAAAACACCAAATATTAATTAACACCACATACACAAGTCACAAAATTTCCATAATCAAAACAACAAATATTCAGTTTTCCAACTTGGTAATGTCACAGTTACGACGCTGCCATCTCCATTTCTGGTAGCTCCTGTCTGGCCTTCCATTCTTCCGGCAGTTGATTTTTTCATTGATATAACAGCATGTATTCCAATGATAGAGTGGCTACGATGAGTCGTGAACCCAACTACCTATGAATATACTAGCCTAGATCCATCTTAACTACAGATCTATCAAGCGCCGAGAGGGATCAAATATTTAGAGGTGCAAACCTCTTTTTTGAGTGCAAAACTTGAGGAAAGGTTTGCACCTCGAGATATTTGATCCCTCTCAATGCTTGATAGATCCGTAGTTAAGATGGATCTAGGCTGGTTTCAGTTGTGTGCGACCAAGGAAAATCTATCGATAATGTGAGGAACATATGATTAATTTTACCAATAATATGTAATAAATCTAATATTAATATAACCATTTTAAATATGCTAAATACGTTTGATATTTATCGAGCCATTTTAATTTTAAATTTTCTTAGTTACCTCAATTTGTTGAGATGATAAATATTGTAAAATAACTTTAATAATGGAAAATGATCAAATAAAATTCTTGAATGCAAAGTGACAATGTAATAATATTGGATGATAGAAAATGTGAATAATTAGAATGTAGTGAATTACAAATAGCCTTCATGGTGATCAATCTAAAACTATTTTCTTCTACTATTATCATTGTCACCCTTGTTAGTTTTGTCATCTTTCTGCATCGATTATATGAAAAAGAAAGTATAAATCATAAATCATAAACCATTTAAATATTTAGCTCGAGCTCTTGTAGTAAACACCATACCTTGTCTCTCTTTCTCTCCAATATTATCAGGTTTAATTATTATAACACAAAAATCGTTCTACATTGTCAATAATTTTTTGTGCTTACATTGAAATCAATGCACACTATTAATCCAATGAATTTAAAATTAATGTACCATAATACATCCAATTACATCAAATCAGAAACCAACATATACACTAAAATCAATGCATCTAATGCAAGAAATAAAATAAGATTAGAAAACAAAATCTACAGAGAAATCAATGCATCTAATGCAAGTAATGAAATAGGATTAGAAATCAACATCTACACTCAAATCAATGCATCTAGTGCAAGTAAGAAAATAGGATTAGAAACCAAAATATACACTAAAATCAATGCATCTAGTGCAAGAAATCAAATAGGATTATAAATCACCATCTACACTGAAATCAATGCATTTAGTGCAAGAAATCAAATAGGATTAGAAATCATTTATATTGAAATAAAGACATATAATGTAAGAAATCAAATATAATTAATCAACATCTACATTGAAATTAATGCATCTAGTGCCAGCAATAAAATAGGATTAGAAATCACCATCTACACTAAAATAAATGCATTTAGTGCAAGCAATCAAATAGAATTAGAAATCATCTACATTGAAATCAATGCATCTAGTGCATGTAATCCAATATCATTAGAAATCAAAATCTACACTGAAATCAATGTATCTAGTGAAAGAAATCAAATAGGATTATAAATCACCATCTACACTTAAATCAATGCATCTATTGTAAGAAATATTCTTCCCTCTCTCCCCCCTCCATAAATATCTATATGTCCCTCCATCTCTCCTTCTTTGTATCTTTATCTCACCCCCACAAACACACAAACACTCTCACTCCATATTTATCAATCTCTTTGTCACTCCCTCCCCGTCTCCATCTATCTCTTCTTTCTCTTCACCTTCCATCTATGTCTCTATCTCTCTTTTTATCTCTATATCAACCCCAAAACATACACTCTCTTTCTCCAATCTATCTATCTATCACTCCGTCCTCCTCTCCCTCCCTCTCTCTCTCTTCCCCTTCCCTTCCTCTCCCCTGCTTCTATCTCTCTTCCCTCCTGCTATCCTCTCTTGCTCTCCCTCCATCTTCCTTATCACTCCTTGTCTCTCTCTCTCTTTCTCTTCAACTTTTACTCTGTATGTATTTATTCTTACCTCCCTCTCTCTCCCCCTCCATCTCCATCTCTCTTTCTCTACCTCTCTCCACTCTTTCTCTTCCTTTATCTCCCACCTCTCTCTCTCTCGGTATCCCTCTCTTCACCTTCTAACTTTGTAACTATATGCCTATCTCTATCCTTCTCTCCCCTATTCTCTCAATCTCTTATTATTTGTCTCTTTATCTCACTCACAAACATACACACTCTCTCTCCATCTCTCCCTTGTCACTCCCTCACTCTCTCCACTTATTACTCTCTATGTATTTCTTTTTCGCTCCCTCTCTCCCCATCCAACTCCATCTCTCTATCCATCCCTATATCCCCCTCGAACTCCATCTCTCAATCCCTCCCTCTCTCCCGCTACAACTCTATATCTCTATCCCTCCCTCTCTCCTCCTCCTCTCTCAAGCCCCCTCTCTATTCCTTCCTCTCTCTTACCCCATCACTCACTCTTTCCCCTACAATACTCTATATCCCCCCATCACTCACTCTTTCCCCTACAATATTCTATATTCCCCCATCACTCTCTTCCTCTCTCTCAATTACTCCCTCTCTTCCTTCCTATCTTTCCCTTTCCCTCTCTCTCCCCCCATCACTCACTCTTTCCCCTACAATACTCTATATTCCCACATCACTCTCTTCCTCTCTCTCAATTACTCTCTCTCTTCCTTCCTATCTCTCCCTTTATTTCCTCCCTCCCTCTATATTCACGCGCCCTCCACACCATCCCCCCCTCTCTCTCTCTCTATGCCCTCAAACCCTCTCTCTTCCTCCATCACTCTATTTCTCTCTCCAACTATGTTACTATATCCCTCTTTTTCTTCTTCTCTCTCCTTCTCTCCCCCCTTGTCTCCACCACTCATTCTATGTCTCTTTATCTCACCCCTAAACATACACACTCTCTCTGCATCTCTCGCTTGTCACTCCCTCTCACTCCACTTCTCACTCTCTATGTTTGTCTTCTTATATCCCCCTCCAACTTTGTCTCTCTATCCCTTCCTATCTCTTCCTCTCGTCCTTCCTCTCTCTCCCTTTCTCTCCTACCTCCCTCTCTCTTCCTCCCCCTCTCTCAGTACCCTCCAATCCTTTCTCCTTCTCCATCCCTCTTTCACTCTCTCTCTCTCCCACCTCCATATTGATGTCTCCCTCTCCCTCTCTTACCCTTCTCTAACTCTCTCACTCCTCTCCCCCTCTCTCTCTCTTCATTCCTCCTCTCCACTCTCCTTTAGTTTATCTCAATCTCTCCCTTGTCACTCCCTCTATTTCTCCACCTCTATCATATGTCTTTGTTCTTCCCTCCCATATATATCTAGAATTTATATATATATATATATATAGTGTTATTAAATTTAATAATTTTAATATTATAATAACAATAATAATATTAATGTTAATGTTAAGGTTGATACTATTTTTTTTGCATGGTATTATTGTTAATTTGGTCCATGGTATGTAGTCCATAGGCTTCAAATATAATTAAATGTTGATTTCTACTCCTATTTGATATATTTTTATTTATTTACCTTACCTTTTTATACCTCTTTTATAAATATGGTATTTGGCCCATGGTATTAATAATAATTTGTCCCATGGCATTTGGCCCATAAGTTTCACCTAATAAAAACTTATTTTTGAGTTTTTGTAAATATAAAAAGCTTTATGAAGTAAATATAGAAAGAGGTTTTATTTATTTACCATACTTCTAGTTTATTTATATTTATATTTATATATTTATTTACCACATTTGCTGAGTATAAAAAGATGATTTCTTTATTTACCATATCTCTGGGTTATTTATATTTTTATTTATTTACCATATCTCTTTTTTGAGTGTTCGTAAAACTCTTCATATTTTAAATTTATTTTTAATTGTTTATTTCTATGGTTATGTAAATTATTTTAAAGCCAACATTATATATATATATATATATATATATATATATATATATATATATATATATATTAAATGATTTTTTATTTTGGCTTCCAACATACTTACACATTGAGCCATACTGAACTATAGAATGCCTCGGAGCAATCACACTTCTCTCTCGCAAATTTTGAGATCATTATATTCGTTCAGATAAATGTATTCGACTAATATGGCTAGAAATTTCCGTTTGCATTGAACTCATCGAATCTAAATCACCATTGAATTTCAAAGAATGACAAATATTAGAGAGGAGAGCCATGAAATGAATGAGCAATACTGGTAGTGAAGTCAAAGTGAAACTTCTTTTTTGGGCAGTGCAGATTACATACTAATCTCTTGGCACCCATGATCTAGAAGGTGAAGGACACAAGAGGAGAACAACAATTTTATGCACAAATTTATATGGGATAGAACACTGATTTTTTACCACTTGAGAATTGATTTTTTCCATTGTAACCGAAGGAAAAGAAAACGTCACTGACAAAACAAAAAATTCCCATTAAGCTATCCAAAATCAATAACAGCCATGTGTCACCAAATTCAAAATTTAAAATAGTATACGGAGCCGAGCCAATCCATTCCAGCTATGATGAATTAGGATGGCTTTCTTATTGATTGATATTTATTTCAATGGAGCGTGCCTTATCCTTAGTTTGCTTGTATCTCGTATCTAAAGCCAATCCAATCCAATTCATGTTCACTTTGTGAGGGGAATGATTACTCAGAGGATCTCGTACATGAATCCAATCCCGCCAGGCTTGGAATTTCAAAGCAGATTTACTCCTCAAATTACGGAATATTCCTAAAATAGATGAAATTATATTGAATAAAGATAAAAATTCTAGATGACCTTCATATAAGGTAATTTTCATTGAAATGAGACTATAGCCTATATGTTAGCAAGATAATTTACTTGGTTGACCAATATATTATTATATTAGTTTATATTAGTTTGTAAAAGGATTTGAGTCAACTTATTATAGGTACCCTCGAAGAGGGGATGTGAGGTATAACATGGAATTTTTTATTAGACAAATTTATGAAGAGGGGTCAATAATTTGTTTTTTATATCTTATTACATTTATTTCTAAAAGGGTTTCAGTCAACATATTATAGGTATTGTGGGAGGATGAGATATGGGGTCAACATATTATAGGTATTGTGGGAGGATGAGATATGGGGTATAGTGGGGTATAATAAAAAACTTTTTATTAGAAAAAATTATTAGGAAGAGTTTCAACAAAAAAGATTTTTTAAGGTATTTATTAATATTTAGTGAAATTAGAGGTATTCTTTAATCAATAACCTAAGAATGCACAAGATATGTCACAAGTAATTTCCCTTAATGAAGATTTCATACTCTAGGTATATTAAATTGTTAATAATTATAATTGGTGAAATGCCCTATATATATAAAGTTGTTAACAATTATAATTGGTGAAATGTCTTAGGTATATGAAGTTGTTAACAATTATGTTAATTTTAGATAACAATGGTATATCTTATGCTTGTAACAATTACTTCAATGTCTTTTTATCACCCAATGACAATCTCCACTTGGATTTAATTAACAATCACATTAACCATTACATCAACATTGACAATAACTGTAGATAGAACATAAATAATAAAATGAAGAAGACAAGTCAAGAAAAAATAACATGAATATTTGGCTAAATCCAGGAAAAACCCCACAGAGGGAAAACCCTTAATCAATCATCTAATTGATGAAGTCAAAGTCAAATATTATTAGCTTGATGAAAGTCTACAATTCTAAAAAGTTAAGAGTAATCAACATGCCCTAACCAGTTAGTAGTCAACAGTCGACTCAACAGTCAAATAGCTCCTCTTTAGCTCAATCAAAATCAAAGATACTCAACCTTCATTGGTGGTCAAACAATAGCAAAAAAAAATCAACAAGATAAAAGTCAAACCCGATCAAATGATGAAGTCACCCTACAGTCAAAATAGTCCTCCAAGCTTGCAATCAAACCCAGTCAAACAACACCTTATACCTCAATTTTTGTGCCAAACAATGCAACCTCCTAGAACAGATATTTCCCTGGTCAATTTGGAGTCAAATGATCCCTTAAAGTCCAAAAGTCATTTTTGGTCAAAGTCTCCTCGGGGACAAAAAGATAGTGCAAGTTAAATAAGCCCTAAGAATTTCAAACAGAAACTTTGATATCTCTTTTCTTCTATTTTTGGAGCTGGTTTCACAACATAAACTCGCATGTGTGGAAGAAAAACTGCCTCAAAGATACGAACCAATCATTGATAAGGAAATAAAATGATATGCTGTGAATGTGCCAAATGAGGTGAACACTAAGCTTATATTTATAGTGGTTTTCGTGGGTGAAGAGACAAGTCTTTTCATCAAGAGAGTCAACATGAATAAGGGAAGACCTCAACCAACATGAAAAGATGCATTTGTAGAAGGACAAAATTTCCAAAATTTCAAATGAAGAATGATGCCATAAGTGCCATCAAAAGAGAAGTTACAAAACGAGGGAATTGATTCGTAGTTATCAACTACAAAAATTTATAATTAATGAAATGTTATAATTGTACATTGATATTGATAGTGAAAGAAATAACTTATCCTTAAACAATTTTGTTGTTTGAAAAGACACTCACTCAATAAGAGGGAGATGATGTCGTGGAGTGTTAAGATCAATAAGACATTAGATTTAAAATTAAATTAAAAAATTAGAAAAGTAATATTTGTTGTAGTGAAGCTTTAGATAAAATGTTATAGTAAAGTATTAAATCAAAAAATAGTTATAATAAAACATAACATTGACTTAATGGAGAAACAAATTAAATTAGTTGAGTTCATTTTATGATAATATTATTTTGTTTTTATTGATAAAATTACAAACATTTTTTGGGAAAATTTTATAATATACATATTACATGTTTAAAATTTTTAAGTAATAATAATTCATATTTATAATTATGATATTTCACAATTTGGTGAATAAATTTAATTAATAACTTTTGAAAAAATAAAATATATATATATATATATATATATATATATATATATATATATAATTAATGTTATCTATGTTTTAAAATAATTAAAAATAAAAAATTTTTTTAGATATAAGATTGGGAAATATAAAAAAAATATTTTATTAAAAAAAATAATTTATAATTATGATATTTAAAATTTTATATTTAAATTTAATTAATTAATATATAAAAAATTAATATTTATAATAATATTTTTTTAGGATATGCATTTCATATCAAAAAATGAAATAAAAAATATATCAAAACAAAATGTCATGAATATGTCTAGAGCTATAAAAGTATTATCAACATAACTTTGGATTTCCCAAAAATTTTAAAATATAATAATTTTAACAAAGTTAAAAATAATGAATACTTTTATATAAATAAATGTTAATTTATATGTAATGTAAATTATATGTGTGTGTTTTATATGTAATGTAAATTGTGTGTGTGTGGTAGTTTCGTGTAGGTTTCTTCTTATAAGTATTTGGGTATTGACTTCTCTCATCATCTCAATTGGAATTATAGCATTGAGAAAATGATTATTGGGGGTTGGAAAGCTTATTATGAGCTTGAAAAAAATTGTAAGTTGGTCGATCTTTACGTTTGAAGTAAAAAGAGATTCCTCTTTGAGACCCTTGTCACTCCTGTTGTCTTATACGGATGTGAATTTTGGGGTTGCAGTATATCCATCGAAACTTTAGAGGAAGATTGAGATGATTCAAAAGAAATTCATAACCTACAACCTTAAGATCAAGGGAAATACTCCCTATCCTATCCTCTTGATGTTTGTCCCCCATTGAAAGCACTGCTTTGTTTAGATATATGATGTATAAGAAGAATCTTAAAAACATGGAATAAAAAAGGTTCCCTAAAATTGCTTCTAACTATAGTCAAAACCTTCACCTTTGCCTCAAGTGCGGGTGGCATAAGGATGCCCAGTCCTGGCTCAACCATTGGGGAATTAAGGAGGAGCTCAGTATGGCAAGAAATGATAATATAAAAAATACTATTACCTCCAAGTTCAAAGAAAAGTTGTGGGAGGAACAGGAGCTAGAGGGTAAAAGGAAGCTAAGATACTATAAGGAAGTGATCAACCTCACCCTTGATAGTCAGAATTATCTCTCTGTGTTGTCCATCAATAAGAAAAAAATGAACATCACTAAGATAATAACTAATTCCCATGAGCTTTGGAGTGAGACCGAGCAGTGGTCTATTCCCAAGACCCCTTAGAACAACAGAATCTATCAGATTTGCGACTCTAAGCAAGTGGAAGATGAAAAACACTTCCTTTTAGACTGCCTTACTCTTACTCACATTCACTCTCAATTCCCTACCATTTGCCACACCTCCAATCTTCTTGACCTATTAAGCCAACCCACTTATAGCGATCTTGGAACACTTATTTCCCTTCTCTTTGAACATAGAAACAAGATTTTGAAGAATCCAACTTAAATTATTTCTCCTTTCTTAAGGTCAGATAGATTGCATTGGTCTCAGTGGACAGTAACCAAAATCATCATCATCATCATCAAAATTTTTAATTTAAAAAAAAATTACAAACAAAAAATTAATCACTTAATTTAATAAATTGGAAGTGAAAATAATTATTTATCACCCTCACCCTAAATCAAAAAACTTTTACAATACCATTTATGATGTTTATTTCTTATTTGTTAAAAAACTTTTCAAAATACCATTTATGAAGTTTATTGTGTAGTTTTTGAAGAGCCAATCCCACTCCATTGTAAAAAAGACCATTATAAAAAAGAATGCAAATTATGCGACCATCTTGTTCATCTTGTTTAATCCTTTTTATGTTGTAGCTAACAAATAGTTCAATTATTGTTATGCTATCTCCCACTTAACTAATAATCAAGGGTTAAGTAGGACCATATATTTAGTGTTCACGCGTCAGTGAAACTTTTAAGTATTGGACTCTAAGACACATCCACATATATTACACCAAATTTATATTTTGCAAAAATAAATGACATCAATGTACTTGGACGATAACTACATGCTACAATATCATATTATTGGATCAAGTTGGATTTTAACATAAGTTATTGTGAATTTGGCACAACAATACAAAAAGGGATTAAATGAAATACAAAAAGATTAAATGAATCAAAACAAAAGGGATGAGTAGAGCAGCTCATTCCATGCATCAGGTATACCAGGAAGACACCAATGGAGGCAATCCACTGAGCCTCCATTGGTGGTGTAAATTGAAGGGTGACCATCCTTTCTCAACAAGGTCAATGTCGTGATGTTTAGGAAGGAAATGGGCGAACTCATCTGGTGCAGAACGTCCTCGGCTATTTCTAATTGGGGAGGATACGACCCTGGATATGAAGACCCCAAGATCGGTTTTGTCTCTTTGTAACAGTTACCACTTGATGGATTCTTCCAATCACTTCCACTGTTCACATCATAAAAAATTATTTTAAAAAGAAATTGAATATTAGTGTTAATTCCAACCCCTTCAAATAAGGAATATAATTAATTTGAAGGAGATGTTAATAAATAATATGTTAATATAATCCATGTTTTAATTAATAACCTTTATAATAAAATGGAAACAAAAAAACTTTGGAGAATAATTTAACGTTGAAAAATTTCCATAATTCCCTTGCCTGTAATGGGTCCCAGAAAAACTACGATAGAAGACTCTGGTTTTGGCAATATCAATGTTTGAATCGATCCAGTTTGCCCATGTTGTCAACCCTTTTCTATAGGCAACCATTCGATCCATGTCTTCGTAGAGATGTGGCTGTGGCCCATCCTGGATGTAATCCCAACTTTTTCCAAACAAATCCACAAGAATTAGTTTCACTAATTCTGTCATGAAATAAAATATGTGTCTCTAACCTAAAAGCTCAGAATTGTAAAATTAGTGGCTTACTTTCTTGTTTCGCCATTTTGACCCCACCAATGCCCAGATTCAAAAAGTAGAATATCTTGTCCCACCCACCATTTTGCATTCAACTCAACGGAGTTGAGTTCAAGCACAACTTTCTGCTGTCCTCCGATCACTTTCTTCACCAAATCTACTAGAAAAGGAGCCCATTGAAATGATATAGAAACTCCATAATCCTGTTACAATAAATATCAAATAGTTAAACTTTTTACATTTATCGATTCAAATAATTAAGCTATATTATTAGTAGAATTTTAAATATGAGCTATTTTTATCTCTAAATTCATATTGATTACTTAATACAATTATAAAATTATTAAGGAAGTTATCAAATAACCAATATCTTTATATTAAAATAACAAATACCAAATTAAAATTAAATAATAATAATAATAATAATAATACAAATAAATAATTTATTAACGTAGTAATAACATTTTACAGTAATAACTTTTTTTTAACTGATTAAAACACCAACAATCATGAAAATTGATATAATGCAAGTAATGGCAATGGTGTTAGATGTTTATAAGTAGTCAAAGGTAATTTGTAGTCACTGTTATAATAGATTTTCAAATCAGTTTATGGGTTTAGAATAAATTGAAGTTGCTATTATTTAAGAATGTGTTTTTTTCTAATCTAAATATATGAAAAGGTTTAAATATGTAAATCTCTTTAAATAAATAAAGCAGTAGTCTAACTAGACTGCTTTTTTGCCCTGAAATCATTGAAATTTAGGTAAGATTTTAAGAAAATCCAGCATGGATTTTTGTAAATCTAGATTATAGTTATGAAACTGCAATATTTGTGCCTTGGAGGTTTTCGATAGTGCTGAATCCATTTCCACCATCAAAAACATGATTCAAACATTGCTATAGCAAGATTTTTTTTAAAAGAGATTACCCAGATTCCAACCATTTTTAACCGTCCAATTCCTCTGGCTAAATAGGCTAAATAGATAAATAAGGAAAAAACAATGGCATGAATATGAATGCAGAGTGTTGTAGTGATAAGCACTGTATTACCAAGGCTTTGAAAGTGGAAATTGATTGTGCCGTACTAAATAAGGTAGTCCGTCCAGGTGGCAATACTGAGCTGAGAAGACACAGCATAGATTGCCATTGATCGTTTGTCAGCGAATCCCCGACGAACAGAATCTTCTTTCCCCTGAGTTTCTGAAGAAAGTCCAGGGCGTTGAATCTGCAACAGAACATAATTAACAAAGTTTACAAAAATTTAATTTCTAGGACAAAAAAAACTGGATAATTAGACTATTCGAACCAACTATTCAATCAAATCTTTTTATAGACATTTGAAACCAACCAATCAATTTTCCAACCTGGTAAGGTTGCAGTCACTAGGCTTCCATCTCCATTTCTGGTAGTCCGAGTCTGGCCTTCCATTCTTCTGGCAGTTGAATTCCCCCGAGATATATTGACATTTAGTCCAATCATAGAGCGGGTACGATGAATCTTGGACCCAGCTACCTGTGAATATATCACACTTCTCTCTCACAAATATTTCTGGCATTGGAAGAGAATTGCAGATATTAGGGAGAAGAGCCATGAAATGAATGAGTAGTACTGGTAGTGAAGTCAAGTGAAGCTTCTTTTGTGGGCATTGCAGATTACATACTGATCTCTTGGCACCCATGATCTAGAACTAGAAAGTGAAGGACACAGGAGGAAGAACAATTTTATGCATGACTCTGGAGTTTACCTGGGATTTATATTTCTCATATATGATAGAGTATTGATATTTCGGATTCTGATAATTGATTTTTCCCAAAAAAATCTAAAAAAAAATCTTGTTCTTGATTTTTTCAGAAGGAATTTCAATTATAAAATAAATAAAAAAATAAAATACTTTATTCTATTGACACATGGCACTTCAACAATGTTGGGCTTTAAAGTTTTCTTAATTTTATTTGAATAAAAAAAAGAAAATTCTAATCTATTCTAATCTCTAAATTTTGTGATATTTTAATTTTTAATTAGTTTTTAAATTAATTTATCATAAAATTAAGTTTTATTAGGTTTTGAAAATTAAATCTCTAAAAATACAAGAATAATATTTTTTTTTTAATATTTAAATGTTTAAATTCAATTTATAATAAAAACTTTATTAGTTATTATACAAAATTTTAAAATATACTATTAATATATAAGTGTTTTTAACAGGTGGTATTTTATGGAATTAGGGATGTGTCATGTTGTTTAAAATTTCTTAAATTCCATCCTAAATGAAAAAAGAAAGATTATAATCTCTAAATTTTTTGATTTTTTTATTGGTTGCTAAGTTAATTTTTATAAAATTAAGTTTTATTGGGTTTTAAAAAATAAAATTAAAAACTTAATATTTATTATACACCATTTTAATATATATTATTAATATATAAGTATTTTTTATTATTATTATTCTTATATTATATTATATTATGATATCCTAAAGGTTTAACAACAGTGAAAAATGACCTAAAGATGTGATGGAGCTTCAACTAGAGGGTAGGGAAATATTTAATTCTTGTAAATTAATCATGGAGTAATGTCACTTTTGTGCGGTCTTCTTTTAATCAATCTAATGGTTTGGATGTGTTTATAATCTATCAAAGCTTTGACAAAAATCAATGTCATCGGTGCTACTTTTACCCCAAAATGGAAAATTATGGGGATTTGGACAATGATTTGATGCATTCAAGGATTGATAGTTTTATTCGCAAACCCAAGCCTGGATCACAGATGGTGTGCTTGAGATTTCACTGGGACGACCTAGAAATTGGTTGGTGAATTCAAGATTGTCTACTTTAGAAAGTAACTCTTATTCCAAAAAAAAATATGTAATTATGTAATTGCAATCACCACAGGTGAGATGTGTTACCTATTTCACTTGAAATTTTTTTTCTTCTAAAAGGATTTTATATTATCATGGTTCCAATATTTACAAAACATAGAACCTAGAAGTTCAGAACTAGCACAAAAAATGAACTAAACGAGAAAATGATTAACAAGATTAGATTGTTTTTCCTAGAAGAGTGTCTCTCTTTACACCTCTAGAAGAGCATCACTATACTCCAGTTCCACTTCCTCTGTTTTCATTATAATTCCTCTTTCTTTTACACTGGACTATATCAAAGGAAGGAACTGACAATGACATCTTTCTGGATACCGAAAATGCCTTCTTCAATCCTAATAGCACGTTAATTTTTCTCATTAGTCATGGAAATCTAACATGTGGAGTCCTCCTCATAGATTTTTATACCCCGTACCGAAAATGCCTTCTTCAATCCTAATAGCACTTTAATTTTTCTCATTAGTCGTGGAAATCTAACATGTGGAGTCCTCCTCATAGATTTGTATACCCCTTTCTAAGGTCTCTGAGTGGCTTTAGATATATGTCATCTACATATTATTATCGAGAAACAATATTTATCCACTCATAGAAACGATTAGCAATACTTGCATTGGAGTGAGTGGCGAGATGATCTTCCCAAATATTCTATTCCTTCGATGTACCTTTACACCTTTAGGGGCAATTGCTAGTTAAACATATTTGACATGGATATAAAATTTTGAAAAGTAAGTAAAAATATTTTGAAGTCGTCAATTTGATGTCTAAACATTGAAGTTGTATGTCATAAATTGTACTGAGTGATTTAGATAGAGATTAGAGATTAAGTTTAAAGATCTATTTTGTTGCAACACTTATTTCTTCTCACGATTCTGTTGTTGTCGATTAATTGGATGCAAATGAGATTCTTACCGACACTAAAATGAATACTAAGAAAGAGATTACTAAACCAGAGTTGGAATGCCTGTCCAAAGCCATTTTGAACGTAAAATACGGTTATCATTTTTAAATAATTGTCTTGGATAACGTGTTTTGAATGGGGTAGAACATATTTTTGACGTGTTATTTTTTTACAGAACTTTATTAATATTTTATCTGGCATATTCCCATTACTTGAAACTTCCCTTCACTTCAAACTTAGGAAGGATGAAGTACTATAATAAGTGTAGAATGGTTTTCTTAGGAAATAAATATTAATTTTGAATCTTTGTCGGGTACAATTTTGATTTCATAATCTGAACATTCTATTATTACAAAAATTTGGAATTTAAACAACTTTGCTACTACACCACATAACTTTGAAATCCAAACAATCTATCTTCTCAGATATGGTTTCCACTCTAATTTTATCTTAAAAATCATAGAAACTCATGGTTATAATGAGCAAAGAAATAGCCATTTTTGTATGTATTCTTCAATTTTGTTGCACGAGAAAGGATTAAGAAAAATCCAAATCATCCCTTCAACGGAATAGTTCTTATCATTTGACAACATAGGCGACTCTTTGTATGGAAGGCATAAGCTTGGGCAACTTCCTAATCTTCAAATAAAATATAAGTCTTGACCTTGAATAAGAAATTGAGTGTGTGATTGTCCCCATACTTTGAATGGGAGTTGTTTTTAATCAATAATGGATGTGATAGTCTAAGATTTGAATCTGAAGTTGAAGTTGAAGTTGAGCTTTCATGACGAATAAACTCCAAATAAATGAATTAGTTTGAGACAACACAGTTTTCAATTTCCATATAAATCAATTCGTTAACATTTTATAAAGCATAAACAAGACTCAAAAACATTTTATTCAATTTGCCGATATGATGGTAGTTTCAGTCCTAAACTTTGTACACCGCCAAATACTTCCAACTTACAGTCACTTCCAGAATCATGAAATTAGAAGATTGGATATGGTGAAGAAGTTAATAATATTTATAGTATTTGGCCTATCATTCACATTCTTTTTGCAAAATGATTTAATTGAATTATCAGTTAAAACCCAATAACATATTAATTTTTACTTGGTTTTAACAACTTGGTTGAATTGGTTAGTTTTACTAAGGGATTTTCCAAAGTTTTCCAGTGGAACCATGATGCTAGTCAAAACATTTACAAGTATTTCAATCCATAAAATACTTTTATATTTTCATTGTAATTTTAGTTTTGTAATTGTATTTGACCTATTTATATTACAATGTTAATTTTAGTTTTGAAATGAAAATTGATAAAGTAATGTTATTTATGCATTTTTTTAATGCGCATTTAAAATTTGAGGAGTTGGTTATTTGATTTTTTACTAATGACATTTATATTGTGATAACTTTTATTTTATAGGTGGCTTGGCATGAAAATGTCGTTGAATAATTCATAATTTGTTCATTTGATCAAGGTAAGTTGGATTATAATCCAAATTCAAATAGTAGCCTTGAAATCCAATGAATATGCATCTATCTCTTATGCAAACATCATTAAAAATCTCACTTGAATGAAATAAACAATCAATCCATGAGTGTGCTAGTGCATCATCAAACCTACGTAGCCGAAAGTACAAAACTTCTTCCTTTTCATAATGAATTTGAACCACAATCTTGCTTGTTGCCACTTTCTCTCCCTGAGCTTATTGACTACCCACCCTTATTAGATTGTTTGGGTAGGGGCCTATCACAATGTCACTGACTCACCACTCACTTATGAAATCTATCCTATGTTATAGTGTGGCCTGTGGAACGATCAAAGTGTCGCTTCAACTACAGTCTGCATTAGATCTCCAATGTCCCAATATATCACTTAAAATATCTAAAAGATCTTATTCATGAAGAACAACATCTACGACCACTTATGAAATATTAAAACACTTATAATAGACTATGCTTGCTTGACTACAAACTCCCCATCGCAGACTCCCACATTGATTCCTTGTGATTATCATTAGAGAGGACGCAGAGGCCCTACCCATCTTATAGTTTTATTTTTTTTGGTCATCTTATATATCCCATAAGATGTCCTTAGCCATATTTCATATATATAAATGTTATGGTATGTCTTCGTTAAGAACATTTGATTTCAGAGTTATGGAGATTTTATTATTATGGAGTTATTGTTATTAAAAGATAAATTTTTAATAAAACTTTTATTGGTGAAGGGTTAATTTATTATCAAAACATCACTCTTGGAAGGAAAATTTGTAAACATAATATTTCTTAAAAAAAAAGCATAACAACCTAAAACGTCAAAAAAAATATTGTATGACTTTGTTGACATACATTAAATATAATTAACATACATTTAATAAAGTAATAAGTTTATTTTTTATTTTTTTCCTAACAATAACTCCATTGAAATCTACACACGAGTATAAAAAACAAATAACAATAGATAAAAATTGAAAACTTACAAATTTACATAAACACTAGCATGAAAAACAAATAACCTTCATCAAATTTGCACTTATTCACCAATATAAATATTTCAAATTCCATTGTAATTAAAAGAACCTCACTTACAAAACAAAAATTTCCAATTAAGCTATCCAAAATCAATAACAGCCATGTGTCACCAAATTCAAAATCTAAAATAGTATACGGAGCCGAGCCAATCCATTCCAGCTATTATGAATTAGGATAGCTTTCCTTATTGATTGATATTTATTTCAATGGAGCGTGCCTTATCCTTAGTTTGCTTGGATCTCGTATGTGAAGCCAATCCAACCCAATTCATGTTCACTTTGTGAGGGGAATGATTACTCAGAGGATCTCGGACATGAATCCAATCCCGTCAGACTTGGAATTTCAAAGCAGATTTACTCCTCAAATTACGGAATATTCTTAAAATATATGAATAAATATAAAAAATCTAGATGACTCTCATATAGTTGAAATGAGACTATAGCCTATATGTTAGCAAGATAATTCACTTTGTTGACCAATATATTGTTATATTAGTTTATAAAAAGATTTGAGTCAACTTATTATACGTATCAAGGAAGAGGGGATATGAGGTATAATGAGGTATTTTTTATTAGATAAATTTATGAAGAGAGATCAATAATTTTTTTTATATCTTATTATATTTATTCACAAAAAGTTATTATAGATATTGTGGGAGGATGAGATATGGGGTATAGTGGGGTATAATAGGAAACTTTTTATTAGAAAAAATTATTAGGAAGAGTTTTAATAAAAAGTTTTTTTAAGGTATTTATTAATATCTAGTGAAATTAGAGGTATTCTTTAATCAATAGCCTAGGAATGCAAAAAATATGTCACAAGTAATTTCCTTCAACGAAGATCCCATACTCTAGGTATATGAAATTGTTAACAATTATAATTGGTGAAACGCCCTATGTATATGAAGTTGTTAACAATTATAATTGGTGAAATGTCCTAGGTATATGAAGTTGTTAACAATTATGTTAAGTTTAGATAACAATGGTGCATTTTATGCTTGTAACAATTACTTCAATTTCCTTTTATCACCCAGTGACAATCTCCACTTAGATTTAATTAACAGTCACATTAAGCATTAAATCAACATTGACAATAACTGTAGATAGAACATAAATAATAAAATGAAGAAGACAAGTCAAGACAAAATAACATGAATATTTGACTAAATCTAGGAAAAACCCCAAAGGGGGAAAACCCTTAATCAATCCTTCTTATTATAAAATATCAAATGTTCATGAGAAAGAGAATATCCAACATAGTACAATGATGAAAGCCAAAGTCAAAGTGACTTGAATTTTACAAAGAATCCAAACCAATATCTAACTGATGAAGTCAAAGTCAAATATGATTAGCTTGATGAAAGTATGCAATTCTAAAAATTTAAGAGTAATCAACATGCCCTAACCAGTTAGTAGTCAACAATCGACTCAACAGTCAAATAGCTCCTCTTTAGCTCAGTCAAAATCAAAGATACTCGACCTTCATTGGTGGTCAAGAAATAGCAAAAACAGTCAACAAAATAATAGTCAAACCCGGTCAAATGATAAAGTCACCGTACATTCAAAATAGTCCTCCAAGCTTGCAATTAAACCCAATCAAACAACACCTTATTCCTCAATTTTTGCGCCAAACAATGTAGCCTCCTAGGACAGATATTTTCCTGGTCAATTTGGAGTCAAATGATCCCTCAAAGTCCAAAAGTCATTTTTGGTCAAAGTCTCCTCAAGGACAAAAAGTTAGTGCAAGTTAAATAAGCTCTAAGAAACTCGCATCTGTGGAAGAAAAATTGCTTCAAATGTCTGAACCAATCAGATAAGGAAATAAAATGATATGTTGTGAATGTGCCAAATGAGGTGAACACGAGACTTATATTTATAGTGGTTTTCATGGGTGAAGAGACGGGTCTTTTCATTAAGAGGGTCAACATGAATAGGGGAACACCTCAACCAACATGAAAAAGATGCATTTGTAGGAGGACAAAATTTCAAAAATTTCAAATGAAGAATGATGTCATAAGTGTACTTCAAGGGTGAAGAGTGCCATCAAAAGAGAAGTTACAAAATGAGGGAATTGATCCGTAGCTGTCAACTACAAAAAATTATAATGAGTGAAATGTTATAATTATACATTGATATTGATAGTGAAAGAAATAACTTATCTTTAAACAATTTTTTTGTGTGAAAAGACGCTTACTTAGTACCAGGGAGATGATGTCGTGGAGTGTTAAGATCAATAAAGCATTAGATTTAAAATTAAATAAAAAAATAAAAAAAGTAACATTTATTGTAGTGAAGTTTTAGATGAAATGTTATAGTAAAGTATTAAATCAAAAAATAGTTATAATAAAACATAACATTGACTTAATGGAAAAAAATATTGACTTAATAAAACATAACATTGACTTAATAATAGTTCATATTTATAATTCTGATATTTCAGAATTTCATAAATAAATTTAATTAATAATTTAAAAAAAAATAAACTATTTATATACATATATATAATCAATGTTATCTATGTTTTAAAATAATTAAAAATAAAAATATTTTTTTAGATATAGAATTGGGAAATATAAATAAAATATTCTATTAAAAAAATTCATTTATAATTATGATATTTAAAATTTCATATTTAAATTTAATTAATTAATATATAAAAAATTAATATTTATAATAATATTTTTTTAGGATATACATTTCATATTAGAAAATTAAATAAAAAATATATCAAAACAAAATGTCATGAGTATGTCTAGAGCTATAAAAGTACTATTAACATATTTATTGAAACTTTGGATATCCCAAAGTTTTTAAAATATAATATTTTTAACAAAGTTATAAATAAATAATATTTTTATATAAATAAATGTTTTTTTATATGTAATGTAAATTATATGTGTGTGTTTTATATGTAATGTAAATTGTGTGTGTGGTAGTTTCGTGTAGGTTTTTTCTTATAAGTATTTGGATATTGACTTCCCTCATTGTTTCAATTGGAATTATAGCATTGAGAAAAGGATTATTGTGGGCCGGAAAGCTTATTATGAGCTTGAAAAAAATTGTAAGTTCGTCGATCGTTACATTTGGAGTAAAAAGAGGTTCCTCTTTGAGACCCTTGCCACCCCTAATGTCTTATAAAGATGTGAATTTTGGGGTTGCAATATATCCATAAAGTCTTTAGAAGAAGATTGAGATGATTCAAAAGAAATTCATAACCTACAACCTTAAGATCAAGGGAAATACTCCCTATCCTATCCACTTAATCGAATCTGGTTTTTCCCCCATTGAAAGTACTGCTATGTTTAGATATATGATGTATAAGAAGAAGCTTGAAAACATGGAATAAAAAGGGCTCCCTAAAATTGCTTCTAACTATAGTCAAAACCCTCACCTTCACCTCAAGCGCGAGTGGCATAAGGATGCCCCAGTCTTGGCTCAACCATTGGGGAATTAAGGAGGAGCTCAATATGGAAAGAAAAGATAATATCAAAAATAATATTACCTCCAAGTTTAAAGAAAAGTTGTGGGAGGATCAGGAGCTAGAGCCTAAAAGGAAGCTAAGATACTATAAGGAAGTGATCAACCTCACCATTGATACTCATATTTATCTCTCTGTGTTGTCCATCAATAAGAAAAAAATGAACATCGCTAAGATAAGAACTAATTCCCATGATCTTCGGAGTGAGACAGAGTGGTGTTCTATTCCCAAGACCCCTTGGAACGATAGAATCTATCAGATTTGCGACTCTAAGCTGGTGGAAGATGAAAAACACTTCCTTTTAGACTGCCCTACTCTTACTCACATTCGCTCTCAATTCCCTACCATTTGCCACACTTCCAGTCTTCTTGACCTATTAAGCCAACCCACTTATAGCGATCTTGGAACACTGATTTCCCTTCTCTTTGACCATACAAACAAGATTTTGAAGAATCAAACTTAGATTCTTTCTCCATTCTTCAGGTCCGATAGACTACATTGGTCTCATGGACAGTAACCATCATCATTATATATATATATATATATATATATATATATATATATATATATATATATATATATACATATATATATATATATATATATTTTAAATTTTTAATTTTCCCTCTGCTTACCTCATATTCCATTTGGTTTTCATATGTCGTGGAACAATTATGTTGGTTTTCCTGATGGTTCTTTCCGTAGCACACAAAACTTATCTTCCACAGCCTAGGCACTCTTTGCCCTTGATGGCGAGTTGGTCAATCTACAAGGTATTTGTTTAGGTAAAAAAACTAACAATATTGTTGAATATAGTGTGGTCATTGAGCTATTATCGGATGCAATTGATCTTGGTATCAGAGATTTGGTTGTCAAGTTAGACTCGCAACTCATTGTGTTACAATTAAATGGTGATTATTCACTGAGGAGCCCTCACATTTTGTGCATGTATTTACGTGTTTGATTATTGGAAAGGAATTTTGATTTCATTACATATCAACACATTCCAAGAAATTTAAATACATCAATAGATACATTAGCAAGATATGTATTAGATAGAAATCTACGTCATATGTAAAACCCAATACATCACCACGATAAATGAACACTTAGTAGCCGATGAAACATGCATATATATATATATATATATATATATATATATATATATATATATATATATATATATATATATATATATATATATATATATATCAAGTCGATCAAAGTGTGTTACATAAAAATCTCAAAAAATATGTGTTTTGTGACACAAATGGCTCGGTGAGCCTATATTAGTGAAAAAATGTAAATTGAAGGTTGTTATCCGCCCACATGGTGATCACGATAACATGTGACTAATCAAATAACTCACTAGAGTAACTAGCGTATTCTGCCTGGGACTCCAACTATATGCCTCTGGTAGCGTAGTGGAATCTCGTCAAATGTCGCGTACTCTGGGATGCCCCTCGTCAGGCCTGTCAGGTTATGCTCCACCTTTGATAGTGGGTCTGCTCCCTCCTCATAGGGAGCATCCTCGATTTGGCGAGCTATCCTTCTCGCAATCAGGGACATACTGGTTGGTCTCTCAGGTCCAACATCTGTAAAGACATCATAATTTTAAATATCATAATAAATAACAAAAAAAATAAAAAAGTAAAAGATTCTAAAAAAAATATTTTACCTACATCGAACCACTGTGCACCTGGAGGAAGAGATAGAGTTGGGTCTCCTCTAAAATCGTTACCTACATATGCATAGTCCTCAATCATGATTAGTTGATGAAGCAAGCAACTCAAAATCGCTATCGGAAAATGCATCTATTGACACCCTTCCTGATAGGCATGATCGCGCACCACATCAGAACCCTCCGGTCCCTCGGGGCTGGATCATATATCTCTAACCACTGGTATTGAAACAGAGGCACTCTCTCCAAGAAGAAAGTGACTTGGATGGATCTGTATCCGAACTTTTTCAAACGTCCTGTCTTTCACTTGGTTAGTTGGCTCTTCATATTGGTCAAAAACCCCTCACATCAGTTAAACAATGTGGGAGTAAGGAAATCCACTACGTACTGGCACTGGGACTTCGTTGCCTCGTGCAACGCATGGGCCCTGGATACTCGGGCCATACAATGCAATATTGTTCGCAGAGGTAGATTTGTGATGGTTTTTATATCTACCTTCCCACTTGTAGTCTTTTTAGCACTTGGGAAATGGCTCTGGTTGAGCATGCTAGTGCTATCCCCTCCAACAAGAGCTCCAGAGAGTTGGATCCTTTCCCCTTTACGGGAAAAACCTATGATGAAGTAGATTTTTGTGATCTCTAACTCAAGCTCTTGATCCCTAATCATGAAAACTTGGCGATCTACATCCTATATCCCGATTAGATACTTGAGGAGCTCCAACTAAGCTCTTACCCATGAAGTCTGGAAGAATTTAAGCAATCTGCAATTCCTTAGTGCATTTATGCAATTTTTCTCCTAGAGATCTTAGTGGTCTTCTACCTCATGGCCCCTCTCTTTCCATCCGATCACCATCTTCACTGAAAACACCTACAAAACATGTTCAAATGACATTTTAGGAGCATTAATTGTAGTGGATTTAGAAATAAATCATTGAAAATTGGTTAATTTCATGTTTTAAAACCTTCCCCATAGTTAGCGTGCCTATCATAATTAAAAAGGCACTGACAACACGCTGCCCTGACGGAATAAAAGTGATCAGTGTGGGTCCAACAGGTCAAACCTACGTTGATCGCCTTCAAATTTAAAATTTGAAAGTCCTTCCCCAACAAAAAAATTTTCTTAGTTAAACAACCTAAGAATGGAATCAAATTAAAGAGAAAGGATTGGGCTCTTACTTGCAACTGACGGATTATCGAATGGTGTCTTGGATCAGCCACACCACTTATCTGAAGTTCGAGAGAATTTGGGGTAAAAAGAACTTTTACAATTTACTCCAAATAGAATGGTTAAAATGCTTTAATTTTTGTCTATTGATATATTTTTGAAGATATTTTGACCAATATTTTATTATTTTTCCTCGATATCCATGATTTTTTTCACTTTTGTGCAACAACAAGATTCTTTATGGTGACAGTAATCATTTGTGATGTAACGAGTTTTATTTTATCTCTTTTTCGGACTCGTTAAAAATAAACAAAAAAGGAACACCCTCGGAGTCATCTTTGAGTTCTTTTATGACTCTCGCAAACTGAAAAGATTATCGAGTACTTTTCATTTCGAACTTGTTAAAGTGAATGAATTGGCATGGTCTCAATATAAGTTTACCTCTTTTTCGGGCTAAGATTAACTATTTATGAAAAAGGAATACCTTGATAAAAAATGGTCAAGAGGTTCTCTTGGATATTGATTTCTACCTTTTTCGGATTCGAGAGACGATTTATGAAAAGGGACATGATGGAGTTTTCTTTTTTGTTTCTTTTTTAAAATCCCTAAGCATGAAAAAGACACTGAGTTACTCTTCTGGCTAGCTTGTTAAAAATTAAATGGTGAAAGACTTGTCACCATGATGAGACTGAGTTCCTCCTTCCAAGGGCTCGTTAAAATTACTAGGATGGATTCATTCGAAGAATGAAATTACACGCTCATCATATGATATCCTCTTCACGTTGGCTATCAAAATAAATAGGTACTCATTAGCAATAACGGGGAAAAATTTAAAGTGGAACATCTTATGTGTTTTGGGCAGCTTGTCGCTCTTGAACATGACACTCATATGCAGTTCGTGTTGGGTTGGGGATATCCTTCATTCGTCATTTTTCTTTCATGGGTTTGGAAAATCCATTTGTCTCTCATTTGATCACCATTTCTCTCATCATGACCTCTGATCCCATTTGATTCAAATGTTGCCACACTCAAGAGTCGTATCACCAATATGTTCAAGAGAAGTCCTTGCTGTCAAAGTCAAACATGCTCTGTTTATTTGACCTTCTCTGTCACAATCCCGAATCACTCCTATCATCTTGAGATATCCTTTGTCGATGATGTGGGAATCATTATGGCCCTCCTTCGACGAAACACTTCTTTTCGACTTCAACTCATTATCTAGGAAGATTATTTAGAAAAAACTTTTCAGTACCTTGGAGCTTGCATGCCTCAATGGCAAGTTCTTCATGTTCGATGACAAGTTCACATCATTGGCCTTCGATCGAATGATTCTACAAGTGTTCGAGTTCAACATATTTATTCACACTTGTATATTATGTTGTTGTACCTTGAGGGCCATCATCATCACTGGTGGTTTCTCTCATGCCTGTTAATGGTTCTCATGATTGATCGGTAATTAGGTGGATTCTACCATGTTCGACATCAACACATCTATTCAGATGGCTAGATTCGTACATTGGGTAGATTGAGATCGAGACGAAGACCCTGGATCACCTCTGTTATTATCCAGGCTGCAGGGAGTTATTGAGTATTCATGATTGTACACATGGCCCTATCTATATGGATGGTAGTGTCTGTTGAGATTACAACAAGATGATGAGCTTAGTGGAAAGAAGTCGCCTTCACTAAGTAGGCTAGCAGGCTATTTTTGGCGCAAAGTATATTTTTAGACATATGGATCATGTTCTATGAGTTGCAGGATGCTATTTGTGGATGGTTGGTCAAGTTGGAAAAATAGATGGACTTCTATTTTTAGACATATTGGGCGGAATCTATTTTTAGATTGCTAATCTAAAAATAGATTGTCGAATATTATTAGCTCTTAATAATATTTGGACTATAAACATTATCTTATTCTCTTGGAGCACTTCAGTTAAGTGCACAGATGTGGCACAGGAGCTGAGAGAAGGAATTACGCTATTCCTAAGGGTTATGTGGAGCTATTGCATGGATACTTCAGTTAGAACTCATGTGACAGAGTTTGGTGGAGTTGATTGAGGAGTTAATGGAGTTGTGTTTAGTTTAACTAATCTAAACATAGTTGAACTAGTTGTATTTAGTCTAACTGATTAATACACCAGTGAAGAGTGGTGTGAATTAATTATTAATTAATTCACTAATTATAAACTCATTAATCAACTAAAGAATACATCAGTTAACTTCAGTGCATGGACAGTTTCAGTGGAGACCAGTGAAGAGATAGGTGCAAGAGCAGTGTGACTATCAGTTGTGACTATACTGTTGCATGATTGCAACAACCAATGATTGGAGAAGCCAATGAGGATTGCGCATTACAAGCCAGGTGGTTCGAAGTTATTTATGAGCCATTCTACAACATTGATTACGCAATAGAGGCTGGCTATCAGGTGGCAGAGATTGGAGCATGTGTTTTTCTAGATCTAGCTTGATTAGTGTGTAGCAATTGGAGGTTGTGCTGAGAGCTTGTGAGGAGCTTTGTACAATGATTGTTACATGATCTCTATGACATATAATATACAAATAGTTGGGGTTTTCAGCTTTAATCTTTCCCATGAAATACTGTGTTCATATGTGTGAGTGTTTATGGTTTTAATGAGCGCATGCGATTGTTTTTATTTCCGCATGTAATGATCAATGGTAGAAGAGATTATGTATTGTGCATGAAGATAAAATAGTGTGTGATTAGGAGAATCTCGGTGAATAATATATCAATTATTCAAAATTTCTACAGTGTCCATGCCATGGATCTATTTCCGTGATCTCATTTAGACGGATGGTTGTGACCATGCCATGGTTTCATGTGTAATTTGATGCCTAGTACAGAGATATTTTATTAGGCATATTCATATTAGATATGTCATATATTATATTGTGTTTGATTTAGCAGGTTTCCTAGCGGTATTCCAAGTCCTTTGCCTTGGTTCGTAAAACATTTCACCCATCACTACCCATTCTACCTTCATGCTTCAGGGGGCATTTGTTACACAATAATTTTTCACCCTGCTCACTTCCCGTCCCTTATCCTGAAGTTCCCTGTGATGAATCTTATGCAGTATATCCACTTAGAAAAATACATAAATACATCCTTTAAAGACTAAAAGAAAGTTTCCTTGAAGAATTACTGAAGAAGCTTAGCTCAAACCCTAAATTTCTAGGTCAACGCTTTTCTCCAGTTGTCTTCCCATGCTGATTGCAGGTTGATAGTTCTACCCTAGCATTTTCAACACTCTTTTGAATGAAAAAACTGTGCCAAACCGTTTCTAGCAGTGTTTCCTCAAATGGAGGAGAAGCTTCGACCTCTAGATGTTTTGAGGACGACGAGATGGATGTTATTCGATGGAGATAGGGTCAAGCTCTCTCATTTGGAGCTTTTGATCTTATCAATGGGGGATTATCCCTTGAGAAGTTGGCCTTCT